>JBBDGP010001518.1:0-340000 GCA_037952835.1 Lithobates septentrionalis
ATAGCAGTGTATACAAGTAAAGCACTGTGCATTGAGTTGAACACTAAAGAGTATATAATGTACAGCTCATTTTATACAGTGGAGAATTGCAGAGTGTATAACATACAGCACATTGTATATAATGGACCAGTATGGTGCAATTAATGCATAATGACATAGGTGCATTAAAACAAGTTATTGTTTTTTTAAATAGGAGTTGGACAATATAGAAGGTAAATGTACAGTTTATGGAATTGCATGGAAAGGGTCTAATGTACATTTGATGTGAAGTGCACCTTAAAGGTCCAATTTACCATATGAGATAATAATACAGTAAAGGGTTAAAGAGCAATGACAGGAAGTCAGTGGACTGCAGAAGGGGGCACACAGGATATGAAAAAAAAAATGAGAACACGAAATGAGGAGAAACCCCTCCAAAGGGGACATGCACGTTTTGCAGTTTAGCAAGTGTAAACCTGTGTCACCATTTTATATGCCAACTATGTCCCCCTCGTTTCCCTGTCCTGTAAGGGAGGGAAAAGATGCTACCAGGACAAGAAGGAGAAATCTTACCAATAGTGACACAGACAGTATTAAATTGTCTGGAGCCGGGCTCTAGATAACAATTGTATTGAACACAAAGGAAACTTTCCCCTTTCTAGGGATTCTGCAAAAATAAGATGACAGCCTAGCCCAGCATCTCCTTCCCTCTATCCCTGCTGTTGAAGTTAGCTAGAAAAACCCCCACAAGTCTAACCTCTGGAACATACAGCTAACCATTCATGACGGTAGCTCCAAATATGAAATTGTAGCTAATGGTTCTGGAGGAACAAGGGGATGGGATATCACCCCATTGTACTATAATGCATTCCAAGCATGATTGGACACCTCCCAGTAAGACAAATCTATTCCTCCTTACCTCATCTCTAGAGACGCTGCTGATCTCTGCAGCCAGTGAGTCGGAGAATGTAGTGGAGAATAAGTTTTTGGCTCCCTGAATGCTAAGATTGATAATCTGTCCGTTCAGTTCTTCATTCTGCTCCTTGAGGGCTCGTTGTTCCTGCAGAGAAAGAACAAAGAGACAAATAGACCACCGAGTATCAGGACAGCAGGTGACAGATGGACGGCATACATGCAGCGTGAATAAGTGCTCGGCTTCTTCTACGGCTTATGTGAAAATAATAGAATGCTAAGCTTGTGTTAAAGTTCTGCTATGAAAACTGAGCTCTAGGCAAACGGTTAAAAACACGCACAGGAACAATCTTATCAACCAAAGGATTTTAAATTCTGACCAGCCACTTCTGTAATTCATAGCCAGTAGCCAATAGCTGCCCTAGCGTTGGTTTTCGACCGTCGGACAAGCATACAGACGAACGGCTTTTTCGACCGGACTCGAGTCCGTCGTAAAGATTTGAAACATATTTCAAATCTAAAGTCCGTCTGATTTTCAACCGAAAAATTCAGCTGCAGGTCCGATGAAGCCCACACACGGTCGGATTGTCCGACAGATTCGTTCCGTCTGACCAGTCTGGTCGAAAAGTCCGCCCGTGTGTACACGGCATTAGAGTTAAAGTCCAACTCTGGGCTTCAGACCCCCCCCCCCCCAGTGGATCCCCTACCCTCAATGCTGTACATTTTTTTTTTTTTATAACTTCTTTTTCCAGGTGCCTTAAATCAGGTTACATGGCATGCTGAGTCTTTTTTATGATCTCTTCCAGCAGAAGCTGGTCCTCGATGGTGCAGAAAGCACTGCTCTCAGCATCATTACACTGAGTGCAGGACACCTTGATGACGCCCCTCTTCTAGGGTGGGACCATAATGTTCTGCACTCACAGTATGTCCCAGAAGGCTTAAGGCATCTAGTGGTGAAAAACAACAATTGCAGGACACAGCATCGTAGACGAGGTGAGTATTGCATAAAGAGCTGAATTTTTTATTAAAGGATAAGTTTACCTTTTGACAAAAAAAAATGCACATTTTTTTGCAGGTAAAAAAATGTGCATTTATTATTCTTGTTTTGGGAGCCTGTAAAGCATTGCACCAGCAGATTGCTGATGTCATGCAAGTCTGCTGCAGATCTGCTTGTACCTCGTACGAAAAAGCTGATGCATTCAGGGCAGGAAGAATCAATGAACTACCACAGTGCTCACAGCATCATGGTAGTTTATTGAGAGCTACAAGCAGACAGACTTTAAGGCTTTCGGGACTTGTAGTTTTCCATTCACAGAACAATTTTTTTTTAAATTGCGACAGCTAGCGGGGGGAGAAGATCCCCCACTAGTTGTCAAAGCAGGGGCCGGGCCTTTCATAACATGTGACACCCTTAATATGGGTGTAACATTATTATTACTACTATTGCAGATACTTATATAGCGCCGTCAATTTACGCAGTGCTTTACATACATATTGTACATTCACATCAGTCCCTGCCCTCAAGGACCTTACAACTTAAGGTCCCTAACTCACATTCACACATACTAGGGACAATTTAGACAGGATCCAATTAACCTAGCAGCATGTCTTTAGAGTCTGGGAGGAAACCGAAATACCCGGAGGAAACCCCCGCAGGCACAGGGAGAACATGCAAACTTCAGGCAGATGGTGTCGTGGTCGGGATTCAAACCAGCGACCCTTTTTACTGCTAGGTGAGAGTGCTAACCACTACACCGCTGTGCTGCCCTATAACATGTAACATGTTATAAAAGGTGAAGTACTGCTGAATGAGCAATTTTCAAATATACTGTATATACTATATTACTTTCAGAAACTAAATTTTGGCCTAAATTTATGAAGAAATAACATTTTGCAAACAAAGAAAAACATGCTTTTTTTTTTTCTTCAAATTTTGGGGTATTTTTTGTTTATATATTTAAAAAAAAAAACAGTGGTGCATAGATACCACCAAAAGAAAGCTCTATTTGTGTGCAAAAATTATATAGATTTAATTTGAATACAGAGTTGCATGACTGAGCAATCCCCAGTTAAAATGGCACAGTGCTGAATATCAAAGAATGGCCTGGTTATAAAGGTCAAGTGGTTTAAACCAAATTAAAATGAGCTCAAAGCTAGGCTTTTAAAGACTAAGTTCACCTTTTGGGGAAAACAAATGTGCATTTATTTTATTTTTTTCCCCCTCAGGAGCCTGCAAAGCATTGTACCCCTGATCAGTGGACCGGGGTGTAATGTCAGGCTCTTGCAGACAAGCCCTGCAGCATTCAGCCAATACCTCGGACACATGCAGGCTGCTTACAAGCTGCAAAGCTTGTGAATGAATTTCGAGGGCGCTCATTAGCACCCTTGCAGTTCACGGAGATCTACAAGCCATCAGCCGCAATGGGTGACAGTACTTGTAGTTCTCTCCTTCACAGATCGCTGCAAAATGAATGACATGGCTGCGTGGGTGGAGCCCTGCACAGCCACGCTATTTTTAAAATGTGTCAAGGGGCGTGGGGAGAAGATCAACCGCTTGCTGTCACAGGGAGGGAGAGGGGGGGGGGGATCTGTGGTGCGGGGGCAGGTCTGTAGAATGTTACATATTACATTCGAATTATGGGTGTAACATGTAGCATGCTCTGATAGGTGAACTTGTCCTTTAAAAATACAGTGGCGTCACAGTGGAACAGCAATAGCAATACACAAATAAATTTTCAACCCTGCTCACTGTGCTCTCTTTTCCTGTCGGCATACTTGCATGCATGGATATCTTGAGACTTATAATTTAAACATAATCTGTACCTGTTTAAGTCGTCGGACCTCTTGTTCTAGCTCAGCCTCTCTGGTGCGGCTGTTGTATTCCTGCAGGGCAGCGCTGTTTCCGAGCCCCATCTTCTGTTCCATTTCAAGACGTATGAGCTGCATCTGTTCCAGCTCCCGCCGCAGCTCCTCTATGATCTAATAAATCAAAGGTTTACATAGTATATTATAATTGTGTGTGTGTGTGTGTGTGTATATATATATATATATATATATATATATATATAATGCTTGACATTTTTTATAGTTCTCCTGATTTTGTCATTTTCTCTGCTGAACTCAATATATAACATAAGCCTGACCTTCTCATAGCCTTGTAGTGTGGTGTGTTTATTGTTGCCCCCCTTTTAAAATGAAAATGTCCCTAAATGCTGCAAACTCCGGCTGTGTTTGCACTGTGCTGGTTCCAATGGCATTTCTTCCAAATCTGCTCATGGCTTGCTAAAGACTCATCAAGGTGGTTTTGTCAGAACAGACAACAAACTCCACTGACAAAAAATTCACAAGGTATCGTCTCAGATCAGTCACTGTATTTAAAAGAGGACATGCCTTGAGACAAAGGTGGCTCGGGTGAACTACTGCAGCACAGTAACAACTGAATAAAAAAAAAATCATGTACCGAGTTATGTGGGCTATGCTCCCTGTGTGTATATGAAGATTAAAGTGGTTGTAAACCTCAGCCATAAAATATGAACAAAGCATATCCCTCTATAGTGTGTGCTTGGCACTAAGACCCCTTTCACACGACTGTCCAATCAGGTCCATTTGTCAGTTTTTCAGGCGGAGCTGATCGGACCCTCCAGTCTCCCTCTATGGAGCGGCGGATGTCAGCACTGACATGTCCGCTGACACCCGCCGCCAACCGATCTGATCCCGCCTGCCAAAAACAGACGGGTGGTGGTCCTTTTCCCCATCCATCTGGCGGATCAAATAAAAATGGACAGGCTGTATATTTCAATTCGATCGCCCCATAGAGGAGAGCGAGACTGTGTCCGTGTCCGCTCTGCATAGCAGATATGGATATGGACCTATCATCTGCCTGCTCAGTGGGGATCAGCGGAGAGATCCCCCGCTGAGCGAGTGGATCCTGTTTAGCTGAGGCGCCCATGTAAAAAAGGGCCTTAGTGTCATTTCTGTCTGCTGCCTCATTCCTCATGAGTCACTTCTGACAAGTTTTCCTGACACCAAAAGGTAAAAAAGTTGACAGGTGAAGGATCTCCAGCAGACAGCCTGTGATTGACAGCCTCAGCTCTGTTCCTGTGTGCTGTGTGTCCCTTCCCTCCAATCAGATCTCAGAGCTCTTCTCACTGAGCTCTGCAGTGTGTAACTTCAGCTTTCTGCCCCCTTTTTTTTGAAAGCTCATACAAGCTTTAAAAATCATGGACTTCGAATGGCTGTAGAGAAGACTGCAGATAGACAGGTACAACTTATGTAGGAGGATTTGTTTAATCTCTGTGTATCCCCTGAGGCTATTCACTTCACTGGATATATGTGAAGGTTTACAACCACTTTAATTGCAATGTCTGACTTGACTGTGGTGCCCTTGTAATTAAGTAGTAGACATTGTGCAGTGCAAAGCAACAAACTATACGTGCCCATCTTCCTTTGTGCCCACCTTCCTTTGTGCCCACCTTCCTCTTCCCTCCATTTGGCTGCGGTGAGTGAAGAAAGGAATCCTGAGGATTTTTCACCCTGTCCCAACACTAAATGCCTGAGCATCACCAAGATTCAGTAACAAGTACCCCACACCTGGAAGTACCATGGATTTCTTTTTGCTGCCAACGGGTGGATGGAGCAGTGGAGGAGAAAAGTAAAGGTAGGCATGTCCCGCTGGGGAAGGGGGCCCTGCAAAGCAATCCAACATAATGAATTCTCTTTAAGCTCCCCCTTCAATCAGCACATACTCACCTTTTCTACCCCCCTCCCATACCACCCCACTCAGCTGTGGGGAGCTGGAGAAGCTGCCCTGTCTATGCTCAAGTCATAGTCACAGGGCTATTAAATTCTTCTGTTTAGGGACTGGTCCAGCAATGTCACATGGATTAAAAAAAAACCTACATATCCGGAAGTACAAGGTATTGCTCCCAGCAGCTGAACAAAATTGTGGAAGAGTGAAAAGGCAAACATGTGCTGCTGGGAAGGGAAGCTTGCAATCCCCCAGTGTCTAGAGAAAACCAGAGGGATAATCAGAAAAAAAACATAAGTATCGCAAAGTGTAGCGCAACTCATAAACATGAATAAATCATTAGTGCACAAATCTTTCAATACAAAAATCCACTGTTCCTTTAAGACTGCTTTCACACTGGTTCGCTTTTTGGGCACTCTTCAGTTAAAAAAAAAAAGCAGATGAAAAACTGAAAACGACATCCCTTTAAATCCTATGGCTCTCTTCACACTGGTCTGCTGTGCTTCAGTGGCGGTGAATAGAATCCGGCTTGCTACATTTTTGGTGCAGGTTTCTTCAGTTTAAAAAAAAAACAAAAACGCACCTCCCTATTGAAATCAATGGAAAACGCGCCAAAAAATGCATCGAAAACACACCTGCGATGTTTTCTTGGTGCGGTTTTTGAGTCACATGTCCTTGCACCACACACGCAGTAAAAACACTACAAAAATGCGGTTAGATATTTAAAGGGACAGTGGACTTTTATATTGCGAGATTTGTGCACTAATGATTTATGCATTTTTAGGAGTTCCACTACACTTTGGAATCACCTCAGAAGTGTTTAGCGGGCAACTTTATTAGTTTTTAGGTTTTATTATTGTTGCATTTAAATATTAAACTACTTGCTGACTGGGCCATAGCTGAATGACAGCTACAGCGCGGTTGGATAACTCTAGGAGGGCGTACTATGACATCCTACCAGAATCGAGCTCCCGCGCGCACCCTGGGAATCTCCGTGACCGTCGGGTCTCCCAGACCCGGTGTGTCACGGATCGGGGTAAAAAGCCAATGACAGCGGCCCTTTACCACGTGATCACACCGTCTAATGACGGTACGGTCACTTGTAAACAAACTGGAGCTTGTCCAGTTCGGCTCCTCCCCTCTCCTCACGCCGACCGGTTCAGCGTGGGGGGGGGGGGGGTGCAGCAGCGCTGTGGGCAGGATCTGAAGTTCCCATAGCGCTGATCTGTGCCCATCCATGGCTCATCCATCCATCCATGCTCCATCCATGGCTCATTCATCCATCCATGCTCCATGCGTACTCCATTCATGGCTCATTCATCCATCCGTGCTCCATCCATGGCTCATCAATCCATGCTCCATGTGTGCTCCATCCATGGCTCACCTATCCCCATCCATGGCTCATTCATGCCAATACGTGCCACATCCATGGTCATCCATGCCATATCCATGCCACATCAGTGGTCATCCGTGCCACATCAGTGATTATCCATGCCACATTAGTTCTCATCCATACCACATAAGTGCTTGTCTGTGCCACATAAGTACTCACCCATGCCACATTGGTTCTCATCCATGCCAAATCCATGCCACATTCGTACCACATCAGTGCTTATCCATGCCACATCAGTTCTCATCCGTGCTTATCCATGCCACAAAGAAAGAGGAAAGGAGGGCGCATCGACCTTGTGCATTGCCAAAGATAACATTTATTAAAAAACTATAACAGCAGTAGTCATATTCACAAACGTGTTTAAAAGAGCTTGTCAGTACACCAGCAAATGGAACTGTGTCTCTAGACACCTGCAACCCGGCCCCCATTGTTGAAAGTGACCCAATGGAATCGCAAACAGCTAATGCGTTTTGAGGGGGGACCCCGCTTTGGCTCTGAGGAAAAGGGTCCTCCCTCGAAACGCGTTAGCTGTTTGAGATGCCATTGGGTCCCTTTCAACACCGGATCCAGGTTGCAGGTGTCTAGAGACACGGTTCCATTTGCTGGTGTACTGACAAGCTCTTTTATATACGTTTGTTTGTGAGTATGACTACTGCTGTTACAGCTTTTTAATACATTTTATCTTTGGTAATGCACAAGGTCGGTGTGCCCTCCTTTCCTCTTTCTTTTTTTCAGTTCTAAGGACACCCATTGTTCTAAGGAGGGCAGCGAGACCACAGGCATTCTATCTTTTATCCAGAGGGTTGGCTGCACCACTTATCTATAGACTAGGCCCCCAAGCAAAGGAGATTGTGTTGTGTTGTTTAACATCCATGCCACTACAGTGCCCATCAGTGCCTCACAAAAGTGTAAAATGTAGTCAAATTAGATTGGAAATTTATACCCTTTATACCCCTCTCTATGTGGCCAGGCTGTGAAAAAGTCTCACACATGTGGTATCGCCATACTCAGGCTGAGTAGCAGAATATATTTTGGGGTGTCATTTTTGCTATGTACATGCTATGTGTTAGAAATATCTTATAAATGGACAACGTTGTGTAAAAAAAAAATAAAAAATTTTGTTTTCATTTTTTTCCACATTCAGTCAAAAGACTCATTATGCCTCATAGAATATACGTTGGGGTGTTTACTATTCAAAACGGGGTAATTTCTTGTGCGTTTCCATTGTCCTGGTGCTCCAGGACCTTCAAAAGTGTAATGCCGTGTACACACGATCGCACATTCCGACAACAAAATCCATGGATTTTTTCCGACGGATGTTGGCTCAAACTTGTCTTGCATACACACGGTCACGCAAATGTTGTCGGAAATTCCAAACGTCAAGAACGCGGTGATGTACAACACGTACGACGAGCTGAGAAAAAGGAAGTTCAATAGCCAGTGCGGCTCTTCTGCTTGATTCCGAGCATGCGTGGAACTTTGTGCATCAGAATTGTGTACACACGCTTGAAATTTACGACAACGGACTTTGTCCAGATCTCAAATTTTGTGTGACGGAAATCCCAATGGAAAATGTCCGATGGAGCCTACACACGGTCGTAATTTCCGACAACAAGCTCCCATCGAACATTTTTAGTTGGAAAATCCGACCGTGTGTACAGGGCATAAGAGATAGTCTAGAAGTTACCGTATACGTGTAATTTATGCTCCTAGAACGCCTGATGGTGCTCCCGGCATGTTGAGCCTCTGTATGTGACCAGGCTGTGGAAAAAGTCTCACACATGTGATATTGCCATACTAAGGAGGAGTAGCAGAATTTATTTTGTGGTTAAATTTGGGGTATGCATGTGCTGTGTGAGAGAAATAATCCCTTAATATGACAACTTTGTGGAAAAAAAAAATCTTAATTTTGCAAAGAATTGTGGGAAAAACTTAAAAAAAAACTCACCATGCCTCTTCCTAAATACCTTGGACTGTCTACTTTCTAAAAAGGGGTCATTTGGGGGGTATTTGTACTTTCCTGGCATGTTAGGGTCTCAAGAAATAAGATAGGCCATCAGTACATCAGGCGTGATCAATTTTCAATGATTGGCACCATAGCTTGTAGACTCTATAACTTTCACAAAGACCAAATAATTTACACTGAGTTGGGTTATTTTTACCGAAGATATGTAGCAGTATAAATTTTGGCCAAAATCTATGAAGAAAAATGAATACTTTGCAAAATTTTATAAGAGAAACAAAGAAAAATGCATTTTTTTCCAAAAATTTAGGTGCAAAAAATAAAAAACCCCAGAGGTGATCAAATACTACCAAAAGAAAGCTCGATTTGTGTGAAAAAAAGGACAAAAATTTCATATGGGTACAGTATTGTATGACTGAGTAATTGTCATTGAAAATGTGAGAGCACCAAAAGCTGAAAATTGGTCTGGTTAGGAAGGGGGTTTAGGTGCCCAGTGAGCAAGTGGTTAAAGCGGAGTTCCGCCCGGAAAAAATAAATACATTTAAAGTCAGCAGCTACAAATACTGCAGCTGCTGACTTTTAATATAAGGACACTTACCTGTCCATGGAGCCCGCGATGTTGGCATCCAAAGCTGACTCGTCCCTCGGCTCCGGGTGCACTTGCTGGCATTCTTACTAAGGGAAACAGGAAATGAAGCCTTCACGGCCCATTTCATACTGCGCATTTGCGAGTCGCGCTGCGCTTTCTGAATGGTCCCTGCTGTCTTCTGGGACCTGTGTGTCTCCCAGAAAGCAGCGGGGGGGGGGGCAGGGGCTGGATGTAGTTCCCAGCACAGAGGGCGGCAATCTTTTCCCGGAAGTGGGAGCAGATACCTGGATTTGACAGGCATCTGTTCCCCCCCCACCCCACCCCCCCCCTGCAAGGTGCCAAATGTAGCACTGGAGGGTGGGGAGGAATCCGATCCATGGAAGTTCCATTTCTGGGTGGAACTCCGCTTTAAAGGAAGGAAGGAATGAGGTCACATGGGAGTGGGATGAGGTGACAAGGAATGAGGGTCATGTAAGTCACCAATGAGATCATTATAGTCTTACCTCTTGGCATCGTTCTTTCTCTGTCTGCTGTTTGTGTAGCTCTTTACTGAGTTTTCCTCCCAGTATTCTATTCTGTTCCTGGTGGTCTTGGAGCTGTTGCTGGAGGTCGTCCACCTCATCCAGCAGTTTATACTTCTCCTGTAGATAAATTCAACATATCAAAGGAGAAATGGAATAACGGAAGAGTACAGAATGATTGAAGGTGCTAAATTACTAGCCAGCAATTGTATGTTAAAAAAAAATAATAATAAATTGGATAGCAAGAATACTTTTCCACAGTCATTCCCCGACTT
Organism: Lithobates septentrionalis; assembly: GCA_037952835.1. Lineage (NCBI taxonomy): Eukaryota > Metazoa > Chordata > Amphibia > Anura > Ranidae > Lithobates > Lithobates septentrionalis. The sequence goes on from JBBDGP010001518.1 coordinate 10,380, forward strand.
TCACATCAAACATATTCAGAGGTAAACATACCACCAAATATCGCCTTGGTTAAGGGATCAGCTTAGCATTTTTTGCTCAAAATACAAACCAATACATCTTCGTGTTTAGAGAGACCCTGGGGCCAATTCACTAAAAGTTAAAGAATGGCCAAAAAACGCAAATTAATGCTTGTGGTAGATCAGTTTTCAGTGCAATTCACAAAGCATTTTGCGTTAAAAAATACAGAATGCTGTGTTTGTTCAATTTAGCGGTAATTACCGCATCATTTAATGCGGTAATTTATCACACTGAGCTGGTTGCTAAGGAGCCGTGTTTTTAACAATGGATGACATCACCCGCTGACAAAAAAAAACAACCCAGCATGCCAGCAATTAAAAATTATGAAAAAAAACAGCGTTGGGTCCCCCCCCCCAATGCATACCACGCCAAAATAAAAAAAATAAAACGGTGTGGGGACCCCCCCAAAATCCATACCAGACCCTTATCCGAGTGAGTGGACCCCAAAGCACCTTGTCCCCATGTTGATGGGGATAATGGGCTTCATCCCCACAGCCCTGGCCGGTGGTTGTGAGGGTCTGCGGGCAGGGGGCTTATTGGAATCTGGAAGCCCTATTTAACTTCTTCTCACCCGGTCACTGTATATAAAGAAACAGCAGGCATATAACAGCTCTGAAGGAGGAAGCTAGTCTCCCGAAACGCGTTAGATTTCCAATCAGACGGTCCAATGACGAGACATTCCATCCATGGCTAAAGTATTCAAGTTATATGCCTGCTGTTTTTAGAAGTTTGTGAATATCCATTTGTCTTTCGGAATTTAAAGGGGAAGTCCACCCTTACACTAAAATCTCTACATCTACAGACATCCACGATATAAGCCTAACCTATCTAGCCCTGTAAAGAAGAAATCACTATACATCCCTTTTTTGAAGCCGCTCCAGTCCGGTCTCCATCGGCAGAAGCTCTGCAGAGGAGACAGCCAACAACGGCTGTGAAATGAATGGGGAGTGACGTCACCCATAGATTTACTATAGGGCTTCCGTTGTCGGCTGCCTCTTCTGCACCCCCCTCTACAGTGAAGCCGCCACCTACAGCTCAGCGTGGCACCGGATCGGTTTCAGAAAAGGTTTGTATATCAATTTCTTCTTTACAGGGCTAGATAGGTTAGTCTTAAATCATGGATGCCTGTAGATGTAGAGATTTTAGTGTTAGAGTGGACTTTCCCTTTAATATATTGTTTGGTGGTAATGTACGAGGAGATGGAGCCCTCTTGTGTGTGTTTTTTGCAGTTGACTGAAGATTTCCTGATCTGTGGAGGGCTGAACCTAAGGAGGCATTATGCACCTAAACATCTTTGGCAGCACCTTGTATTGAGCACTGGAGTTTTTTTGGTGGATACAGCTTTTTTTTTTTTTTTATAATATATAATTTATTTATATATATATATATATATATATATATATATATATATATATATATATATATATATATATATATATATATATATATATATATATTGCAGGGGCAATCCAACAGTTGGATATCATCTGCAAAATTCTAAGTTATAACCAGCTAAAACATTCATTACAAAACAATTGAAGTATCTTTCCATGAAGGAATGACACCATCATTGTAGCCTCGTGGGAAGGGTATGCTTCTGAGGTCTTGAACACACATGTGAAAAAGTTGTGAATAGGTGAGAGATGTGTACCTTCTGAGAGCTGACAACACTAGTTTTGTTTAGCATGTGTCTTTAGCTACATGACACAGTAATTTAAGGTACTACTACTTACCTCTTCTAACCTCTGTGCTGTTGCCTTGAAACCCGGTAGCTGAGATCGGAGATCTAAATTCTCATTTTCTAGCTCTTGAAGTCTGCAGAGGAAGAGTAATTACTAATATGCAATTTCAAACTCCCCCATCAGAGGGCGTATTTTCCACATATACAGTGCCCTAAAAAAGTATTCATACCGCTTGAAATCTTCCACATTTTGTCATGTTACAACCAAAAACGTAAATGTGTTTTATTGGGAATGTATGTGATAGACCAACACAAAGTGGCACATCATTGTGAAGTGGAAGGAAAATGATTAATGGTAGTTTTTTACAAATAAATATGTGAAAAGTGTGACGTGCATTTGTATTCAGCCCCCTTTACTCTGATACCCCTAACTAGAATCTAGTGGAACCAATTGCCTTCAGAAGTCATCTATTTAATAGATAGAGTCCACCTGTGTGTAATTTCATCTCAGTATAAATACAGCTGTTCTGTGAAGCTCTCAAGAGATTTGTTAGAGAACCTTAGTTAGTAAACCAAGAGCATCATGAAGCCCAAGGAACACACCAGACAGGTCAGGGATAAAGTTGTGGAGAAGTTTAAAGCGTTAGGCTATAAAACAATATCCCAAGCTTTGAAAATCTCACGGAGCACTGTTCAATCCATCATCCGAAAATGGAAAGAATATGGCACAAGTGCAAACCTACCAAGACATGGCCGTCCACCTAAACTGACAGGCCGGGCAATGAGAACATTAATCAGAGAAGCAGCCAAGAGGTCCATAGTAACTCTGGAGGAGCTGCAGAGATCCACAGCTCAGGTGGAAGAATCTGTCCACAGGACAACTATTAGTCGTGCACTCCACAAATCTGACCTTTATGGAAGAGTGGCAAGAAGAAAGACATTGTTGAAAAAAAGTCCCGTTTGCAGTTTGCGAGAAGCCATGTGGGGGACACAGCAAACGTGTAGAAGAAGGTGCTCTGGTCAGATGAGACCAAATTGAACTTTTTGGCCTAAAAGCAAAATGCTATATGTGGTGGAAAACTAACACTGCACATCACTCTGAACACACTATTCCCACCGTGAAACATGGTGGTGGCAGCATCATGTTGTGGGGATACTTATCTTCAGCAGGGACAGTGAAGCTGGTCAGAGGGGAGATGGATGGAGCCAAATACAGGGTAATCTTAGAAGAAAACCTGTTATGCCGCGTACACACGAGCGGAATGTCCGACAGAAAAAGTCCGACAGAAGCTTTTCATCGTCTATTCGGATCGTGTGTAGGCCTCATCGGACTTTTTTTTTTTTCGAAAATTCTGACGAACCTAGAAATGGAACATGTTCTAAATATTTCCGACAGAACCAATTCCTATCGGGAAAACCGATTGTCTGTATGCTGTTCCGACGGACCAAAGACGACACATGCTCTGAAGTACGAGACGGAAGCTATTGGCTACTGGCTATTGAACTTCCTATTTCTAGTCCCGTCGTACGTGTTGTACATCACAGCTGAAATTGCAGTGAAAGGGGGTTCTACAAAGTATTGACTCAGGGGGGCTGAATACAAATGCACCCCACACTTTTCAGATTTTTTTTTGTAAAAAAATAATTGAAAAACGTTTATAATTTTTCTTCTACTTCACAATTATGTGCCACTTTGTGTTGGTCTATCACATAAAATCCCAATAAAATATGTTTACATTTTTGGTTGTAACATGACAAAATGTGAAAAATTCCAAGGGGTATGAATACTTTTTTAAGGCACTGTACATCTCTGTCAAGTGGTCAGGGCCAGCCTGACTGGCCCCCTCCAATCACACAACACATACCTAGCTTTAAGACTGCTTAGCCGATAGCTGCGGTCTCGCTCCATCTTCCGCAGCTCATCTCTGTGTTTTCGAGTCTCTTCACTTTGAACTTCATCTGACCGCACCTCCTGATCTTTAAGCTGCTCTTCTAGCGCATGCACCCTGATTAGCAAATGAGGTGAGGTGGCATTAAAAATGGAAAAAGAGTAGTATGTGCATTATATATCCAAGCTCAAATGTTCTACATTATACTATCACAAAAAGTGAACCTGTGGCCAGATTATGGACATTAAAGCAAGCCCTTATTGGCCTCTGTAGATGCAGGCACTGTGGTGCAATTCACAGCAGCAGCATTGAAGTCATTCGAATGGTTCTTTCAGCAGCTCAGTCACCCTGCTCCTCCCCTTCAAAGCTCCTGCTCTGTGTTTATATTAGAAGGCTGGAAGTGTGCTAAGTCACTGCTGGATGTGGGAGCAGGGTGAGATAAGCTGCAATAGAACAAAGTTCCCCTCCTGCTGGCCAAACCAATGACCTGTGTCTCACTTGTTGCTTCTTTACTACCAATTCTGTAGCAAGTATGATCTTTATGTATCTAAAGCTGAATCTGTGCAACCGATCCCCTAAAGCCGCTTCTCTTCAGCACTCCATCCTTCAGTCGCACATTGTCGTCATCATCTACAATGCAGGACCAGCAGCCCTGGTTTGTAAGTGAGGAAGCAGAGGGCTGGGGGAGCAAAGGATGAGAGAGGTAAAGACTGCATTTCAAGTCACCATAGACAAAAATGATAATTTAAAGTGGTCGTAAAGCCATATAAAAAAAAAAAAAAAATCTTGCAAGACAAAAGGCATAATGAGCTAGTACGCATTGCATACTAGCTCATTATGAAATACTTACCTGAGATCGAAGCTGTTGCAGTGGTCACCGTAGTTATTTCTGGGTTCACGGGCTACGGCGCTGTGATTGGCCGGAGTCGCAATGACGTCAGTCATGGCACAGGCCCTTTAGAAATGGTACGATCAAACCGTTTGTATCAGTGCCCATGCGCCAAAGACGTTTGCGCAAGGGTATATGGTAAATATCTCCTAAACCATGCAAGTTTAAGAGATATTTACAGTATCTACAGGCAAGTCTCATTATAGGCTTACCTGTAGGCAATGGCGACCCTAGGGGGGGGGGGGGGCCCAGAGGGGGCCCTGACCCCCCCCAACATTATGCTGGGCCCCACCATGTGCCCCCCCCCCCCCCCCAAAAAAAAATTTTCTTTTTTTTTTTACAAAAAAGGCAATTTCTTTTTGTTTGTATTCATATCGGATGTGCCGCATCTTACTCGGGCCACCGCTGGGGTAACACAGTCTCTATTGAGAGGGAGAAGGTCCCCAGTGGGTGAATCCTCCACCCTCCCTCTGCTCGCTGACACTGCATAATGTGAGCGCTCACACAACCACGGCCGCCCAATCTGCTCGTTCCCCTGCATCCTCATTGGCAGGGAGAAGAGCGAGTTGCAAGAAGGACTCCACCAGGACTCTCAGTTACTGAAAAAACTGACTGAGAGCAGGGGCAGGACAGCAAGAGGAGGCTGGGGAACCCCACAGTGGCAGAACACCAGGGCCCGGTGGCAAGACAACCTTTGCAACCCTGATAGTTCTCCCACTGCTTTGGACCCTTATATTTTCTTGGTATGCTGGTGACATTGATCTCTTGTTCTCTGTCACCCTGGGGGGGGGCCCAATAAAGTAGGAAGAGAGCTCACTGCAGAAGATGTGAAAGGGCCGTTGTGGGATCGTAGTAAAGGGGTAAAGGGCCCCAGGATAGATAGATATATCTATCTATCTATCTATATATATATATATATATATATTTCCATTTTATATTGCCCCCCTATTTTTGTCCCTGTCCCCCCATGTGCCCCCCCTAAATATGAAAGCTGGAGATGCCACTGCCTGTAGGTACACGTGGTGTAACAGGGCTTACAGCCACTTTAACCCTGGCAGTACGGTGGAAGCCCCACTGCAAGGGTAGCTTTAATTTTTACCCACAGTTCAACTTTGAAGCACGCACACTTTGCCGTACTTAAATCGCTCCAACCCCCTCCCACTCCCCTCGCCACCACCACCTACTTACCTGTGAAGTAACTGCAGATTCTCTTGTCGGAGTCGGTTCTGTTGCTCGCTTGTGGTGGCTGCGTCTCTCTCCAGCTCGCTCACCCGCTGCTCTAGGTACAGAACCTGCAGGAGAAAAGAGGCAACTTCAGCAAGGCAGGAAAAAAACTTTAAAGAAAAAAAATAGTAACATGTTAACTTAACCCCATTACTTAATAACACTATCCAGCAAGCACTGCAATGGCGCCCCTGTCAAAAAGTTCACTTAGCTGATTACTTTAAAGCATTAAATTGGTTGTAAACTCTTACATACATCCAGTGAAGTGACTGGCTTCAGGTGATACACAGAGAAGAAACAAATCTTCCTATATAAGTTGTACTTGTTTATCTGCAGTCTTCTCTTCTCTACATCAGTTCAAAGTACTACATTTACAAAGCTAATCTGAGTTGTCAGAAAAAGGAGAGTTCTGAAAGTTGATTGAAGGGAAGGGACACACCCCCCTTCACACAGCACACAGGATCAGAGCTGAAGCTGTCAATCAGATGGAGGTCCCACCCCCCAACACCTTTTTTTTCGCTTGGTGTCAGGAAAACGTGTCAGAAGTGACTCATGCTGATAGCAGAGGAATGAAGCAGCAGACAGAAATTACACTTAGTACTCTTAATTAAGAAAAGTACACACTATAGTGGGATATGCGTTGTTCATATTTCACGCCTGAGGTTTACAACCACTTTAAGCCACAACTGTTTTTTTTACATTTGAATGAAGTGGGGAAGGGTTAGAGCCACTGTCAAGTTTTTTTTTTTCAGATCAGAATGTGTTAATATAGACCCGGTCTAGTCTCTAAACAAAAAGGCAATAGAGGCAACATTATACTGACCTCTGGTGCCTGTCTCCCCCACTGTACACTGTGGTTTCTTCTGCTGGCCCCTACATCACCACCATGTTCTACAGTGGCGCAAAGGCCAGAGGAAGGAACCGCTGCCTGACAGGGACACAGTTTTTAGACTCCCCCAAAAGTACTGAATGATGAAGAGCCTCACAGAGTCTGCAACACTAAAATGAAGGGGTGGCAGGAGATATGTGCCATCAAAGAGGTGAGTATATGACACTATACTCCTACAGGGGGGGGGGGGGTGCTGTTTTGATTTGTTTAGAGACCTGACAGAGTCTCCAAAAAGAAAAAGGTCTATGATGTAAATTTAAAAGTTTACACTGCGGGTTTCAAATCTTGCTGCTTTAAAGTGGAGCTAAACGTACCTTTCCTTCCCTCACCTGCATCTTCTTCTGGTTGCCGGCCTTTGTCGGTCTTCATTGGCCAGTGTGTGAGAACGTCACTCCTGGGCAAGCACTGAATCAGTCATCTTGGCACACAAGGACTGTGGCGGCAACGTATTTAGATTTAGATGCCAGAGGAAAACACTGTGAGCAGCAGGTAAGTGTATTTTATTGCATGTCTCTTCTGCAATAAAGAGCCTGCCTGCTCACAGTTTGTGACAGCGGAACTTTAATTTTGCTTTAAAGTGAAAATAAAGGCAATTAATTATTTTTATATATATATATATATATATATATATATATATATATATATATATATATATATATATATATATATATATATATATATATATATATATATATATATATATATTTTTTTTTTTTTTTTTTTTTTAAAGGAGGCCCACCCCTTTAAAAATTAAAAGTCAGCAGCTAAACGTACTGTAGCTGCTGACTTTTAACATTAGGACACTTACCTGTCCTGGAGTACAGCTATTAGGGCACCACAGGCGATCTTCGGATCGGCTGCTAACGTGGCCATTGCTCCTAAGGGAACCCGGCAGTGTAGTTTTTCGGCTTCACGGCCGGGCCCATACTGCGCTGCGCTCTTTCACTCTCCCGGAAGTGGAACAGGATATCTGTCAAAGACAGGTATCCGCCCCCCCCCCCCCCCCCCCAAGGTGCCAAATGTGGCACCGGAGGGAATCAGTTGAGCGGAAGTTCCACTTTTGGGTGGAGCTCTGCTTTAAATAACATTCTTACCCGCTCTGTGCAATGGTTTTGCACAGAGCAGCCCCAATCCTCCTCTTCTCCTGTCCCTCGACGGCGCTCCTGGCCCCTCCCTCCTGCTGAGTGCCCCCAGAGCAAACAGCGTGCAATGGGGACACCCGAGCAGGCACGCTCCCGGGCGCTGCTCTGTGTGTCCATTCACGCACACAGTCGTGGCTCGGCCCCCTCTCTCTCCTCATTGGCTCACTGGCTGTGATCGACAGCAGCGGGAGCCAATGGCCCCTGCAGCTGTCTCAGCCAATGAGGGAGAGACCCAGCAAAGCCAAGGCTCCCATGCACAGAGCTGGAGAAAGATCAGGCTCAGGTAATTATTAGGGGGGGCTGCTGCACACAGAAGGTTTTTTATCTTCATGCATAAAATGCATGAAGGTAAAAAGCTTTGAGCCTTCACAACCACTTTAATGCAACATGGAAAGCACTTTCTTCAGACAATCAGAAAAATGAAGCCCCCCGATATTTAGCGAATAACCTTTGAGAGGCGATGTTACCTTGTCGGTGAGATCCGTCTCATCATACGCCATCTCCGTCTGCTGTTCAACCGGCTCCTCCTCCGGGAATCCGCTGTGATGCAGTCTCCTACAAAACAAAAAACAAGTTTAAGGGCTCATGTACACTGCTGCTGGTAAACGGACGTTTAGGAGCAGTTGGGTATTTTTTTCCGCTGCCCCTGAACTCTCCTCTATGTTATCTTTTTAGTACATGTACACAGGGTCGTTTATAGTCGTTTCTAGGCAGTTGAGTTTAGAGGCATTTTTGGAACGCAAAAAAAATGGGTTCAGACGGATGTTTGGTGGCATTTGAAGCGCCAAATGCCTGTTACAGCTTGTAAACACTGCTAAACGTGATAACTCGCATTTAGCAGCATTTCGTTTACAGACATTTTTCATTTTAGCCAAAAAAAAAATAAAAAATACATTTTTTTTTTTACAAACGCTTCTAGACGCAAACGCCGCTAAACGCGGCATGTAAACGCGGCTAAACGGATGTTTTTAGACGCCGGTTTCTAGCTGTCAAGTTAAATCATTCAGGAGAGGTTAAACAAGGCCCTGTGTACATGAAGCCTAAAGGATTGGAAAGAATAAAGGGGCACCTTACAATGCAAAGGTGATGAAGAGCTCATACACTAGCAGATTCATCCAAAACAGATCTTCTCTGCTAACAGTGCATCAGCAATTGCCAAAATTCAGGGAGGAGACACCTGCCCCTATACAGAACAGCTGGGAATGAAAAATACTAGTGCAGGATCTGAGTGACGCGTGTGAGTGGTTGTCAAATGTACTCTTCTGTGGTCTCAAAACCGATCTGATTGGTCAGCAGCTGCCCACATCACTCATATGTGGCCAACCTGGCCATTAGGACTCCTTCACACGATGTGCAGTTATCTGCATTTTTCCGCACTGGATGGAAACAGGTTACCTGCAATGACACATAGAAAACAATAGTTTTCTATGTGGCATGTTCACACTACAAGGCTGAGTTTGTATGCGTTCCAGGTAGAGCTGCACAATTAATCGTTAAAAAAATTGTGATCTCCATTCCACTCCCCTGGATCTCTATTGCAGAGTTTGCCTTTTTTTTGTCATATAACAAGTGAAGAGAGACTTATCTGCTCACTCAGCTGTCAAAAGAAAACATCAGGGCAGTCTGCCAAGTTTTTAACATGAAACATTGTAACTAACTCTTCCTTCTTAGATCAAAGGGATAAACTTCTGTGTAAAGAAAAAATCCAGGCAGTCTGCCAAGTTTTTAACAACCTGTAAATGCAGGAAGTTTAACCACTTAAAGTCTAAATCTTTTTCTGACACATGTTTCTTAAAGTGGATGTAAACCCAATGTCATCCTTTCTAAACTACTGCCATAGGGGTTATCTATAAGGATATACATGCCTCCTGCATGTATCCTTACCTGTCAAATGTCTCCCCTCTCTGTTATGACCCGAAAAACTGCATATTCTGTGGGTGGGTCTGTTGTCTGGAGCTCGGTGGGTGGAGTCGTGATGTCAATAGACTCCCCGCCCACCTCTACACTCCCCTTATCAATATGCATTTTCTCCTGTGTATTTCTAACACTGAACTTCTGCTATGATCTCTAACATCCAGTGAAAAGACAGGAAAGTAATCACATGACTTCAGTATGCCAAATCATGCTGAGGTGTGGAACAGCCAATCCAGAGCTGCTGAAGAAAGGAGTGGGGGAGGGAATTAAAAAATAATGCCTGTGTCTTAGGCTGTCATTCACAGCAAGGGGGAGGATTTGACAAAGTTTTTCTCAGTTTGTCAAGTTTTTTCTCACTGAACAATAAAAGAGGATTGCTCAGAGATGGATTAAGTGTGGCAAGACTGGGCTCAAATGATAGGAAATCTTATACTCTACAGTATGATATAAAAAAAAAAAAAATTAAAACATTTTCGGGTTTACATCCACTTCAAGTTAAAATCAAAATTTTTTGCTAGAAAATGACTTGGAACCCCCAAACATTATATATATTTTAGCAGAGACCCTAGGGAATAAAATGTCAATTGCTGCAATATTTTATGTCACACTGTATTTGCCCAGTGGTCACACACAATTTTTTGGGAAAAAATACACTTCAATGAATAAATTAAAAAAAACACGAAACAATAAAGGTAGCCCAATTTTTTTGTTTTAATGTGAAGGATGATGTTACGCCGCGAGAATCGTGATCTATCTTCTAAGCAAAAAAATGGTGATTCTCATTTTAGCCAGAATCGTGCAGCTCTAGTTCCAGGGATGTACATTAAAATGCAACATATTTGTATGTTAAGACACAAATGCTTGCAACTGCATTGAAACGCACTTAAACGCCTAATATGCCTTTAAAATTACATTAAAGCGGAGGTTCACACAAAAATTGAACCTCCGCTTTTTGGAACCCTCCCCCCCTCCGGTGTCACATTTGGCACCTTTCAGGGGGGGAGGGGGGTGTAGATACCTGTCTAAGACAGGTATTTGCACCAACTTCCGGGCGTAGACTCCTATGGGACTGAGGACAAGCCCTGGTCTATAGTGTTTCCTGACGACTAATAACCACCATATGTAGTGAGAAGCCATTCCTCCTATTTACAAAGGAAGGATTGTTTATCTGCGTTTCCCTTGCTGAGCCTGTGTTGTGTCATGACCTTCCTTTGCTTTTAGAAAATACTGCTGCTTGAAAGTTCTGATAACTACAACAGTATGTTACTAAACAAGTTCTCAAGGGATCGCCTTCCATTCTGTCTCCCAGACCACATAATAGCTGCAGGACACAAATCAATTCTAGTGAGAGAAAACCAGCTGCCATCTAATGCCCCTCACATTGGTATTCTAATTCATTACAGATTACATGTAAAGCAAACCTTTACTTGTATAAAGTACTGCAACTGAATAAAGGAGTTTGGCCAGCCATGTGATTTTCTTTTCTGCAACCAAAATCGCTAGATTCCCCCATCAACACAGTTTGTGTTAATGGCAGAATCCCTCCCGTGAAGTTATTGTGTTTTCCTGATGGGGGGAGCCATCCCTTCTGGGAGAACACACAGTGATTATTGCTAGCCGCTATAGCTGCTGGCAATAACCGCATGAAAAATCCATCAGGCTGGTTCTACCCAAGTTGATCAATCCACCAACCTGGGTACAATCAGTCTGCCCATATATAGCTCAAATCTTGGCTGGTCCCTGCTGAACTGGCCGAGATTTGAACCTTCAATGGCCTGGCTTTAGGCCTCATTCAGACAGGTGAATGAGGGCAAATAGGCTGCTGCATTCAGATGCACCTCTAGATGCATCAGCACTCTGTGTTATGGTCGCATACACTCTGGACAAAATGTCTGTGGCCAGTTTGTATGCAAACAACAAAAGATTACCTAGAGGCAAACTGTCTGCATCCGGGGCTAGTCAGAGTCCCTAATTGCATTTAACCGCTTGGATGAGCTGCGGCAAAGGCCATTGATTTGAACAGGGTATAAAGCCTGGTACACACTATTTTTTTTGTTAAAAAACTGTCAGCTCTGGTCGGAGCCACTGTACTAACTATGCAATTTCCTCTGCTAAGCTGTTGTGTTCTGACAGGGAGATGCCCCCCCCCCCACCAGAACCCACTGATCAGCGATCTCCGCCATTGGCTGAGAGCGCTGATTGGGAGTCAGTCGGCTGCGGGTTTTCCAGTATGCTCATTCGATTGGCCGGCCTCTGTCGGACAGGGTAGCATATACACCAGCCAAATTTCGGCTGTTTTTTTTTTTTTTAACTGGCCAATGTCTGACATTCAGCCCATGTGTACGGGGTATAAATCTGGCCTTGCCACTGCTGGGCGCACACACTGTGCCTGCGACTAGCTTCCTCGTCAGCAAGCATCATGGAATCTCACCAGCAGCCTGCAACTGCCAATGTGAATGAAGCCTTAGTCTACATTCACACCAGGAGCTGCATTAGAACGCAGCAGTTAGAGCGCGGTGGGATGACAGCAGTTGTGATGTGCCGAATATGGCACATCACACTGTTTGCTTTGTTTTTTAAACAAACTTTATTGAAATTGTCACACAGTGACATTACATTAAGTTCTATTGGATGCAGGGTGGTGTGAGATGGTGATGTAGATGCTCTGTAAAAACCGATGTCAGCCAAGTATGGCTACGGTCACTCACCTGGCCTCCTTCCTGCTGCAGGTCCTCTTGTCAGGGCTGTAAGAGAGACAAGGGTGAAAGTATAAATGACAGTGAAAGAGGGAGACAGCGGATAAACAAGAGGAAGTAGTGGGAAGGTTCCATCACACATCACACGCAGAAACCACTAGAGGCTCAAACAAGCACAGCATGCAAAGCAAGTGCAGCAGAGGTATATATACCATGCCATGCAGCGAGGCTGTGTATCACCGAGCAAACAGGAGATACAAAAACAACCACATGGAGAGAACACCGAAGTTACAGAGGGGAAAACGTACACCAAGTACAGGCACCAAATATATGCTGTAGTGAAGAGGAAAAAAAAAAGTTAATGGTCACATGACCTCCCTATCAGTAGAAGAGCTGAGATGATTCCTATTTCCTGCACCAGGAAAAAACAATAAATGGAGCACATCCAATCACATCCTGACCGCCCCCCCCCGGCGTCTGTCATCTCATATTATAAGAGCCAACCTGTCCAAAGGAGCTTACGCACAGCCACTGACTATCCATACATGGATTGTATGAGAATGAGGAGTCTAAAAAATGGATTATTTTGATTGGACAGTGATGACAAATGACTAGCATTACTTTAGGAAAAAGATTCCACATAAATACTAAGGGGTTGATTTAGGCCACTCTCACACTGAAGCGGCAGCCACGTTGGCGGTAAAACGCTGCTAGTTTAATGGCGCTTTACCGTCGTTACCATCGCCAAGCAGCTTGGTGAGAGGGTGACAACAGTTGATGAGATTATTCGCAAATGGAAGAAACACAAAATAACTGTCAATCTCCCTCAGTCTGGGGCTCCATGCAAGATCTCACCTCGTAGAGTTTCAATGATCATGAGAACGGTGAGGAATCAGCCCAGAACTACACAGGAGAATCTTGTCAATGATCTCAAGGCAGCTGGGACCATAATCACCAAGAAAACAATTGGCAACACACTACACCGTGAAGGACTGAAATCCTGCAGTGCCCGCAAGGTCCCCCTGCTCAAGAAAGCTCATGTACAAGTCCATCTGAAGTTTGCTAATGAACATCTGAATGATTCAGAGGAGAACTGGGTGAAAGTGTTGTGGTCAGATGAGACCAAAATCAAGCTTTGAGGCATCAACTCAACTCGCCGTGTTTGGAGGAGGAGGAATGCTGCCTATGACCCCAAGAAAACCATCACCATCGTCAAACATGGAGGTGGAAACATTAGACTTTGAGGGTGTTTTTCTGATAAGGGGACAGGACAACTTCACCGCATCAAAGGGACGAGGCAATGTACCATTGAATCTTGGGTGAGAACCTTCTTCCCTCAGCCAGGGCATTGAAAATGGGTAGTGAATGGATATTCCAGCATAACAATGACCCAAAACACACGGCCAAGGCAACAAAGGAGTCGCTCAAGAAGAAGCACATTAAGGTCCTGGAGTGGCCTAGCCAGTCGAGTTACCAAACGTCGGCCTCAAAACCTTAATGACTTGGAGAGGATCTGCAAAGAGGAGTGGGACGAAATCCCTCCTGAGATGTGTGCAAACCTGGAGGCCAACTACAAGAAACGTCTGACCTCTGATTGCAAACAAGGGTTTTGCCCCCAAGTACTAAGTCATGGTTTGAGATAGGGGATCAAATACTTATTTCACTCATTGAAATGCAAATCAATTTATAACTATTTTGAAATGCATTTTATGGATTTTGTTGTGATTGTTCTGTCTCTCACTGTTAAAAATAAACCTACCATTAAAATTATAGACTGATCTTTTCTTTGTCAGAAATCAGCAGGGGATCAAATACTTTTTTCCCCTCACTGTATAATTTTATCGGAAAATTGTTGTTGAAATGAATGGTCTGATGCAATAAGCGGACCTCCAGCTGTTGCAAAACTACAAGTCCCATCATGCCTCTGCCTCTGGGTGTCATGCTTGTGGCTGTCAGTCTTGCTGTGCCTCATAGGACTTGTAGCTCTGCAACAGCTGGAGGTCTGCTAATTGCATATCCCTGCTTTAAAGGGTAAGGAATCTTTCAAACAAAGTTTCCTTGTCCTTTTGCCCCCACCACCCTGAGCAGTGCTAGATCAAAGCTCCATGCTTACCAAGGTAGTGCTGCCAGGGCTCATGGCAAAATTTACATCCTTTGACCGTCTTCATATCTTCAGGTCAGCACGTGCCCTGTGGGATCACACAGACTTCTATGCAAGTTGAAAGTTCACCTTTGAAGCCCCCCTTCCCTAGAAGCATTTACTCATATACCCAGCTTTTCTTTTTTCCCTGCCATTCACATGGGGCTATATAGTGTAAAAAACAAACTGCCATATTCCATTGCCTTGTGCATACAGCCACCAATACAAATAGGTGACAGGACACTGCTGTACGCCGGTAAACACAGATCCAGGGTATACATGTATACAGGATGTGTGCCCCTGAAATGCCATCTGCAGCTGTACACACATAATGACTCCAATGCACAGGAACACATATGGCTTTTATGGTGTACAGCCCTAGGTGCCTGTGTGCATGAGCCCCAAAGATGCTTTTACAGTGCTTTTGTGCTACACTTACAATGCCTGACACATTCATACTGCATGCCTGTTTGTTTTTTAACCAAGCAGTACAAGTGGAGCCATCCGCTGCATCCTGCTGGTTTAATAAACATAACCGGTGCACTTTAAAGGCAGCAGCTGAGCACTTGTTCTTCACTTCTAGATACCTGAGGTCTTGTTTAGTGTGAAACGCATAGAAGTATCTAACACATCATCAATGTTTCTATATCTGAGAAGTTTTCCCCAAACTCAAGTCTTCAAGAGTATTTCAAAGTTCCAAAGCTGTAGAGTCCCAGAAGCAGAACGTTTGTCATGCAGAGACTTCCCCATAGACTTCCCCATACATGCACAGCAAAGCTTCATAAAAAACAGGACAGAGAGAGAGGCACACCGGGGACCCTTCCCAAGAAGTACATGTGACCTAATGGGGGAACAGAACACTCTTCATAGGCGATACTGGTTCACTGACAAATGGGTAGTAGAAGGAGAAGATTGAATTTTAAGAGCTTTCTCTTTTACCTAAAGTGATATTAAACCCAAAACCAAAAATGTAATATATGGAAGCTTACCAATCATTAGATGTGGTGGCTGCATTTGTTTTCTTTTTTTTAGGCTTTTTCTCCTGGTGATCCGGCCAGTAACACACCTCCTGTAATAGAGCGCCCCCACTCTGGATGAAGTAGCACAGGGGGCACAGCAGACAGCAGCACTGTTAGTCTGGGGGAAAGGGTAGTGTTAAGCTGCCCTTAGAATATGCAATTTTCTTTCCTTTCACCATGGGTAGAAGAAAAGAACATCTCTTGATTCCCCCCAAAGTGCTATTATGTTATGTCGGCGGGGAGCCTTTCCGGCGGCAGAACACAATGATTACTGCTAGCGTCTATAGCCGTCCAGCAGTAATCACATGTAAAAAATCCAACAGTGTGGTCGTACCCAAGATGATTGATAGATCGACTCGGGTACAGCTAGCCTGCCCATAGGTGGATCAAATCTTGGCTGGTCCCTGGTGAACAGAAAGAAGAACCCGCTCCAGGTGTCTACTTCCTAATGATCTCTCCCCTCTCCAGGCGTGGGTGCAGCTCAATATGCAAAAATTGAACAAAAAGGTCCGGGTGGCTGCGCTCCAATGAAAACGATTTCTTTATTGTGATAATAAATCCATGCAGCAAGGATAAAACCACTGACGCGTTTCACACCATTATAGCAACTTAGCTATGAATAAGCACCTGCTATAACGGTGTGAAACGCGTCAGTGGTTTTATCATTGCTGCATGGATTTATTATCACAATAAAGAAATCGTTTTCATTGGAGTGCGGCCATCCGGACCTTTTTTTTCAATCCCTGCTGACCAGGCCAAGATTCGATCCATCTATGGCTGGCTCTAGATGGACTAGCAATTTTTGATACACTAACAAACTGAAGCCAAACTCCAGCTAACACTTTATAATCAGTTATAGCAAAGTTTGTTTTTCCCTTTGGGGTAACAGTTTTACATAAAAGCTGATCACTGTAATCACCCCTGTCAGTGGTAAATGGTTTGTCACATCCCCGTAAATTGATATATCTGGAAGAGAGCTTGTTCTTTAGAAAAAACGCAGACTAACTGGCAGGATCACCTGGTGAAAATAAAGGAAAGAAAGCCTAACAAAAAAAAAAAAAAAACGAATGCCGCTATCACATCTAAGAATTGGTAAGATGCAATATAATAAATGTTTGCTTTTGGGTATAATGCCGCTTTAATAATATGTCTTAGAGGAAATCTGTAGTGAAGCAAAACACCAACATAAGAAAGTTCTAAAGCAAGCTCTTTCCCAGGTCTTCCCACCGAATAGTTGTGGGAAAGTAAAATTGAACCTATTTACTAAGCGACTGCCTGGAAACAGATGTGATCTGTAAGTAAGGCAATAGAAGTTCCATGTTGCATTGCTTCATGACAGTGCCTCTTTAAAGAATTTAAATTTCCCACTATAATAGTGCACCGGTAGACATTCATATAAGACTTGATTTTAGGGTTGCACCGATGTCGATACCGAATACTCATGAAAATGCTCCGATACCCGAAACCAATACGGTGCGATTTGAGTCCATACAAAATGAATGGGCTCAAATCGCACACTACATAGAATCGCATGCAGTTTGAACAGGAATGATGAGAAGGAAGTATCACCAGCATCTCCAAAATTGGGTCCAAAACTTTAATCACATAGTATTAAGAAAATAAAATAGAAGCGACGTTTCGGAGCCACGCAGGACCCCTTCATCAGGCATGTGATGTGTGTCGCTTCTATTTATTTTTTTGATACTATGTGATTAAAGTTTTGGACCCAATTTTGGAGATCCTGGTGTGCTGGCGACACTTCCTTCTCATGATTGCAGTCGGTTCCAGCCGTTGGTCATTTCAGCGCCCAATCTAAGATACAGCCGTTTGTGCAGGAATTAGGTGTGATTCTTGTCCGAATCACATGCGGTTTCCCGCACCGCTCCTGTGTGAACCCAGGCTTGTCATGATTTCAACCTGGGTTTACACAGGAACGGTGGGGGGAAACAGCATGTGATTTGGACAGGCATAACACCACATGCCTGTTAAAATCGCATGTAATTCTTTGCAGTGCGATTTGAGGCCATCCATTTTGCATGGGCTCAAATCGCACTAGGTATCGGGAATTAGCAGCGGAGAGTACTTGACTGAAAGTACTGGTACTCGTACTCGACGGTAAAAAAAAATGGTATCGGTGAACCCTTACTTGATTTCGAAATAAAAAAGCATTAATGTATAAAACGTGCTAAGTCTAGGCACAGTGCCTGTAAGTCACATGATCTTCTCCAGGAAAGGCCCCATTCAATGTATATACCTCCACCTGTTCTCACTACTTAACAGTCATGCAATGTCACCTGTCCATCTCGAGGTATCGGAGACGGGTGGATAAGTCTTCCAGGCGGTTGATATGTTTGTGGCACTGGCTGCAGTACAAGCCCCCCGGGGCTGAACAAGGTGGGGGTGCCAGAAGTTGGCGCTCTGACACAGGGGTACCACTGGGGAACGCAAAGATTGTACATGAAGATGTATATACCTGACCTTTCAAGGGGTATATAGAACATAAAAAAACAACTGCAAACTGTAATGTGCCCATAAGTTTTGCTGAGCTTGGCACCTGACGAGTAACAGGACATGGAAAGGAAATGGTCATTGTGTACATGGGAGCTTTCAGAAGACTTTAAATGAAGTCCTTTAGCTTGTGTCTGGTGTCTGTGTGACTCAACCTTCTAACCTTCTCTCAATAAGGAGATGGCCACCCAGGGGGAGCAAAGAAAATCAATGAAACCTGCAGCAGCTAGTGTTCACCTAAATACATCTCCTCACTTCAAAGTTTGGGGGGGTCGGCACCTGTTGATCATAAGGCTAACCATATACACTACCGTTCAAAAGTTTGGGGTCACCCAAACAATTTTGTGTTTTCCATGAAAAGTCACACTTATTCACCACCATACGTTGTGAAATGAATAGAAAATAGAGTCAAGACATTGACAAGGTTAGAAATAATGATTTGTATTTGAAATAACATTGTTTTTACATCAAACTTTGCTTTCATCAAAGAATCCTCCTTTTGCAGCAATTACAGCATTGCACACCTTTGGCATTCTAGCTGTTAATTTATTGAGGTAAGCTGGAGAAATTGCACCCCACGCTTCTAGAAGCAGCTCCCACAAGTTGGATTGGTTGGATGGGCACTTCTGGCGTACCATACGGTCAAGCTGCTCCCACAACAGCTCAATGGGGTTCAGATCTGGTGACTGTGCTGGCCACTCCATTACCGATAGAATACCAGCTGCCTGCTTCTGCTGTAAATAGTTCTTGCACAATTTGGAGGTGTGTTTAGGGTCATTGTCCTGTTGTAGGATGAAATTGGCTCCAATCAAGCGCTGTCCACTGGGTATGGCATGGCGTTGCAGAATGGAGTGATAGCCTTCCTTATTCAGAATCCCTTTTACCCTGTACAAAGCTCCCACCTTACCAGCACCAAAGCAACCCCAGACCATCACATTACCTCCCCCATGCTTAACAGATGGCGTCAGGCATTCTTCCAGCATCTTTTCATTTGTTCTGCGTCTCACAAACGTTCTTCTTTGTGATCCAAACACCTCAAACTTGGATTCATCCGTCCACAACACTTTTTTCCAGTCTTCCTCTGTCCAATGTCTGTGTTCTTTTGCCCATCTTAATCTTTTTCTTTTATTGGCCAGTCTCAGATATGGCTTTTTCTTTGCCACTCTGCCCTGAAGCCCAAAATCCCGCAGCCGCCTCTTCACTGTAGATGTTGACACTGGTGTTTTGCGGGTACTATTTAATGAAGATGGCAGTTGGGGTCCTGTGAGACGTCTGTTTCTCAAACTAGAGACTCTAATGTGCTTATCTTCTTGCTTAGTTGTGCAACGCGGCCTCCCACTTCTTTTTCTACTCTGGTTAGAGCCTGTTTGTGCTGTCCTCTGAAGGGAGTAGTACACACCGTTGTAGGAAATCTTCAATTTCTTTGCAATTTCTCGCATGGAATAGCCTTCATTTCTAAGAACAAGAATAGACTGTCGAGTTTCAGATGAAAGTTCTCTTTTTCTGGCCATTTTGAGCGTTTAATTGACCCCACAAATGTGATGCTCCAGAAACTCAATCTGCTCACAGGAAGGTCAGTTTTGTAGCTTCTGGAAGGAGCTAGACTGTTTTTAGATGTGTGAACATGATTGCACAAGGGTTTGCTAATCATCAATTAGCCTTCTGAGCCAATGAGCAAACACATTGTACCATTAGAACACTGGAGTGATAGTTGCTGGAAATGGGCCTCTATACACCTATGTAGATATTGCACCAAAAACTAGACATTTGCAGTTAGAATAGTCATTTACCACATTAGCAATGTATAGAGTATATTTGTTTAAAGTTAGGACTAGTTCAAAGTTAGCTTCATTTAAAAGTACAGTGCTTTTCCTTCAAAAATAAGGACATTTCAATGTGACCCCAAACTTTTGAACGGTAGTGTACATTAAGATTTCCCTCGTTCAGCCCCATTAATCAGTAGATTTTCTCATCTATGCTAAACAGCGCGGATGGACAATCCTTCCCAATTGGATATTGCATTCTGACCGCTGCTGCTTCCATGGCTGTCAGAATACCCAAAAAGTGACTGCATCTGATTGGTTGCAGTTGAGAATTTTCTGCTTGGCTCCTATTTTCATAATGACGTTTGTTGAGCTGGGTGGTGCAGACTCCTCTTCTCTGTGTGCTCCCATAGCAAGCCGCTTGCTATGGGGCACCCGTGCAGGCTTGATCACAAGCTGCACTGTGTGCATCTATTGACACACACACACACAATGCGGGAAAGCCACAACCCCTGCTTACAGGATTTGATTGACAGCAGCAGGAGCCAAAGGCTCCTGCTGCTGCAGAGCCTCCTGTAAGAAGAGGGGAGAGAAGAGGAGCACTGCTTGTCTGCGTGACCTGTTAAAGGTGCAAGTTTCAGGATCCAGGGGTCGTATCACAGTTCTTGACTTTGGCTGGATGTTGAGATTTACATATACGGGAAGTCTGGAATCAAGGGGCCTATATGGTGAACAGAAGCAAATCATTATTTCTATATTGGATTTATATAGTGCCAACAGTTTTAAAAGTAAAGGAAGACCACAGAGTTTCAATACAATTCAGCACAAGTGGGTTTGAAGGGCCTTGCTCGTGAGAGCTTACAATCTAAAATCTGGATTTAAATGAAGATAAGTGAAGGCACCTGGAAGTTTCTGCCAACATTGCCAAAATACCGCTGTTGGTAAAGAGCTGTAGCCACATTAAAGAAAATCTGTCATTAAAGTGAAAAAAAAAAAAAAAACTGCTGTAAGTATAAAAAGGAAGGCACCCAAAATGCCTGCGTATACCAGTATCAGCCTCCAAAACCTGTTTCTGATAGGCAAAGTGCCAACACTTTCTTACCTCCACCCATTCCTACTAGTCTATCACTGTGATGGATAGCTTCACGGGCCAATAGGAATATACAGGAGTGGGCAAGTTTTAGCACAATCAAGAAGTATCAGAGCGTGTCAGAATGGCCACCTATTTGCCGTGACAGGAAGGTCTAGGAAGGCTGCTCTAGGTATGTGCACAATTTTTTAATTTTATTTTGATGACATTCACCTTAAAAGGAGAAGTTCACGGTTTAGAAAAAAATAATGAATGCACATTTTTTGCAGGTGATTTTTGAAGGAAGGTTTATTATTATTTTATTGGAGCCTGTAAAGCATTGCACCAGCAATCAGCAGATCGCTGGTGCCATGCAGGTATCCTTCAGATCTGTCAGTGTGTCTGTGTGCCTGTACGGGCAAGCAGATACAATCTGACAGAAAGAATCAATGAACTAACACAGCACTTCACATCGCTGTGGTAGTTCATTGAGAACTACATGTTGACAGCTGCAAAGGATGTTGGGGCTTATAGTGCATTCACACACAGAGCTGTGTGAATGAATGACGTGGCCATGTGGGCAGAGCCCCGCACGACCGCACTGATTTCAAAAAGTGACAGCTAGTACAGGGAACTTCTCCCTGTATTGCTGTCCCAGAGAATGCGTGGATCGGGCGGCGGCTGCAGCATTGGGAACATGCTTCATGTTCCACCCTAAAAACAGGTGAAACATGTAACATGTTCCCAAAGGTGAACTTATCCTTTAAGGCCTTGTTCACGCTGCTGCTGAGGCCCGTACACGATGACTGGGCCATTTGTTTATGCATCTCTAACTGGAAGGTTCTGCATGCAGGCAGCCTATTCAAGTCTATGAGGATGCGGCACGGACACAGACTTTCGTCCTAATGTGACAGGCATGCAATTGAACAGCCCCGAACACAGACTTGAATGGGCTGCCTGACACGGCACCTGCTGGATAGAGACACATTAACAGTCCAGACCCTGAAATGGCTGCTGTCAGGACCCCTTACCAAAGTTTTCCAGTGTTTAGGTTTCCTAAATTTTCTTACCTGGAGGTGAGGCGTTGGGTGCTGTTTGAAGTTTCTGTGAAACTGTCCGGCTCATCCTCGCAGTGACTGTTGTACAGATCTGGTTCTGCTCCTTCACCAAAATCCTCAAACTGCTCTTCCTGGCCAGCTACAGTGACCACCGATATGTCACACAGAGAGAGCTCCAGACCTTCAGGCCTGAAAGAGAAGAAGAGGAAGAGTGAGCGGGACAGAAGGTAGAGACTGATGGTACTGTACTGGAATTATACAGAGCAAATATTACAGTGTCTCCCTTTCACGTTCTGACCTGTACTGGGAGAATAAAAAGGAAGAAACTGGCCATAAAAGTATTCTCACTGCATATGGTTCTTGACCTCAGGATTCACCTTCTGCATATCTTGGTGCAATGCACTTCTAGGACCTGCATTCACCTTCTGCACCGGTCCACATGAGCCCAGGAAGGCCCACAGATCTATATGGTGTTGATAGAGAATGTTAGAGGTGCAAGCTTTATTTTTATTTTATTTTTTTGATAAAGTAGGGAAGGGTTTAAACTAGGGTTGTCCCGATACCGATACTAGTATCGGTATCGGCACCGATACCGAGCATTTGCCCAAGTACTTGTACTCGGGCAAATGCTCCCGATGCTTCCGCCGATACTATGACAGTCAGCGGTGATCGGCGTGTGGGGGAGTTACAAGATTCCCCCCCGCGGCTTTCAGTGACAGACAGCGGTGATCGGTGCTTGTAACTTCCCCACGCGATCACCGCTGACTGTCACTGCATCCTCCTCCATGCCCCCTCCGTTCCTCTGTCCCCCTCTCCTTATCTGTCCCCCTCCGTTCCGTTCCTCCGTCCCCCTCTCCTTCTCTGTCCCCTCCGTTCCGTTCCTCCGTTCCTCTGCCTCTCCGCTGTCCCCTCCGTTCCGTTCCTCCGTCCCCCTCTCCTTCTCTGTCCCCTCCGTTCCTCCGTCCCCCTCTCCTTCTCTGTCCCCCTCCGTTCCGTTCCTCCGTTCCTCTGCCTCTCCGCTGTCCCCTCCGGTCCGCCGTCCTCCTCCTCCTTCCTTTGTGAATGGACAGAGTCAGCTGACTCTGTCCATTCACATAACTGAAACATTGTAATCTCCTGTGATTACAATGTGTCAGTTTATGAATGGAGAGGAGCCGCTGACTTCTCTCCATTCATTCTCAGTGCAGCTGAGGCTGCAGAGAAAGGGACTGGGGATTCTCTATCCTCGGTCTCTTTCTCTGTCTCAAGGGGGAGATATCAGGGGTATGTTAAGACCCCTGATATCTCACCAAAGCCCCCCAACAGGGCTGATTTAAAAAAAAAAAAAAAAAAAACATATTGCAAAAATGAATAAAAAAATTATTATTGTAAAAAATAAAAATTGTTAATAAAAAAAAAAACACACAGACACCGTTCACCCCTTCCCCCCCCCCCCCCCCCCGAAAAAAAAGAAAGCATTGTTAAAAAAAAAAACAAAACTGTCACGTGACATAAAAAAAAAGTATCGGTAATCGGTATCGGCGAGTACTTGAAAAAAAGTATCGGTACTTGTACTCGGTCCTAAAAAAGTGGTATCGGGACAACCCTAGTTTAAACCCCTAGTCTTGCAAATGTCCCATTAGGGAGATTTTCCTTCACTTCCTGTCCCAGAGACAAAAGCAACTAGGTGGAAATCTTTAAAAAATGAGGGGAATGCCCCTCCAAAACAAACGTCCCAATTGGAACATTTCCCTTCAATTTTTGTTCTGGTTCTGGTGTAATGAAATTGTACCTCCTATTACTTTGTGTCCCTGAGATAATGGTCAGGACAAATAGAGTAAAACTTTCAAGAGGGGACATAGCCTTCTTTAGTCTACAGCTTAAAGCAAAGGCTTTGTCTAGGCATGTTCTTCAAATAAGTCTCATGTATTAAAAGAAGCATGGTCAAAAAGAAAAAAAAAAGAAAAAAGGTAGACCAAATTCATAAAGTATCAATTTAGTGGGGTTACACTTTTCCCAGCTCATGACCGTAAAATCAGGTGTTTTCATAGGATGCATTAAGGTGAAAAAATACGTACCTTTAAAAGAGTTGTAAAGGCAGAAGGTTTTTATCTGAAAGGGGTTGTAATTTTTTTATTTAAAAAACAAAGAAAAAAAATAACAGTATACCTCAAATGTAAATGTACTGTATATAGTAAAAGTTTTCAATACCGTCCAAACTTACTTTTTCCTTTCTGAAAATCTCTAGCTCTGAAAACTGTGGCTTTTTCCTCTTAAAACTCGACAAAAAGAGTTTTCATTTTATAGAATAGTCTGGATTCAAACTTGCTTTAATAATTTTGGTAGCATGCACGCTCTTGTAGCTCTCATACAATTATTGTAGCCCAAGCTAAATATTTATATGGACAGTGCAAGCCCCTGTAGCACCTTCGGCTCATGTCTTCCTTTCAATAAAGATGAAGCCATTGGAAAAGCTGTGCCCCACCCAATCCTTCTTTACATTCCCTTCAGGCGGTGACCCTTAGGTTGCACACCCTAGTCTTAAAGGGTCTGCTTTCCCTCAACCAATACACCATATAGCCCAAAGTCTGTGGACATCTGACCGTCGCATCTATCTATAAGGTTGAAGGATTGTGGATACTCCGCAAAAATGATTGCGTTTGGGTTCTTTCATCGAAGGCTACTGTTAATGATGTAGCATACAAAGATATTTTTAGACAACTGTGTGCTTCCAACATTTTGAGCCATGGCTTGATGAGGAGGAACTCATGTGGCCTGCAAGAGACTTAAACCAATTCGATTAACACCTTTGAACTGGATTGAAAGCGGATTGCGAGCCAAGTCTTCTCATCCAACATCAATACCTTACATTACAAATGCTCTTTTGGTTGCATGGGCACAAAGTCCTATCGACACAATTCAAAATTTTGTGGAAAGCCTTCCCAGAAGAGTGGAGGCTGTTAGAGAAACAATAGGCTGGGTAGCAACTTTTTTTTAGGGCCCATTTACACTAGGAACTGCATTTGAATCGCACAGGAATGCTATGCGGTACCCGAGTGATTCACATGTAGTTCTGTGCAGTGTGATTTCAGCCAGTTCATTCTGAATGGACTGAAATCACACCGCACCAAAAGTAGCGCATACACGATATTTGGAAATGCATTGTAACTGGATCGCATGGTACTCTTGTGCCCTGCAATTTGGTGTGGGCAAACACACTGCATTTGCTTTTGGGGTGACAATACCTTTGCACTAACACCCATTGCAGATCGAAAGGGCCGTGCAATTGAAATGTGATGCAGGAAACTGGCATGAAACACAAGTTTGCCACATGGCATTCTAGTGTGACCGGGCCCTCAAGGTTTTTTTTATGGTTTTGGAATGGGATATTCAACAAGCTCATACAGATGTAACAGTCAAATGTTTCCAAACTATTGGGCATTTAGTGTATTTTAGCTTCTAGTAGTTGCAAAATCTAAAAAGGAGCAGACTGTGCACTTTGGGTTCCAAACTTCACCCAACTGCCAAAAACAGGATCTTATTAGCTGAATTTTGTTTTTAAATTATTTTACAATGCAGAGAACCCAACCAGAGGATTCATACTCCCACTAGCAGTAGCAGGGCACAGCTGGATACCCAAGTAGAGACATTTCCATCCAAGAGAGATAAAAAAAAAAGCCAAAGAATAAATCAATCAGAATCCCACCATAAGAACAACATATGTTCTGGGAGGACAGACTCAATCTGCAGTCTGAAATGCAGCAGGCCTATTCACAAGCTTCGTGCTTCATGCCCCAGTAGAAGTCTTTGAGGACGAAATGCGTAGGGCTCGCTATGCTTGCTCCCCACATTGCTTTTTTATCCATTTTTTAACTATTTTTGTGATTGCCAGTACCTGTACTCATTGATTTGAAGTACTGTCTGTTTTAAAATAAATGCCTTCCGTTTTTTTTTACCTACACCATATGGAGGCCCTCCATTTTCTTCTGTTTTTGTTCCGATCCCATTGGATTCCTTTTTGTGTGCAACGACAACCTCCAGACAGCTCCCCATGGGGTGGAAGTCCTTTACCACGTCGGAGAACCGTAAGGAAACAAGATTCTCCGGCTTGACCATCACGGATGAGGAGTGGAACTATCCCTCATAGAGTGACTGTTTTCCAGCCAACCGTAACCCTGTGGCACCTGGCCCACATAAGCCTGATTGACCCACTACCAAACAGTAAGTGGGTCCACCATATCTGGTAAGAGTACCCACCTTATTTTTTTTTATAGAGGATTTCTTCACAATTGCACAGTTATTTGCACTTTGTGTGGTCCATCTCCAATTAAAGATTTGCTATCAAGCATGAGATGGACATATCTCTGAATTCTCATTAATTTTTCAGTCCCCTTCAGTGAACATTGGACACTTTTTTTTATTTATCTATCACCATTTTATATGACATCACAGTTTTTTTTTCTCTTGTAGCGCTACACTGTATATATTTTTATTTCTATTCACAAGCTTCAGTTTTCTTTGGAAGGCAGAATACTCACGATGCAGATGTATGTCCGCGGGACCCTGCCCCATCGCCCTCCGTTTCTGGGTCTTCCTGAGCCGCCAGTCCTCCAGTGTCTTCATCTGTGAACGTCTCACACTCGCTGTAGGCACTCTCCGAGCCCACGTAGGCGCTGTCTGTCACCTCCGTCACCTGTGGGGGGGACACAGACATTACACGTAGAAGACTACACTTTAATATGTAAACCCAAAGTTTAGTCTACTTATCTTTGCTTTCCCTGGTTCCTCCTTTCCTCACTCATCAATATGCTAATGAAATGTTTAAATAAAAGTCTTCTGTTAATAATATTACATACATTATTATAGACCCAGTGACCTCATCACTGGGTTCATGCAATGCTGGCAGAGAGATCATGGATGGCAGAAGGACAGACAGGTTGCTTACTGAATACATGCCAGCAGCCTGCTCTCAGCGCTTCTCTCAGGGGCCCTCAGCCCTGATGTAAGCAGTCAATTGGTTCTCATGCAAATATCAAAATACCTTGATGGGTGAATGAGTCTGGAGGAGTAGGCGCTCCTAGGCAAGCTTTAATTGCAGGTAGATTGCTCTGGGTAACAGCCACATGTGATGCTGATCCTCCATGATTGAAAGAACTAGAATCCAATGAATGCAAGGGGCGGGCCAGGGACAGTAAAGGATGGGTCTAGATCTGGCTCTGACTTGCTGATCTTCTAATGCACACTGTGAGAAGCTCACAGCACGCAGTGAAATAAGTGAGTCAGTATAGAAGAGGAGCATGTACAACTGTGCAAAATTGAAGGTAAGGCTGCTTTAAGAGAAATTTCAGGCAACACGTAAAATATAATCAGTGAACTACAAATGCTATCTAGTGAAACTGGCAGCTGAGCGAAAGTCACAAACCTTATGCAACTTATCTACATTTGTAATGTGCATAACTCTTAACATTACCATCTCTCCAGTCTCCAGCTTGGTGGCTGGCGACCGCCACAAAAACAACTCGTAAATAGGAACGCATGAAGTCATGACAGGCAATAGGAAGAAGGGCTGGTCAGGGTGTTATGCTTGCAAGACTGGGCAGCACCGGGCAGGGTGCACAGTAAAGTTCACTTAAAAAATAGGAAGGCAGGTACTTTACCAGTCAGATTGCCCTCAGGGGGGTTAAATTAGAGGACAACTGAACTATAGGTACAGTTGTCCTATAAAGTACTTACACACTCGTAAGCAGTAAAAGAGCTATAAAATGAGTCCTCCCTGACTTACCTCTGTAGCAGCAGATATTGTGGAGCAATTTATCCTTAAAGATCACAGCAGAGGCTCTGAAGTTAAATCGCAGTTGGTATCTAACATTAACCACCTTCTGTTTACATTGGAAGGCTGGTGGGCTGCCAAGTCTTTGCTTCCAGAGGAAGCAAAGAGAGATGAGCTGTAAATTCTGTGCCTCTGTTGTGAACTTTGAAGATGGATTTCGCCACAAAGCAGAATCTGCAGTTACGGAGGGCTTATTTAAATCATTTAATGCATCTTAAGAAGAAGTAAATACTTTACCTTTTTCACTACGTTATAATTAATTTACATAACTCAGCAAATCCAGCGTTTTTCTGCTGTAATCCATTGCTCAGCTACCGCATGCAGGGTCTCGTACAGCCATCATCCACCTTACATCTGGAGTTTGCTGTCCCTTCTGGACTCCTGCAGCCACCCCCCTGTTGACGTAATGCCAGGTTCTTCCTCCTCCAGCTTGGCGTGCAGAAGCGAATGCCCCCTGGGTAACTGGATGCGAACGTCCCAGGAAACTGAAGGAGCAGGGTCCATCTCATTCTCCGCTAGACGAGAGGGAAGGCAGGGGATGGGTGGAATGTGAAGGAAGGAAAAATGAAAAAAAAACTGGCTTTTTAAGTTTTTGGATAGGGAATGGCTGCAATGGTGCAAAGTTTTTTTTTTTTTTTTTTTTTGAAGGTACGCTTTAATGTCAATAGCCTGGGTATGGGTTATGATCTTCTTTTCCAAAAGACTCACAATATTAGTGCGCTCTTTGGCTGTGTACACAGGTCAATCTTCATTATAAGCCTGCTGGAGTCTTTATATCTAACAAGATTAACCGAGTTGGGTTTATGATTAAAACGCATTCTGCCAGAGGGCCTGCAAGGGTGACTGAACAATACCATGTCCCTTTTCTTAGCCTGCAAAGGGACAAGAGGGCTGGAAGGACAAGCCTCTGCCCTTCCTGTCCCCTATAAGTTCTCCATGCTCAGCGTAAATGTTATCTGAACAAAGTTCAGTAATCTGCGACAAACATTATTACAGGAGGGGCTGAGAGTTTTTAGCGAAGTGTAAAATAGAACAAAACTGATCTTAGCCAAGGCAAAAACTGGAAGTCTTGGTTCAAGCTTTGGACTGGTTTGCACCTGTGCGATGCGTCATATTTAGGTTCTTCGTTATCTGCATTTTGGATGCACGGCCAGTGAACTATGTAACAGTCAATTTGATTGAAACTGCATTGTAGATGCAGCAAGCAAAACTCATAATATATATATATATATATATATATATATATATATATACACATATATATATACATATATATATATATATATATATATATATATATATATATATATATACATATACACACACACACACACACACATACACACACACAAACATTGTTCACACATACATACATACATACCACACTGCAATGCTTAAATAGTAATGCAGCATTAGACCAGTCAGAGACGGTTCAAATCTCAGCCTGTTCAGTAGGAACTGGACAAGATTCAAACCATGCATGGGCAGGCTGAATCAATTCAATTTGCCATCGATCGATTTGCGTGCAGTTATCACTAGCGGCTGGTATAACCACTAGCAATAAGCACAAATGCCATTGTATTCTCCCGGCGGGGAAGCCGTCCCCACTGGGAGAATATAATGGCTTGGCAGGAGGGGTCCCCCTGGCAGCACTGTCTGTGTTGATGGGGGAATCGGGCAAATTTATTTCTTGCAACCCGTGGTATGTGCTGCTTTAGAGTGCATTACAGCAGTGGTCATCAACCCTGTCCTCAGGGCCCACTAACAGGCCAGGTTTTATGTATTACCTTGGGGAGATGCAGACTAGAATACTGCAATCACTGAGCAGCAAATGATATCACCTGTGATGTATTTCAATTATCCTGCAAACCTGGCCTGTTAGTGGGCCCTGAGGACAGGGTGGATGACCACTGCAATACAGTATATAGGACTGTCTAGAGAAGGTACTCAATGGAAGCAAAGCTACATTCCTGTGATCACTGAACCACATCCCAAAACAAACTTCTATTGTGTGTACATAACCCCATCCATTACCCATGTTCCTTCAATAACCACTCACCAGGCAGTCAACGTTTTTCTAAAGCAATATACATGAAGCCTCGTTATCAGGATTTATTTAGCACCAACAGTTTGCACAGCGCTTTACAATATAATGGGAGACACTACAAATATAATACAAGCAAGATAAGTGGGTTAGGAGGGCCCCGTTTGTGAGAGCTTAAAGTGGAAGTAAAGTAAAAAAAACTCTCTAAAACCCACTCCCATCCCCATTCTAAACGTAATCTATCTAGCCCTGTAAAGAAAAGATCACTGTACTTACCCATTCTGAAGCCGCTCCTGTCCTGGGCTGAGCTGTCAGCGGTGGCTTCAGTGTGTAGGAGAGGCAGCCGACAACGAAAGACTCATAGTACGTCTATGGGTGACGTCTTTTCCCAGCCGTTGGCGGCTTTCTCCTGCACACAGAAGGCGCCACTGCAGACTGGACTGGAGCAGCTTCAGAATAGGTAAGTATAGAGCAGGAACAAAACAAGATTTGATCCATCTAAGGGCAGCTTGGTTGTACTGAAATCGATCCATCGATCGACTTCAGTATAACCAGCCTGTCAGATTTTTCGCATGTGATTACTGGCGGCAGCTATAGCCTCCAGCAGTTATCCCAACCTCACACAATAGCACTGCAGGAGGGATTCCCCCTTCAGCACTGAATATGTTGACGGAGGAATTTAACGATGTTCTTTCCTGCAAGCAGTGTTTTCAGGAAAGAAATTTGCATTATTTATGGCTTAGTTTAGAATGTAAATAGAGGAGGGACAAGTGGTACAAACGGTAATTAACTGAGGGGATGACTTATTGGGGAAGGTAGTTCAGTTTTCAGGTGGAGGTGGAATAGGCCTCCGTGAAGAGCTGAGTTTTGGGGGATCACCTAAAGGTAGACAGAGTAGGAAAAGTCGGACAGATTTGGGGTAAGGAGTTTCAGAGGAAGGGAGAGGCTCCAAGGAGAATTTCATGGGGTGAGTTTGGGAGGGGGTGATGAGAGAGCAACAGATCAGGAGGTTTTGGGAGGACCAAAGAAGACGGTTTAGGTGATATTTTGAGACAGGTTGGTGATGTAGTCCAGGGCAGAGCTGTGGATGGTTTTAACTTATTGTTAGTATTTTGAATTTTATGTGTTGGTTGAGCAGAAGTGAGGGTTCGGTATAGAGGGGCCGTGGAGGACACCAAAGGTTGGTAAGGTGGATTAGTACTCACTCAGACAGCTGGTCCTAAACAGAGACCGTTGATAGTCAAGGCCCGGACACTCTGAAATACGTTGTGATTGTTCCCATTTGCTTCCCTGCTTTATGATTGCCAACATCGTCTCTTGGCTACACATCTGGCCATACATGTTCCCTAACTGCTTGATCATTCCTACTTAGATATATAAAAATAGAAAAGAACCCGTCTAAACAACCTATCCAGGTTATAGGAGGATCAGTTACACCCTCACACTTCATCGCTGTAAGTAAATTAAAATACAGATTGTACAGTTTAGATTGGATCATGTGTGGCCAACCCTTGCACAAAGAGTAGAAAGGGAGAAAATCTTCTTTTTTTGCTACAAGTTCACATCTACTCATCTATGACATACCAACGAGGACTGGCCACACAAAAATCCATTCTGCAGCATCTGACTGTTAGGACCACAAGAACACTACAAACTCATAATGCTCAATTCTGATTTAGACAGCTGTGCCCCCCTACCTCGTAAGACTTTGTTCAAACGGGGCGTCTGAATCCGTACACCCCTTGTGGGGAACGTGTTTAACCGCATGGGGATGCACAGGTATTCCGTGCATCCCCATGCAGGCAAGTCTCAAAGCTGTCAACTGGAACAACTGCTCCCAATGACATTCATGCGGATGTGGGTGCACAGCCCTCAACAAACCCAGGGGTCTGTGCACCTGCAGAGATGTCATTGTGGAAGCAATGGCTGTGTCCCTACCGACAGAAACAGGACCGCATGCATGGGGATGCACAGGACACCTCCACCTTCGAGCAGGTAAACACAGGTTCATATGCTCCGTGTGAACGAGACCTAAAAGGAAATCCAACTGTGTTATTCGGCATTTTGGAAAGAACAACATACCGCTTCCATTAATGGCCTGGTCGCACTGGTCTGGTCCATTGTTGTGTATTAACGAAGGTGCATTAAAGCAGAACTGAACCCACCAATTTAACGGTTTCCCAAAACAGTTACAGTTAAGGCATGCCGTGAATAACAGTTACTAGTCTGCTTATGTTACCTCTCAACAGAACTGTCAAGCCATCAAATGGCTGGTGTCCTGGCTGATCACATGTGCAGCACCATGGAATCTGCAGATCAAACAAAGGCTAAGATGGCGGCTTCCTTGGCTATAAAAGATAGGAGGGTTTAGTTCCGCTTTAAGTCACTCACACATTCACTTTAACTGAGCTGCCAACACACCAAAAATCAGATACCCAACATTTTCTCTGACACAGTGCACAACCACGGTTGTGAGTTACGGTATGTTGAAGTGCGCTGCAATGCATGTACATCAAAGATGTATTGCCCTAGTGCTACTGGTGGCCAACCTCTGGCCCTTTGGTACCGGTTGTGTGGCCCTCAAACCCCAGTAGTCAATGATGGGAGCATTGATATGTAAAGTGACTGCAATGGCGGTCTCTAATAACATGTTCCCAATCTCCATCTGTATCCTGCACCATGTCCCCAATCTCTAACCACATATGTCCACAGTCTCCGACTACCTCCTTTTGTCACCTTACTAACCGATCCGTGACTGCTGCTCCTCTCTCTCTCAATCTTTTCACTGGCTTCCACTACCCCATCGTATAAGATTCAAAATACTAACTACAACATACTAGGCTATCAACATTGTCCGCAGCTATATCACCAACCTGCAGATATCGCCCAAATTGTCTTCTCCACTCCTCCCAAGACCTCCTGCTCTCTAGCTCCCTTGTTACCTCCTCCCATGCTCGCCTTCAGGACTTCTTCAGAGCCTCTCCCATCCTCTGGAACTCCCTGTCCTAGTATGTCCAGTAAGCTTCTACCCTGTCTCACTTATTCAGGGAAGCCTACCCCACCTCCACTTAAGAACTGTACCCGAGTCACCTCCATCACCCCCCCCCCCCCAAGCTAAAACCTTTTGTGCCACCTCCCTCTCCCTTTAGATTGTAAGCTCCATGAGCAGGGCCCTACTATTCCTTCTGTATTGAACTGTATTGTAATTGTACTGTCCCAGACAAAAAGGGAGAGACACAGTGGTAGAGAACACACTGTCAAAAGTAGGCACTAATAACCAAGCAGCGTAGTAACAAAAAGTTTATTAACTGCTTGCCGACCAGCCGCAATCGTTATACGGCTCTCCTGCGCGAATCGCCGTAGCTGTACGGCGGCATGGACTCACGCCCGCTGCGAGAGTGTGCCTGCGTGTCAGGCGGACTTGATGTCCGCCGGCGGCCCGCGATCGCCTATTACAGAGGCAGAACCAGGAACTGCCTTTGTAAACAAGGCGATTCCCCGTTCTGAGGGGACGTGACAGAGATCTACCATTCCCAGTGATCGGGAACAGTGATCTCTGTTATGTCCATGGCAGCTCATCCCCCCTACAGTTAGAAACACTCCCTAGGTAACACATTTAACCCCTTGATCCCCCCCCCCAAGTGTTAACCCCTTCCCTGCCAGTGACATTTATACAGTAATCAGTGGCTATTTTTAGCTCTGATCGCTGTATAAATGTCAGTGGTCCCAAAGGTGTGTCAAAACTGTCCAATCTGTCCACCGCAATGTCGCAGTCCCACTAAAAATCACAGATCGCCGCCATTACTAGTAAAAAAAAAAAAATAATAATAATAAAAATGCCATAAATCTATCCCCTATATTGTAGACGCTGTAACTTTTGCGCAATCCAATCAGTATACGCTTATTGCGATTTTTTTAACCAAAAATATGTAGAAGAATACATATTGGCCTAAGCTGATGAATACATTTGTTTTTTAATATATATATTTTTGGATATGTATTATAGCAAAAAAAAAAAGTAAAAAAAAAAATTTTTTTTTTTTTTTTTTTTTAATTGACGCTTTGTTAGTTTATAGCGCAAAAAATAAAAAACACAGAGGTGATCAAATACCACCAAAAGAAAGCTCTATTTGTGGGGGCGGGGGGGGGGGGGGGGGGGGTTGGGGGATGTCAATTTTGTTTGGGTACAGCATCGCACGACCGCGCAATTGGCAGTTAAAGCGACAAAAAATGGCCTGGTCATTAAGGGGGCAAATTCTTCTGGGGCTAAGTGGTTAATTTAAAAAAAAAGTATAGCGGATGTTCCACATACTATTACCTTCCAACATTGAAAATTGCACATAACATACAGAAAAAACATGTAGTTAAAAACAATCCTGGATAATATATATATATATATAGGAGAGAGAGAGAGAGAGAGAGAGAGAGAGAGAGAGAGAGAGAGAGAGAGAGAGAGAGAGAGAGAGAGAGAGAGAGAGAGAGAGAGAGAGAGAGAGAGATATTAGCATAGGTTGTAGATGTTGCAGTGGCCAGTATAGGTGAGATAGTACACAGATTAGGCACAGGTTAATGCAATGAAAATGGAGAGTACATTGCAAGACTGCAATATACCATCAATGTGGCATCAATGCGGGGAGCCTAAAACAGACTATATGAGTAGAATGAAAACCCCCAGTGAGATGAAGAGCCGTATATTTGCAAATAGGACGTTTTTCCCTGGTCACTGGGAGAGCATTCTAAGCATTGGCAAGCATTTAGTCTTTATAACACAGAAATGAGTTCCAATAATACTGCAATCAAGATGTGTTGATAGATCAGTGAATCAGAGAGTCCCGTCGTGGTCAGATGTACTGAAGATGATTGCACAACCGAGATGTGGTAGATAAAGATGGGGAAACTGTTAGTAAGTTGGTAAATGGGTATTGTAGAGAGATATGTGTGTCTGTATTGCACAGAATAAGGCTCAATGCACACTGGACGTTAAAATAACATTATATAAACGCCTGTAGCTTTGCAGTGAGTCTTTCAAAGTTTAACGTTTTTGCAATAGCGCTTATTAGCGTTTTTTAGCTTTTTTTTTTTTTTTTTTAATGGATCAAAAACGTTAAAAAACGCTGGTGAGCCATGTTTTTGAGCGTTTATCAGCGTTTATGAGCGTTTGGCATTTTTTGTGGTCAGAAAAACGACTCCTGAACGTGATTTTATTCAGAAAACAGCCCATAAACTCCACTGCTGATAAAAGTTCATGGACACATAGGATAACACAGTGGAGTTTATGGGCTGTTAAAAAAAAAAAAAATGCCCAAACTCCAAAAAACGGCCGTTTATGAGCTCCAGTGTGCATATGGAGCCTCAATCTTCAAAAAAATCTCTCTGCCCAGTTAAACAGTTTTCACACTTGCAAAGTAACAATGATTTCCAATCTACCTATAGATAGGCTATCAGTAGTGAGATAACAGCGGTCACATAATACAGGTTAATAATGTGCTGATGAAATAAGTAATAACAGCAGAAGATAAAGGAAGGTTCAGCAATTCAGAGTGAGAATTGTATTTGTATTGGTAATTGTATTGTCCCCCCTCCTCTACATTGTAAAGCTCGGTATAAACAGGCACTATATAAATCCTGTATAATAGTAATAATAATAATAATGTTCAGTCTAATGTAGTATTACATATACTGAACATTATGTGCAGCTATTTGGTGGATGTCAGAGACCACAGGTGAGACCCCCTATACCTCACAGGCCAATAACCACTGCCTTAGTTCTTTAGTTTGCCATTGAAATGAATGGGCATTCAATGTACAGCGCATCGCTGCACATAACAGCAAAGCACAAGGGACAGCTGTGAATGGGCCCTAATGGAAGTTTATTACAGTTCATACTTTTTATCAGAAAGATATCACATGTAATGCTGGCCACAGATGCATCATTTTTTTTTTTTCGATCAGCTGGCGGGCAATTCGGGGGGAATGGAGGAATCCTCCCGCTGTGTCATTGTATTGTGACAGTGGGACTCCTCTGCTGTCACAATACACTGATCAGCGGCTGCAGCCGGTGATCGGCAAACGTTTTCCAACAGTCCCCAATTCTTAGATC
The DNA here is from genome assembly GCA_037952835.1 of Lithobates septentrionalis. Taxonomy (NCBI): domain Eukaryota; kingdom Metazoa; phylum Chordata; class Amphibia; order Anura; family Ranidae; genus Lithobates; species Lithobates septentrionalis. Next base: position 46,272 of record JBBDGP010001518.1, read on the forward strand.
AACTTCTGTTTGAATGGGAATGGACATAGATGGATCAAAATACGCCTGGTTCCTTGCTGAACGAGACAAATTTCCATCCAGCTATGGACATCGTAACAATAGCCACATCTAAAAACAGCTGTGTTAAAGCGGAGTTCAGCAGCTACAAATACTTCAGCTTCTGACTTTTAATAATCGGACACTTACCTGTCCCAGGGTCCAGCGATGCGGGGGAACGAAGCCCCGCTCCTCTCCCCCTCCTCTCTGCTGCACCAGAATTGTATCTGTGGGCACCTGGCTGTGGCTTCACAGCTGGGCACCCACTGTGCATGCGCGAGCTGAGCCTGGCAATCATCTGGGACCTGTGACGTGTCCCAGATGATTGCCGAGAGGGAGGGGGGAGAGGGGATCTCCCTTCCGGTGCGGCGGTGCGCCGAGAGGAAGTGGGAGCTGGGACCCTCTAAAAAGAGGGTATCCGCCCCCCCCCCCCCAAAAAAAATTACATGCCAAATGTGGCATGTCAGGGGGTCACCTCCCTTAAAGCGGAAGTTCCATTTTTGGGTGGAACTCCCGCTTTAAGGTGGTTCTAAAAGGCAGTTTTTTTTTTATCCATGCATTGAGATAAAGAAAACTTGTGTGTGCAGCAGACCCCCTAATACTGACCTGAGCCCCATCTCAATCCAGCTGTGTGGCACGAGAGATTCGACTGTCCGGGACTCTTCCTCCTGATTGGTTGAGACACAGCAGCGGGCACTGCTGTCAAAGTCAGTGAGCCAATGAGAAAGAGAGGGGAGGGGCCGAGCTGCGGGTCAGTGTCTGAATGGACACAAAGAGCAGCGGCTTGGCTCAGCTCCAGTGCCCCCATAGCAAGCTATTTGCTGTGGGGGGGCACTCCGCAGGAGGGAGGGGCCAGGAGTGCCAACTAGGGACCTGAGAAGAGGAGGATCGGGGCTGCTCCATGCAAAACCACTGCACAGAGCAGGTAGGTATAACATGTTTGTTATTTTTAAACTTTAGTATCACTTTAAGACTAACAGGAGGTGCAACCATGGATACCTATTCAGTTCTATAAGCAGACCTTATATGTTATAATCTTCTAATTTATCAAAATGATGCAATGTTAAGTCCCTGAACAAACCAGCTCTTCTAACTTGCAGCACTGGGGTCCTTGGTTTGAATCCCAGCCAGGACAATATCTGCATGGAGTATGAATGTTCTCCCTGTGTCTATGTGGGTTTCCTCCTGCACTCCAATGACATGGTAGGTTAAATTGCTCCTAAACTGGCCCTAGTATTGCACAGGTGATATAGGGAGTTTAGATTGTAAGCTCTTTGTGGGTAGGGACTGATGTGGGTGTGCAGCATGTTACTGCTGTGTCAATTGATGATGCCATAATAAATGATGCCTGTAATAAATGAATAAAATAAAGCTGACCGGATATCGCCAATGAACCACGCGTGCTACAAGCTCAAGGAAGACTTCAATGTTTGAACAGAGAATTAAGTCATCCGATTAATATTTATACAATTTTTAGAGCAGGCAATTGACTAGGAGCGGAGCTGCGGGGAGGGCGGCCGGACATATGCCGACAATATAGCCCTTATATAAGACTAAGTCAAACATGATCTTTGCACAGCAAGGCGCATCTACTGTGATCTCTGAATGCTGACAGTCATTTAATCTGCAACCAGATACACCCAAACCATGGCTCTGCACAGCAGCTCACCCAGGGATATAGACTGCACTCCCAGCAGGCAGCAGTACAGGCCTCCCTATATACACAAAGAGCTGCACTGTAATGGAATCCTGGGCTAATTATCTGCCTGTGGAATGCAAATCCATTACTGGAGAGCAATGAGAAATCTGAAAATCAGCTACAGGTAACTACACCTGTGATAGAACACTGTGGAAGTGATGGTGACCAAAGAGGGTGATTCTCTAAAGTGCTGCGCCTGATCTGAATACTTTTGATCACATTGGGGTATACCAAGGGTACCCCCCTGTGCCCTCACAAGAACTGGAGGTCCCAGGAACCTATGGCAGCCGGGTACTTCACTCCATGGAATGGCGTGCCATTATCTCCACCAATGCCCAGCACCCCCTGAGTAGGGTATACGTTTGGGCAGATGTGGCATTTCATCAAATTCAAAGCCCACCCCTTGTGTTTTATGATATACCTGCCTATGTATGGGTATCAACAGCTTAATGAACAAGAGATGGGCCCGTCCTCAAAACCGCTATGGAAGGACGCTGGCGTCTGCTCCGATCATTCTATTTAATGGCGCTCATGTACAATACGTGATAGGATACAATTGCATTTTAGGACTATGGCTAGCAAAAGATGAGTTCCTAGCCTTGAGGGGGGTTTGGGAGTCTCGGGGTAAACTCAAAGCTGCTGCAAGAGGAGTGAGACTCCACTGCCAATGGAGTGGCTGAGGGACTGAAGCCAGAGTGAGATTCAACCCGCCTGTAACTGAAATACTAGTTTTGGGTGGAAATGAATCCCGAATACACTTGTAAAATCACAACATGAGGGACACTCTTCCATACGGAAGACTTGTTCATCACAGGCACAGGTGATCACAGCTGTGTGTACCAAACAGAACAGGTGACTCACCTGCAGTGCCATCCTCACGGGGCGAGGTGCCGATACCCCCTGCACCAGCATTGCATCCCCCCCGCCTGGGCTCTGAAGTGACGACTGGTGACCAGGAAGACGAGCGAGCTGCTGTACACAGAGGAGGAAGTGCAGGAAGCAGCCTGCAAAAATAAAACTGCCTTTTTCTTCCTGACCTTGCAACCTGAGGCTGAGTCTGTGTGCGGGGAGGGGACAGACCTGGCCGTGTCACGTGTGGCCCAGGTGAACTCCTCCTGAGTTTAACTCCTGCAACGCTGAGCCTGCCTGCTCCGCTCTACATTGAATATAAACACAGCCAGATCATCAAAGAGCTCTGCTCCGCTCTACATTGAATATAAACACAGCCAGATCATCAAAGAGCTCTGCTCCGCTCTACATTGAATATAACACAGCCAGATCAACAAAGAGCTCTGCTCCGCTCTACATTGAATATAAACACAGCCAGATCATCAAAGAGCTCTGCTCCACTCTACATTGAATATAAACACAGCCAGATCATCAAGGAGAGCTCTTCTCCGCTCTACATTGAATATAACACAGCCAGATCAACAAAGAGCTCTGCTCCGCTCTACATTGAATATAAACACAGCCAGATCAACAAAGAGCTCTGCTCCGCTCTACATTGAATATAAACACAGCCAGATCAACAAAGAGCTCTGCTCCGCTCTACATTGAATATAAACACAGCCAGATCATCAAAGAGCTCTGCTCCACTCTACATTGAATATAAACACAGCCAGATCATCAAGGAGAGCTCTTCTCCGCTCTACATTGAATATAACACAGCCAGATCAACAAAGAGCTCTGCTCCGCTCTACATTGAATATAAACACAGCCAGATCATCAAAGAGCTCTGCTCCGCTCTACATTTAATATAACACAGCCAGATCAACAAAGAGCTCTGCTCCACTCTACATTGAATATAAACACAGCCAGATCATCAAGGAGAGCTCTGCTCCGCTCTACATTGAATATAACAGAGCCAGATCATCAAAGAGAGCTCTTCTCTGCTCTACATTGAATATAACACAGCCAGATCAACAAAGAGCTCTGCTCCGCTCTACATTGAATATAAACACAGCCAGATCATCAAGGAGAGCTCTGCTCCGCTCTACATTGAATATAACACAGCCAGATCATCAAACAGAGCTCTGCTCCGCTCTACATTGAATATAACACAGCCAGATCGGCAAAGAGAGCTCTGCTCCGCTCGACATTGAATATAACACAGCCAGATCAACAAAGAGCTCTGCTCCGCTCTACATTGAATATAACACAGCCAGATCGGCAAAGAGAGCTCTGCTCCACTCTACATTGAATATAACACAGCCAGATCAGCAAATAGAGTTTTGCTCCACTCTACATTGAATATATCACAGCCAGATCAGCAGAGAGCTCTGCTCCACTCTACATTGAATATAACACAGCCAGATCAACAAAGAGAGTTTTGCTCCACTCTACATTGAATATAACACAGCCAGATCAACAAGGAGAGCTCTGCTCTGCTCTGCATTGAATATTCAACAGCCACTCAGACATGGAGTCCTGTGTTAATCTACAGTGAATACACAACAGTCAGGTGAGAATGGAGAGCTCTGCTCCGCTTTACAGTAAAAGTACAACTGTCACTCCAGCACAAAGCCTTGTGTTGCTCTCTACAGTAAATATACAACAGCCAGTTGAGTGTGGAGAGCTCTGCTCCGCTCTACATTGAATATAACACAGCCAAATCATCAAATAGAGCTTTGCTCTGCTCTACATTGAATATAACACAGCCAGATCAGCAGAGAGCTCTGCTCCACTCTACATTGAATATGCGACAGCCAGATCAACAAAGAGAGCTCGGCTCCGCTCTACATTGAATATGCGACAGCCACTCAGACGTGGAGTCCTGTGTTAATCTACAGTGAATACACAACAGTCAGGTGAGCATGGAGAGCTCTGCTCCACTCTACATTAAAAGTACAACTGTCTCTCCAGCATGGAGCCTTGTGTTGCTCTCTACAGTGAATATACAACAGCCAGTTGAGGGTGGAGAGCTCTGCTCCGCTCTACATGCACATACCACTGCCATATCTCTTACAACTATAGCACCTCCAAGACGGAACTCTGTTACACTCTACACTGAATATATCACTGCCAACATTTCTACAACTACGGTTCCACCAGCTTGCTCCACTCTACAGTAAATATACCACAGTCACACCAGCATAAAGGTTTGCTCCACCCTACAATGAATATACCACTGTCATAACTCCTTCAACTATGGCTCCTCCAGGATGAAGCCCTGCTCCACTGTACAGTGTATATACAACTCTTGCTGCACTCTATACTTTAACTTCCACAACGAGGCGAGGAACCAATTGTGTGTGTTGCAGTGTAAATGCTGATAGGTGGAGAAAGCAGAGTGACAGAGTTGAGCTTATCGGTCCTCTGCCCCTCCTTTTGCTGTCCATTCCCAGAATGTGGGTGGGAAGCAGACCTGGAAGTGCAAAAAATACGGCAGCAGAGAAAGATCAGGTCCCCTGCCAAAGCAGTAGGGGTGCAACGGATCGTCATCGATCCGTGATCCGATCCGCGGAGGTTGATCCGTACGGGACACCCGCGATCCGCGGAGCGCTCTGTGGCCTCGGCCATAGGAAAGGCCGCGGCTTCGGCCTAGCTCCGGAGCGGCGGCCATCTTGGTACACCCGGCGGCCGTTTAGCACATGATCGCTCTGTCAAATGACGGTTCCTCTCTCCCCTCTGTGTACTGATCTGTACAGTGGAGGGGAGAGATTGGATGGCAGCAGTGCCAATACTCTGCAATACCCTGCCAATACTCTGCAATTCTCTGCTGCAATGCCCTGACAATACTCTGCAATGCCCTGACAATACTCTGCAATGTCCTGACAATACTCTGCAATGTCCTGACAATACTCTGCAATGTCCTGACAATACTCTGCAATGCCCTGACAATACCCTGCAATGCCCTGACAATGCCCTGCCAATACTCTGCCAATACTCTGCCAATACTCTGCCAATACTCTGCCAATAGGGAGATTGTGAATATTACAGTGGGGGAGATTTTTTCTTTGTTGATCCGAAAATGATCCAAACCGTGACTCCTGATCCGAGGAACGATCCGAACCGTGAGTTTTTTGATCCGTTGCACCCCTACAAAGCAGTAAAGGACCGGATGGACAGAAATACAAATCATTTGGCATGTAAAAACCGTTCCTTTAGGCCCCTTTCACATTGCCGTGACTTAAAAGTTGTGCAATTTAGCTGCATTTTCGATGCAATTTCATGGAATGCCTGTGTCTATGGACCTCAACTCGCATGAAAGTCAAACCAAAGTAATACAGGGATTGATTTGAGTTTGGCACGACTTGAAGTTGCACAGATATAAATGGTTATCATTGGAAATCATCGGGAACGACTGTCATGCTACTTTGCAGTCCCAAGTCGCAGGACAAGTCACACAAGTGTGAAAGGGGCTGTTTGAGCTGTTTGCCAGGAGTTCAGCCTTAAGGCTTTCACTCTTCTTCACCAGACTAGTCCGCACTAGTAGGAGCAGCTTGGAAATTTACAGAAAACCGATTTTGCTTGGAAACCCTTTTTACATTTTTTTTTAAGCACAGAAATGGAATGCAAAGGTGCGGCCGGTGTGAATATTTTTTTAATACGAGTATAATGACATCTCACCCAGAATCTGTATAGGGGACAGAGTGGAAGTTACACATTGTCAGATTCCTTGGACTATTACTAAGCTTCTGGGTAATTTCAGTAAAATAATCATTATATGTAGAAAAATATGGACTGTATGTGTTTGTAACAGTTATACACAGCTGTCAGAACTTAACAAAAATAGGACCTTTGTGTCCCAATCAATTATCTGTAAAGTTGTACTCTTCCACAGCTTGATAATAGTATGGACCCTTGCCTGATTCTTATGCTTATCCCCCAATCCTCAATCTCAGGGATACTGGAAGGTATAACCTATATATATATATATACACATACACAATATATATCAATATATATATATATATATATATATATATATCAATATATATTGATATATATATTGATATATATATATATATATATATATATATATATATATATATATTTAATTATTTTTAGATAATCCTAGAGAATAAAATGGCAGCTGTTGCAATTTTTAAATGTCACATGGAATTTGCGGAGCGTTTTTTTAAACACAATTTTTAGGTTTTTTTTTAAATACACTTTAATGAATATTAATGCAAAATAACACAGTATATAATAGAGGTCGACCGATATATCGACCGATATTTGGTGTTTTTTACTTAATCAGCATCGGCCGATTGTGCTGATAAAAAAAGCCGATATAGCTTCAGCGCGACTTGCAAAAGACTTCTGTAATAGAAGTCAGTGCAAGTTGCCTGTGTGAAGCGACTTCTCCCCTCTCTGGGCAGCCTGCCAAATCTGATAAAAAGAACTTGAAGGATACAATGTTTACACTTGTGAATGAACTAAATTCCGTGTGTAGAAGTTCTCAGTTTAGCCATTTAAAGACTAAATCTTTTCTGACATTTGTTGCTTACAAGTAAAAATCCTGTATTTTCTGCTAGAAAATCACTTAGAACCCCCAAACATTATATATATATTTTTTTTAGCAGAGACCCTAGGGAATAAAATAGCGGTTGTTGCAATATTTTATGTCACACGGTATTTGCGCAGCGGTCTTCCAAATGCAATTTAAAAAAAAAAAATACACTAATAAAGTAAAAAAAAAAAAAAAGCAGTAAAGTTAGCCCATTTTTTTTCATCCAGAAGTTTTGATTACCTGTTTTTGTGTATTTAATATTTAATAGAGGTGTTTTTTTTGTATTTTTTTTCTAAATTCTACATACAAGTGAACTGATTGGAGGTTTGTTTTGTTTAATAAATGTTTAAATGTAAAACATTTTCCGTATCACTGAAGGTTGCTTCCACACTGGAGCGGGCAGGCGTTGACGGTAAAACGCTGCTAGTTTTAGCGGCTCTTTACCATCATTTTAGCAGCGCTATTCGGCTGCTAGCGGGGCGCTTATAACCCAGCTAGCGGCCGAGGAAGAGGTTAAATGCGCCCCTGAGGCGCCGCTGCCGAAACGCTTTGCAGGCGCTTCGGCAGCGGTGCGCATTCATTTCAATGGGCAGGAGTGGTGGAGGAGCGGTATACACCACTCCAAAGATGCTGCTTGCAAGACTTTTTTTAACATCCTGCCAGCGCATCGCCTCAGTGTGAAAGCACTCGGGATATCACACTGACACTGCAGGGGAGCCGTTTTACAGGCGCTTTACAGGTGCTATTTTTAGCCCAAAAGCGCCTGAAAAACGCCCCAGTGTGAAAGGGGTCTAACTGTTAGATTTTATGAGATGAAGGTAAAAAAAAAAAAAAAAAAAAAAAAATCGGCCTAATATATCGGCCCAAAAAAATCGGCATCACATATCGGCCATCGGCCACCGCGATTTGTAAATATCGGCATCGGCCAGAGAAAAACCCATATCGGTCGACCTCTAGTATATAACCCAACTTTTGGTAAAATATAAAAGATGTTACCCCGAGTAAATAGATACCCAACACGTCACACTTGAAAACTGTGCACGCTCGTGGAATGGCGACAAACTAAGATACTTAAAACTCTTCAAAGGCAACGCTTTAAAAACGTTTACAGGTTACCAGTTTGTAGGTACAGAGGAGGTCCACTGCTAGGGGCGACGACCCCTTCCGCTGCTTTTCAAAGCGATCCAGCGGCTAATCAGCCACTCGGATCGCCTTCATCTGAATAAGAATTACCGGCAGGAAAAAAAAATACCAGATTTATGGCTGATAGCTTCAGCCATAACCCCAGTAAACCACTTGAAACCCAAAACGTAAATGTACTTAAAGGGGTCTTGAAGTTGCTGCCCACGTAACACATATGTGTTGGGGCCAGGGTGGATTTGATTTAAATCAAGTCAATTTAAATCACTAGTAAAAAGGCTTGATTTAAATCATAGTTTTTAAAGAGCAACTGTCATCTCTGTCCCACAGCAGCTCCTCCTCTGACCCACTGTTGACTCACCGACAGTCCCATTCACTTTATTGGGACGGCTGGTGATGCAGCAGTGACACGACAAGGTGAGGGACGTGGCAGCAGGTGAGTGGATGCCCGCTAGCAGGCGCTGCCATGATGAATCTGAAATAACAGGTGCTGGTTAAATGTAAGGACTTATTCTTGCTGGCAGTTAGAATCTTTAATATTTGCAAACAGAATGAAGGTTTCCTATTTAGAATAAGCAGCTGTCAGGTTAGTAAAACAGCGATATCAGAATCAATTTAATCATACAGTTTGTAGTGTACATGGGATAAAGGAATATTCCTGAACTTTGTTTTATCCCATGGTTACTGTGAAATTGTGTTAATGTGACAATGAAGTGCATGTTATCTCAAGTTGCAGAGCTTGGATTAATTGAATGAGTTTACCAAAAAATAAATATTGCAGAATTTACAGCCTCATGCTACATAACCAAGCTCCATTTCAGGCTGAATAAACTAAATTATTAGTGTATCTTACTGCATGCTCCCAGCGCAGATACTGAGATGTCAAAGACAGTACTAATGACCAGGAAGCAGTGGGACCAGCTCCTGATTATGTAACAACTGTGACAGCCAATCACAGTGAATCAATATCAATATTCCCATTGTATACATTCCTGTGAGTAGGTTTAAAGCGGAGTTCCACCCAGAAATGGATCTTATGCGGATCCAATTCCTCCCCCCTCCGGTGTCACATTTGGCACCTTTCAGGGGGGAGTGGATACCTTTCAAATCCAGGTATCTGCCCCCACTTCCGGGGAAAGATCGCCGCAATCTTGTGCAGTGAACTATGCAATGTCCGGCCCCTCCTTCTTCCCCCCTGCTGCCTTCCGGGACACACACAGGTCCCAGAAGACAGCAGGGATCATTCAGAAAGTGCAGCGCGATTTGCGCATGCGCAGTAGGAAACAGGCTGTGAAGCCGTAAGGCTTCACTTCCTGTTTCCCTTAGTAAGGATGCCGCCGCCTGCACCCGAAGCCAAGGGACGAGTCGGCTTCAGGTGCCGACATCGCAGGCTCCCAGGACAGGTAAGTGCCCTTATATTAAAAGTCAGCAGCTGCAGTATTTGTAGCTGCTGACTTTTAATTTTTAATTTTTTTTTACCCAGGCGGAACTCAGCTTTAAAGGCAGCAGATGCTGCAACTACAGCCAGCTGGAGACTGGAAGCATCACAGATCAGTGTACATATCTGCCAGCACACCAAGGATCTTCAAAAAGTGTTCAAAGGTTTTATTCAAGAATGATCACATCACAGCGGAAAAGTGCAACGTTTCAAAGTTACACAGGACCTCTTCGTCAGGCATTAAACGATCATCATGACATGTCTGATGAAGGGGTCCTACACACCCCCAAAATGTTACACTTTTCCACAGTGATCTTCTTGAATAAAACCTTTGGATGCAATTTGAAGATCCTTGGCGTGCGTGCAAATATGTACCCTGAGCCAATCACAGAGGGATAGCCAAGACCTTCCTACACCCTGTGCGACCGTTCCCCTGAAGCCTTCTCTGTAAGCAGCTCTCTTGTGCGGTCGCATGCTTGCCTCCCCGCCACATACAATAGCCCTGCCCTGTATGTGATGAGGCTCCGCCCACAGACCAAAGCTTCGGGAAGAAGAGGACAGCATTATGCCGACTCTCATTCTACCCCATAGGCTTAATGAGCACTTAACCCTTGCAGTGTGGGAAGGGGGGCACTGCAGGGTTTTTTTGTGTGTGCCCAGAGTTAGGCTTTAGTATAACAAATTATTCATAAACCTTTAAAAAACACACACTCAGGCTGCGTCATGTGACTTCAAAACCCAAAGTCAATATAGAAGAAAGATGCCAGCTTCTCTATTCTGTGTCTGCAAGAACTGTACATTAGAGGCGTAAAAAACAAAGAATCTGCAACACTCAGAACTTCTCTATTCTCATTTTAGCTAGGATGTCTAAATAAGGAAATTCATGTAATTTCACCCCACGGGACCTAAAGGAGGAAGTCAAATATTCACAGGTACTTTTGTTTCATCCAGGAAAGAGTTCATGATTAATAGCTGCTGGTTATAAGTTATCTAACTACAAAACAGCTTTAAAGTACGCTTGTTGTGTAAACAAAAAAGGGGCAGCAGCCATTGATGTTTCTGAAAATACCGGTTGCCTGACTGTTATGCAAACCCGCAGGCATCAATATTTTTTTAGAGTCTGACCTGGAATAAGCAGATCAGGAGGACATAGAAGTCCTCATCTACATATTTGTTCGAGGTCAGTGATGCTCTGTATTTCACCAAGGGGAGTCAGTATGACAGCCAGAGCATTTTCTAAAGGAGAGATCAGCCATAGATGGCTCTATGTTTCTTTTATGACAAGTGTGCTTATTTTCTTACCACTTTGCATCCGGGCCATTTCTGACACTTCGCTCCTACATGTAAAAATCTACTCTTTTTTTGCTAAAAAAATGACCTAAAACCCACAAATATTTTTTTTTTTTCTAGCAGAGACCCTATAAAAAAAAATGGTGGGTGTTGCAATTTTTTTATGTCACATGATATTTGAGCAGCAATTTTTCAAAGCAATTTTTTGGGGAAAAAAAACATTTTCATAAGCTAAAAAAAAAAAAAAAAAAAAAAAAAAAAAAACACTAAAGTTAGCCCAATTTTTTGTGTAGAATGTGAAAGATGAGGTTACGCTGAGCAAATAGATACCGAACATGTCCCGCTTTAAAACTGAATCTGCCCGTGGAATGGCAGAAAACTACAGTGCTGAAAATTCTCCATATGCGACGCTTTAAACGCCTTCACAGCTTACCAGTTTCGAGTTACACAGGAGGTCTGGTGCTAGAATTATTGCTCTCCCTCTGACGTTTGCGACAATACCCCATATATGTGGTGTGATCACTGTTTACATATGCATGCGGGAGTAACGTATGCATTCGCATTTGCGCGCAAGCACAGACATGGCGCTTTAAAAAAAAAAAATTTTATACAATTTTTGTTTTGTTTTTTTACACTTTTTTGTACTAACTTTATTGCTATCACAAGGAATGAACAACATCCCTTGTGACAGCATGGGCTGTGACAGGTCCTCTTTATTGGGAGATTTGGGCTCTAATTAGACCCCAAATCTCTCCTCTGGCCTCCAATGCAGCCGATCAGACACAGATTTATCTGTTTGGCTGCTTCTCTGGCTGCTGGCGGCCAGGTAAACAAAGGGGTGGTACTTTTCGCTCTTAGTATCCAGGGTTACAGAGAGAGGGGAACGATGTTAGTTCCTCTCTCTGCACAGGGCAGCCATCACCACCAGCCACATTGCTTCCGGACTCCACGATGGGACAGGAGAGCCCAGGAAAGGCGGCGGCATTGAACACAGCTGAATTGTTTTCAACGGAGCCATTCACACATTAGCTAGCGCTAATTGCAAGAGAATCTGGCATGCTGGTTGTACCCAAATTGATTAATCAACTTGGTGCATTCAGCCTGCCCATTAACAGTTCTAAAATTGGCCAGTTTCTGCTGAACCGACCGAGATTCAAACCATGTATGGCTGGCCTAAGTCTTTGGTGGTACATTGAATGTTGATGGTCCCATCAAAATAACTCAACACACAGCAATTAATGTCTAAACCACTGGCAACAAAAGTGAGTACACCCTTAAGTGAAAATGTCCAAATTGGGCCCAAATTGTCAATATTTTGTGTGGCCACCATTATTTTCCAGCACTGCCTTAACCCTCTTGGGTATGGAGTTCATCAGAGCTTCACAGGTTGCCACTGGAGTCCTCTTCCACTCCTCCATGACTACATCACAGAGCTGGTGGATGTTAGAGACCTTGCGCTCCTCCACCTTCCATTTGAGGATGCCCCACAGATGCTCAATAGGGTTTAGGTCTGGAGACATGCTTGGCCAGTCCATCACCTTTACCCTCAGCTTCTTTAGCAAGGCAGTGGTCACCTTGGAGGTGTGTTTAGGGTCATTATGTTGGAATACTGTCCTGTGGCCCAGTCTCTGAAGGTAGGAGATCATGCTCTGCTTCAGTATGTCACAGTACATGTTTCCATTCATGGTTCCCTCAATGAACTGTAGCTCCCCAGTGCTGGCAGCACTCATACACCCCAGACCATGACACCCCCACCACCATGCTTGACTGTAGGCAAGACATACTTGTCTTTGTACTCCTCACCTGGTTTGCTGCCACACACGCTTGACAACATGTGAACCAAAAAGGTTTATGTTGGTCTCATCAGACCACAGGACATGGTTCCAGTAATCTATGTCCTTACTTTGCTTGTCTTCAGCAAACCGTTTGCGGACTTTCTTGTGCATCATCTTTAGAAGAGGCTTCCTTCAGGGACAACAGCCACGCAGACCAATTTGATGCAGTGTGCGGCGTATGGTCTGATCACTGACAGGCTGACCCCCCACACATTCAACCTCTGCAGCAATACTGGCAGCATTCATATGTCTATTTCCCAAAGACAACCTCTGCATATGACGCTGAGCACATGTAATCAACTTCTTTGGTCGACCATGGCGAGGCCTTTTCTGAGTGGAACATGTCCTGTTAAACCATTGTATGGTTTCAGGGTCTTGGCAATCTTCTTATAGCCTAGGCCATCTTTATGTAGAGCAACAATTCTTTTTTTCAGAGTTCTTTGACATGAGGTGCCATGTTTAACCTCCAGTGACCAGTATGAGCGAGTGAGAGCAATAACACCAAATTTAACACACCTGCCCCCCCCCCCCCCCCATTCACACCTTGAAACACTAATGAGGAAAATAGTTAATTGGGCCCAATTTGGACATTTTCACTTAGGGGTGTACTCACTTTTGTTGCCAGCGGTTTAGACATTAATGGCTGTGTGTTGAGTTATTTTGAGGGGACATCAAATTTACACTGTTATACAAGCTGTACACTCACTACTTTACATTGTAGCAAAGTGTCATTTTTTCAGTGTTGTCACATGAAAAGATATAATAAAATATTTACAAAAATGTGAGGGGTGTACTCACTTTTGTGAGATACTGTATATCCCTTAATTGCACATTTCAAGCTATTCTGAATAATATAAGCTGTCTATAGCATCCTATGTATAAACCTGCTCAAAAGAAACTAGAAAAGTAAACAATATCTGTAATTATTTTTAGGATTGGTGTGTTAATGGAAACACAAACATATAGTGGGGAGTTTTCAAATTGGACTGCAAACCTGGAGATACACTTTAATGGAATTTACAGTTCAATCACTGGTTAATGGTTGATCAAACTCTGCCTGGGGCCAGCAGAGGGCAGCAAAGGCAATACGTTTGCCCATGCACAGTGTAAATACTGCAGCAAGGTGACAGCGGATGATGTGAACACAAACTTGTTTACTTTGCTAACAAGGTGACACTGTGACAAAAAAAGTGACAAACAGCTGTACTCCTATCGTGTAACCCCACCCTAGAATCCTGTATCTTCCCCAGCTCCCTATTTTTATAGGCTAAAAAGCATCAACCAATCAAAAGTCAGTTATTTAGACTCCTCATGCTTTTTTCATTACCATACAGGCATACCCCACTTTTAAGAACACAATGGGGTTTATTTACTAAAGCTGGAAAGTGCAAAATCAGGCTCACATCTGCATAGAAACCAATGAGCTTCTAACCCCGGCTTGTTCAGTTAAGCTTTGGTAATAAAACCTGGAAGCTCATTGGTTTCTATGCAGAAGTGAGCCTGATTTTGCAGTTTCCAGCTTTAGTAAATAAACCCCATTGTGTTCTTAAAAGTGGGGTATGCCTGTATTTTATATACATTTTGTAGATCCCCTTTGAAGTAGCTATCTGTATAAAGAGCACTGTAGTCCACATTTCTGTGGAAGTTGCAGGATAAGCCACACACAGCCATCTTCAATAAAGAGTGTACATTTTTAACTGTATTATCCCATTGCAATCAATTGTAATTCATCAGGTACTAGTCTTATTGTTTGAGACTGAAGTCTGATTGGTAGCACTGCTAGCCCTAAGGAAGGACCCATGTAGGTGCTGAGTCTGTAAAGTATCTGCAGGGCTGGGCCAAGGGATAGGCAGCAGAGGCGGTTGATTTAGGCGCTTTAGTGGGAGGGTGCAGCAAACAAGGGCAACATCTGTAACCCAAGCTGCTGAAGTAGTTCTCAATTAACGTGGGGCAAGGGGTGCTCAAGGGCCTCATCCCTTAGCTGGGTGTCTGTGAGGGCAGGCATGCCTAGCTGTGGTGCTTCCCATGCATGCCAGTGTGATTCCTGTCAGCAAAAAGGTGATGAAATGGTGCCTGTACTGAAGAACAAATTTCACTTCTCTGCACCGACACCTGACCAATTCAACAACTGTAAGGCTTTCTTCTTTTCAGATAGTGGGCAAAGGAAGATCCCTTACTAAATATGGTACTGAAGGAGCAGAGATGGGGCAGGAGGTGATCAGCAATCACATCAATAATGCTAAGAAAGATTTTTTTATAGGCACAACACACATAAGCATCAAAGACGGTATGCCCTGGTGAGTTGAGTCTGAGTTGCTAGGTCTGACATTTAAGGCTAAGTTCACACTTGAGTATTGTCTTCTTTGACCATTTTAAAAATGGAATTTTTATTTTTGTGCATTTACAGGCGCAAACATTTTTGCGTAGGCCAACGTGAAGCAGGTTACTGGAAACTGGCTGTTAAGTACAAAAACATGCAAAAACCACACGCTACGTATGTTTTTCAGGTACTCCCATTGAAGTCTATAGGGCCAAAAATGTATGTACCTGCCCTTAGAACAGCCTGTACTTCCTGGGCGTGACAGCACATCACTCGGGCTCCATAGAATAGACTGGAAATCTTATTGTTGAGCGATGTTGCGCTTCTGGAAACATCAACAAATGGCTCAGGTGTGAACAGGGGCTTAAGCCCCAATCCAAGTAGGATACAAAAAAATACCCTTGCCCAGGTACACAACCCCCTTCAATATGCAGTCAAAATATAGAATTAAACCTTGAGATACATACAGAGAGCTCGGCCTACCTGCTGAATACTTTAGCCTTTATCCAAGTATTACTGTACTAGAACAATGCACTTCATTCATCCCTTTTTTCCTGGTGATCCTGGAACGCAGCTGCTGGTGATCCTGGAACGCAGCTGCTGGTGATCCTGGAACGCAGCTGCTGGTGATCCTGGAACGCAGCTGCTGGTGATCCTGGAACGCAGCTGCTGGTGATCCTGGAACACAGCTGCTGGTGATCCTGGAACACAGCTGCTGGTGATCCTGGAACACAGCTGCTGGTGATCCTGGAACACAGCTGCTGGTGATCCTGGAACACAGCTGCTGGTGATCCTGGAACACAACTGCTGGTGATCCTGGAACACAACTGCTGGTGATCCTGGAACACAACTGCTGGTGATCCTGGAACACAACTGCTGGTGATCCTGGAACACAACTGCTGGTGATCCTGGAACACAACTGCTGGTGATCCTGGAACACAACTGCTGGTGATCCTGGAACACAACTGCTGGTGATCCTGGAACACCCTTTTGCTGCTGATCCTGAAATACCCTATTGCTGCTGATCCTGAAACACCCTATTGCTGTCCGCTATATAAAGAAAGCCTGTCAAAAAATGCCAGTACTAAGAAGCTTCTGACAGCCACCAATCAGATTCAGACCTGCCTTAGATGGCGCAATCCAATTGGTGATTCAGGAATCAAAGAAAGGAAGTTACATGCCACACGGGAAATAGACTGCTACTGTTTTGCGTGGACCAGTGTGTGCTTGTGAGCGGTGCAAATTACAGAGAAAAACAATGGTCAACTAAGTGTACTTTCTGATTTTGACAGAGCTGCAGCATTTTCTGAATAACTTAACAACTTTAACTTGCTGCCTGGAATTGCCCTTAATAGAGCAATAATTATGTGAGCTGCAGCTCATAACAAACAATTGATTTCACTGTACTCATTTCAGATCCTTAATAGCATGTGCCCGAGGCACGTACCAGGTGTGGCACTCATCCAATCAAAGCTAAATTGACAGATTTGGCCTGAGATCCTTGCCAATTATAGACCTGAATAAAAATAGATATGATAACAATTCCTCCAATAATTACCTCAAATGCTGCCAAGTCATCAAAATCCACAGAGCAGGCCGGCTCTCCCTCGGATGGGTATCCCATATCATACAGCTGCATATCCAGGTCTACGAAAAGAAAACATGAGATTAGACTAAAGCAGTCAACAGGGTAATTTAAAGGCTCTGTTTACTTTTGTAATGAAATGTATCATGTAGTCAGGGAGCCCCCAGTAGTCAGGTTCTGAAATTGGTGCTTAGTTTAAATGCCATACCTGTAAGTCAATAAAGCCTTCCCCACAGCCTGGCGGAAAACTCCAATTGTAAGAGATCAGTACCGCTCCTACCTAGGACACCCCCCAGCTTTACAAAAAAGGGGTGCTATCCCCCTTTCCAAATCTGTGCAGTTCGCGCACAGTGCATGTACACAACGTTGTAGTGTTAATGAGAAACATAGAAAACCATTGTTTTCTAGGGGACCTTGCTGGGATCCGTGTTAGTAGGTCACTGCATGTAATGTGAATCAGTCCTAAAGCTGGGGGGCCCTGAACCCTGCACTCTGTACATGGCGCAGCCCTGAACCCTGCACTCTGTACACGCCGCAGCCCTGAAACCTGCACTCTGTACATAGCGCACCCCTGAATTGTGAACTCTGTATGTAACGCACTCCTGAACTCTGCACTTTGTATGTAGTGTAATCCTGAACTCTGCACTCTGCGCGTAACAAACTCCTGATCCCTGCATTCTGTACATAGCACACTCCTGAGCTCTGCACTCTGCATAAAGTGTAATCCTGTGCATAATAGACTCCTGAACCCTGCACTCTGTACGTAGCGCACCCCCGATACAACTGGCACTTTGAGGGCAACCATATTGCTGATGCAGCCCATGAGGAAATTGAGTTTGAGACCCCTGCTCTAGGGGAACCCTAGGGTACAACAGAACCTTGGTTGAGAATGTCTGGTTTAGATTATAAGAACGCAGCATGCCAATTTTATTTGGCAGTTGTTCAAGTATATCACTATTATCTGTAGGCACTGATGACTATTTGCCTATTCAAATATGTTGAAAAAGTTAATTTCCATGGGGTGTACTTATCTTCTCACATGACTGAATATTATGGAGAAAAGAACCAGCAGAGCTGGAACACACAAAGGTTGATTGGAAAATAAAAATTCCCAGGTAGATAGAACAGAGTTGGGGATTTCTTTTGGGGTTGAATGATCTTTATAACAGCATAACGGCGCAAAATTGAAAAGCAACGGCTGGAATCTACCAGGAAGCAGTTAATGGAATACAAAACCCGTCATTCAAATTGTTAGGGAAAGAAAAGGAACAAGAAATTAAGAAGTGATATTTCTTTTTCTCAGTTCTGCATGCTCTCTCATAATTCATAAGATTAGAAGTTTAGTGTCTGGTCTTCACGTCACCCATGAACACGGTGAAAGGAGAGAAGGGGTATTAGGCAACATGTATTCCTATATCATACCTATTAATTGACAGTATTGCGAGACTGGAAGCTCCTCAACAGTTGAGGGGATACCAATTTATTTTCTAAAGGAAAATTCCAAAACCTACCACGTGGTTGTCAAACAATTCAAACCACCATGACTATCACATTATTAGGCAAATGAAGCTGTAGAGGGTAGAGAATAACGAGGGCAGTTGTGTCACACAATGGACAGCGGTGGCCTCCCAGGCAAGGCGGTATGCACACAGCAGAACTGAGGTGTGTCCCGAACAGGGGTCTTACTTGTTTTTTTCTACACTGAAGTCTCTTAGAGTCTACTCCAAAAATTCTATCATTTTTTTTCTTCCAAATATTTATTGTAATGCTATTTTGACAGTTCTGACAACATACTCAAGTGTAGTATATCCACTTGAAAACCAGGCCTATTCTGACACTTTTTTTTTTTTTTTATGTAAAAATGCTAATGCTAGAAAAAGTTACTTAGAACCGAAATAAATATATATATAAATATATATATATATATATATATATATATATATATATATATATATAATATATATATATATATATATATATATATATATATATAGTATTTATTTTTATTTTTTTTAAATTAGCAGAGACCCTCTAAAGTGGTGGTTGTTGCAATTGTTTTTATGTCACACAGTATTTGTGCAGCATTTTTTAATGCAATTTTTTGGAACAAATACACTTTGATGAATTTTAATGCAAAAAAAAAAACACAATATATAACCCAATTTTTTTATAAATACCGTATATAAAAGAGGATATTAGGCCGAGCAAATAGATACCAAACATGTCACACTTTAAAATTGGCATGGTGACAAATTACAGTACTTAATCTGCATGGGCGACGCTTAAATTTTTTTTACAGGGTACCAGTTTAGAGCTACAAAGGAGGTCTAAGCGCTAGAATAATTGCACCGTTTACATAAGCGTGCGCTACCTATGTATGCGGGGGGACAGGAGCGCTTTAAAAAATTTTTTTGTTTTATTATTTATTTTTACACTATTTCTTTATTTTTATTTTGTAAAAATCCCTTGTTACAGCAAAACTAGTTCCCAACAGTCCCTGCCTCAGTTTCTCCCTTTGTGTCCCATCTAAGGGGCATATATGGTGACTGTAGGCAGTATGTCATGGTCTACTAGATGAAGTCTGGGCATTCATGTAGAAGAGGGAGTATGATAGTGAGGGACGAAATATGTAGAGCAATGGGAAATGAGAGAGAGGTAGGTACTTGACAGGGGTTTCTGAAAATGTTGGTAACTTTAAAGGAAGGTCGGGGTACATAGTATCAGTAGATTTAAGGCACAGATGAGTGGTCATGGGGGGTGGCAGGCCATAGGGAAGGTCGGGGAGGGTGGTGGTGTCCCCTGTGTCCTCAATATATAAATCCGTAGGTATCTGTACAGGGGTTGACGAACGAATAGTCCGTATTATAGTTAAGAGGTTACCAAGTGCTGAATAATGGGTATGTTGACTCTTGCCATGCTCTGCCTTGCAATAAGTCAACTTTGAACAGTTGAAAAGGAGGGGACATGGTTTTTTGGTATGTGGACGTGTACTTAGAGACACCATGTGATTCTTTCATTTTTTCCTTTTCTTCATTTCATTTTGTTAATTTCTTTTCATGGAAATGATTTACTCTTTTGAAATCAGAATTCAATAATGGCATATAACTGTGTACAGAATTATTTAATGCACACATTTACTAAATATCCAAATTGGCATTTTGGTATTGCAAACATAGGCATATGTAGGGAATGTCTCTAATTTACTGCAGAGTTCTCCAATCACAACAGCCATGAAGAAATGGGACAATTAGTCTTGAACTGAGCGTGAATTGAAACTTGGATAAGAGAGACACCAATGGGGCAATATGAGAGATCACCTTGATGCTATAGGGCCCAAAGCTGCAGGTCCTGCACTGTGTGAAACGCAATGGTTGGGGCTCCCCTTTAGTGTAGCCTAACCTGCCTACTCCTTAGGTTTTAGAGAGATTTTTCCATGCAACTTTCCAGGTCTATACAGTAGCAAGCCTAGGAAGGGGTGACTGCAATACATGGGCCACGGAAGACAAGCTTAACTTAATCGCTTAGGATAGCTACCTGTAGGTTAATATCTGTGTTAGGTCTTGTGTCAACAGGCTTTGGTGCTTGTGTTAATGGCATCAGTTTGAGATGCTTCTGGGATCATTCAGAAATCATTGACAGGTGACCTGCATTTGACTTGAAGTTGACGACCTTCTGATTGAAGTGGACCTCTGTCCAACCTGCATTTGACCGACAGTTGACCTCCTTCTGACCTGCAGTTAAAGTCCTGACCTGAAGATGACCACGTTATGACCTGCATTTGACCTCTTTCCGACTTGCAGTTGACCTCCTTCTGACCGGCATTTGAAGTCCTAACCTGAAGCTGACTTCTGTCTAACCTGCATTTGACTTGTTCAATCTGATTTTGCATTCCCATAAACTTGTATGAGAATTTGAAACCCTTTTGATGCAAACAAATACCCGCCACACCGGCCCTTATAGTCATTCCGCGAGAACGGCCAACAAACAAAGACCAATATGTCATCCTAATAATAAATCTGGAAATTGAGAAGGAAAATGGTTAGGTTCTATAGAACTGCAGGCAGCTGTTGGTATACTTTATAAGTGAAATGAGAAAAATCATTTTAATCCTTTGCTTTTTTTTTTCCTCGAATCCAGCGGTCAGTCTGTAGTCTATCATTATAATTCAACAAAAATGCAAAATATTGCAAAGTCATGCCGGTACACTTTGCAAGCACTAACTCCCAGCACGAAGTGGCTCCCCCTGCTGTGTGTACCAGATGTATTTAGCGGGCCTCACTGTGCAACAGCAAAACCCGCCAGCCTTAAGACCACAGCTAGTGACAGGTTAAGCTGTGTAGAAAATACATCTTCTTAAACATGGCCTGTTTATTAATTCAGATTTGATCGCAAAATTCGACAAATGTTGATGACTGCAAAGCCAATTCTTGTTTTCAGTTGCCAACAGATGTTTTGCTGCGGCTTATGTCTTCTATCTATGCTCCATTGAATCGCTAGAAGCCGAATCAAGGTCTCCAGCATTCAACATTTGCAGATGTTTCGGATGTCCATCTCCTGCTGATCTCTGTAGTTCCATCCCTCACTCCTACATCAATATAGTTCCCACTAGTGAAGTAGAGGTAAGGGCTTGTTCCCACAAGCTCTTTTGGGCAACGCTGTCCAACGCAGTGCCAGTGCACTGAAAAGTTAATTTGCCTTAGGTCCTATCATTTCAGTTCACACCAATGGGCCGCTACCCAACGAACACCAACACAACACACAGTATAAGGTGCGCCAATTCGTGCCAGTGGGCCCTAAACGTAAGAAAGCACAGCATGTAGTGAGAAACAAAGGTATCTAACACTTCTGGATCAAAAACTCAAAAAAGCAATAAAGCCAGAGAGTGAGTATGACAACCAGTTAGCATTTCTCTTCAGAGATCAGCAATGGTAGCCTATGTATTTCTCTACAGCCGTGGCCAAAAGTTTTGAGAATGACACAAATATTAATTTTCACAAAGTCTGCTGCTTCAGTGTTTTTAGATCTTTTGTCAGATGGTACTTAGACATGTGCACTACCGAAAAATGTGTTTATTTTAGGTTTATTCGCTTTTTTTTTTTCGTTTATCAGATCATTTGTTTAGATGCGAAAATCGTTATGTCGACGAATGCGTTACATTCCATTCGTTTAGATGTAGCAGTCGTTATGTCTAATGATTCGTCAATTTGAAAGGAAATTCCAATAGCTATAATTTAATAGTTTATAATAATAATAATAATAATAATAAACTATAATAATAGGGAATAATTTAATCATGGAAACAAAGGTGTATGTTACAGGCCTATAATACATCGCTCAGCGCCACAGAAAACAACCACTATTCAGAAGTAGCCAGCATAGGTAATGACATAGCAAAAGTACAGAAAACCTCCCAAAAACACCCAAATGGTTTGTGAAAACAAGGGTGTGGAGACTGAGCTGCCGTTTAAAACAATAAAATACACACAATAGTATAAAAAACGTATGGACAGTAAATGTGATGGTCATATACTAAAAACAGCGCTAGTGTTGAGCACATGTAAACATATAAATAATGTGTGGCCAACTTCACACAGAAAAGTCTTTAGGAACAGTGAAGCAAAAGCAGTGGTTCAGAGAGTGTTCAAAGTAGATCCTATAGAGTGTCACAGCGTGCACCTTCCACCAATCAATCCAATTCCACCATGTGTGAACACACTCCCCCTCAGGGGGTTAAACTCACCAGAGCTAAAATATAAAAAAGCCTCCAAGGGAAGAAAATCTCTGAGCCAAACTGATATCAACACTTTTCCAGGAGATAAGTAGATGGTAGGGCTCCAAGAAGGATCATAAACAAAAGAAAAGCGCACATAGCGTAATCCCGTTTATTATTAATAAAAACCCATCACATCACACATCCCCCATCAATATACGTACTAGACAAAAGCAATCATAGAGCATAAAGAGTGAAAGCACTGTGCACTGCACCGTAGGGACGTCCGTTAGCTCCGTCTAGGAAATCAAGGAGCGATGGAAACCACTTCCTCGTTCCGGGTCCAGCAGCGGTGGAGCGCACGCGTCACTTCCGGCGTCGTGTAGGTCACGCTCTGACGCGTTTCGTCATATCCTGACTTGAAGTCAGGATATGACGAAAGGAAGTGATTTCCATCGCTCCTTGATTTCCTAGACGGAACTACCGGACGTCCCTACGGTGCAGTGCACAGTGATTTCACTCTTTATGCTCTATGATTGCTTTTGTCTAGTACGTATATATTGATGGGGGATGTATGATGTGATGGGTTTTTATTAATAATTACGCTATGTGCGCTTTTCTTTTGTTTATGATCCTTCTTGGAGCCCTACCATCTACTTATCTCCTGGAAAAGTGTTGATATCAGGTTGGCTCAGAGATTTTCTTCCCTTGGAGGCTTTTTTTATATTTTAGCTCTGGTGAGTTTAACCCCCTGAGGGGAGTGTGTTCACACATGGTGGAATTGGATTGATCGGTGGAAGGTGCACGCTGTGACACTCTATAGGATCTACTTTGAACACTCTCTGAACCACTGTTTTTGCTTCACTGTTCCTAAGGACTTTTCTGTGTGAAGTTGGCCACACATTATTTATATGTTTACATTTGCTCAACACTAGCGCTGTTTTTAGTATATGACTATCACATTTACTGTCCATATGTTTTTTTATACTATTGTGTGAATAATTTAATCATAATAGAAAATCTGAAAAACAAAACTATCCGAATGTAATCGATTCGTTAAACTTGTAGGTTGAATCGTTTTTCGTTCTTTCGGATTTTCTTTCTTTCTAAAAATTAGTTTTCGTATGCATTTGTCAAAAGAGTCTTTCGTTCATTCCGATGCTTATGAATGAACAAATATGCAGAATTTCGTTTGAAAGATAATTCGTACAAAACTAATTGCACATGTCTGATGGTACTATGGTATACTGAAGTAGAATTACAAGCATTTAAAAGTGTCAAAAACTTTTATTTACAATTACATTAAAGTGGATGTAAACCCAATGTCATCCTTTCTAAACTACTGCCATAGGGGTTACCTATAAGGATATACACGCCTCCTGCATGTATCTTTACCTGTCAAATGTCTCCCCTCTGTCTGTTATTAGACCCGAAAAACTGCATATTCTGTGGGTGGGTCTGTTGTCTGGAGCTCAGTGGGTGGAGTCGTGATGTCAGTAGACTCCCCGCCCACCTCTACACTCCCCTTGTCAATATGCATTTTCTCCTGTGTATTTCTAACTGAACTTCTGCTATGATCTCTAACATCCAGTGAAAAGACAGGAAAGTAACCACATGACTTCAGCATGCCAAATCATGCTGAGGTGTGGAACAGCCAATCCTTGCAGAGCTGTTGAAGAAAGGAGTGGGAGGGAATTAAAAAATCATGCATGTGTCTTAGTCTAGTGTACGAGATATGTAAATCACCTGTCACTCACAGCAAGGGGGAGGATTTGACAAAGTTTTTCTCAGTTTGTCAAGATTTTTCTCACTGAACAATAAAAGAGGATTGCTCAGAGATGGATTAACTCTGTGTGGCAAGACTGGGCTCAAAAGGATAGGAAATATTATACTCTACAGTATGGTACCAAAAAAAAAAAAAAAATTAAAAAAAATTTTGATTTTACATCCACTTTAAGTTTATGCAAACAGTCAATATTTGCAGTGTTGACCCTTCTTGTTCAAGACCTCTGCAATTCACCCTGGCATGCTGTCAATCAACTTCTGGGCTACATCCTGACTGGTGGCAGCCCATTCTTGCATAATCAATGCTAGGAGTTTATCAAAATTTGTGAGGGGGGGGTTGTTCACCTGCCTCTTGAGGATTGACCACAAGTTCTCAATGGATTTCAAGTGATTGTAAAGTCATTATTTTAATAGAGAAAAAAAAATGTCATATTTACCTGCTCTGTGCAGTTGGTTTTGTGTTCCTCCTCTTCTTGGGTCCCTGGCTGGAGCTCCTGGCCCCTCCTTCACATTGAGTGTGCCCACAGCAAGAAGCTTGCTATGGGGGCACCCGAGCTGCAGCTCTGTGTATCCATTCAGACACAGAGCTGCAGCCTGCCGCCCCCCCCCTCCTGATTGGCTAACTGACTTTGACAGCAGCGGGAGCCAATGGCGCCGCTGCTGTGTCTTAGCCTATCAGGAGGGAGAATCTCGGGTTGCCGAGGCACTCGTGTACATAGCTGGATAGAGAGGGGGCTTGGGTAAGTATTAGGGGAGCTGAGGGGGATGCTGCACACAAAAGGCATTCTATACAACCAGTTGAAGGTCTGGGGTGTCTCCTGGCCAAGGGCCCAAAATTTCCATGTTTTGTTCCCCAACCACTTCGTTATCACTTATGGGAAGGGGCTCCATCAGGAAAAGGCATTGTTCATCATCAAACTGTTCTTGGATGGTTGAGAGAAGTTCCTCTCGGGGGATGTTTTTGTACCATTCTTTATTCATGGCTGTTTTCTTAGACAAAATTGTGAGTGAGCCCACTCCCTTGGCTGAGAAGCAATCTCACACATGAATGGTCTCAGGATGCTTTACGGTACTCACCTTTTCTTCTCCAGACAAGGTTTGTGTTCTGGATGCCCCAAACAATTGGAAAGGGGATTCATCAGAGAAAATGACTTTACCCCAGTCCTCAGCAGTCCAATCTCTTTTGCAGAATTATCAGTCTGTCCCTGATGTTTTTCCTGGAAAAAAGTGGCTTTTTTGCTGCACTTTTTGACACCAGGCCCTCCTCCAAAAGTCTTCGCCTCATTGTGCATGCAGATGCAATCACACCTGTCTGCTGCCATTCCTGAGCAAGCTCTGCACTGGTGGTGGTGCCCCGATCCCGCAGCCAAATCAACTGTAGAAGGTCCCGGTGCTTGCTGGACTTGCTTGGGCACCCCGAAGCCTTCTTCACAAATGGAGTGGAAATGTTACTTTGCAATTAATTGCAATTCATCTGATCACTCTTCATAACATTCTGCAGTATATGCAAATTACCATCATAAAAACTGAGGCAGCAAACTGCCCCGAACCACCTTTTATAGGCTTTCAACTTAAGACATTTGATAAAAACTCAATTTGGCACCCATGAGACTGGGTTGACTTTTCTGATTGCCCACTGATAGGGGTGCTGCGATCTCAGGACCCTAGGGGACTTATATCAACTTTATATCTCCATTTGTTGTCTGCTAAGACTAGCGGGGCTCCTCTGGTGGTGGCAACAACTTATCCTTGATTTATCTGATGAGGACTGGGAGGAAGCATGCTCAACCCATTTATCTGTATCCCCGGCTGTTAACAATAAACTGATCCACTTTTATATGTTACATCAATCATATCTGACCTCAGTTCAATTGCACGCAATGCATTGTCTACCTACCTCTACCTGCACTAGGTATACCTGTCCGCGAGTGGACTTCGCACATGTTATGTGGCTTTGTCAGTCATAGCAAGGTATTGGCATCAGGTGACGGAGACATTGACTGCAGTTTTGTCAATTCCTGTTCCATGTACCCCACTGGTGTGTTTGCTAGGGGTCCTGGATGAGGAGTTGTGGCCTAGACATACTAGGACCATGTTAATGGAAACATTATTTTTGGCTCAAAAAGCTGTGGCACTTAAGTGGATTCAGCCCACCTATCAGGAAGTTCCCAGTAGAAAACACAGCGCTGGCCGCCCTGGCGCACACGCGCGGCACTCGGCGCCAAACGGCCTATTTAAACAGGGGATGCACACAGGTTCAGTGCGGTCTGATCTGCAGCTCCCTGTGACCCCTGCTCCTGTTTACCTGCTTCTGTGTTTGATCTCCTGAATAACCCGACTTGATCTTTGGACTTCCCCTGCTTTCTGCCTGCACCTGACCTCGGCTCACCTCTGACCTTGAACCTGCCTGCTCCTTGGATACCACGCTGCCCATCAGTTGTTGACCCGGCCTGTGACCTGACCCGTTTGCCTAAAGCTCCTGCTCCAGCATCTCCTGCCTGTGCTTTAACCAGTCCACCTGCTTCCACTTGAATCCAGTACCCTCTTAACGGTGTTGTCATAGAGGTTAACTGGTTGGGCGCCGGGGCGCGTTGGTGTGCGTGTTCCTGGGGGCACTGGCGTGTCTGGTCTGGCCGGCCATGGCGTGCATGGTGGCGTCCGGGCGTGCATGGTGGCGTCCGGGCGGGCGCGTTCGCCTATGGGCGTTACTGCGGGCGTGCCTGGTAGTGCTGACGTGCACACCGGTGTCCGGGGGCGCGCGCGGGTGCACGGGCGAATCGGCGCGCGCACGAGCACGGCGTTTGGCGCCAATCGGCCTATTTAAGTCTGCCTCAATTCCTGTGCGGTGCTGCCTGGTCAACAGCTCTGTGCCCGAGTTCCGTGATCCTCTCTGTGTTCCGTATCTCTGAAGTTTTGACCCGTTGTGACCCGGCTTGCCTTTTGGACCTCCTTGATTGCTGCCTGAACCCGACCCCGGCTTGTTTGACCCCGCTTCTGCCTGCTCCCTTTGTACCTCTGCTGCCAGCCCGTTGCCGACCTCTGCCTGTGTGTGACCAGCCTAGTAAGCTCCTGCTCAGCATCAGTCCAGTGTTCCTGAGTTCTACCTGCTGCTTGAAAGACTACCTTTCTCCAGGATCCATACACCAGGCCCTCATACCACTCCGTACTCGCGGGCTTCCTGTCTGCTCTATCAGGGGCCCCGAGTCGGATACGTAAGGGAGCCTACCCTCTGCCCAAGCGGACTCACCTGTCTGGTAAGTGAGGGACCTGACAGGTGTACTGATTGCTAGATCCGACATCTGGGTGTGTGTGAGGATATCGGGTGCTCCAGCCTGTCTGCTGTTCGGATCTTCCTTCCAGCTGGTGGTCACCTGTGCCTCCTGTCTGCTCTACCAGGGGCCGCGAGTCAGATACATAAGGGAGCCTTCCTCTGCACTACCGGGCTCATCAGTCAGGTACATGAGAACTTGACACCACCCATCCATCTATACGTATTTTGCTTTGGTTAGTAAATTGGGTATTACCTCATACAAAACGTATTTTTGAACACAGAGGTTGCCCAGCTAAGTATAACAAAGTGTGGGATGCTTGGTGTTCTTACGCTCTTACTGCAACCAACGCTTGAGAATATCACTAGGGGTATTAAGAACTGTAGCAGTTAATAATTCTGTGATTTTATGCTATTAAACATATGTATCGGGATTCGTTTGAAGGGGAATGCTGAATAATTGTAATAACGCAAAACCTTTGTGCACTGTAAATGTACCGCATTGTTCTCTATGCTCATGTTGAGCGCTTTGATTAATGTCATTGTCTTATACCTTTTTCAATAAAAAGAGTTTAAAAAAAAAAAACTGAGGCAGCAGACAGTGAAAATTAACATTTGTTTCATTCTCAAAACCTTTGGCCATGGCTGTATTTACAGGTTTAACTCAAATTGGATCAGAACTGAAGTGAAGACTTGTTTTTATAAAGGGAACATCTAGACATTTTAACTGTGTCCATTAAGTACCCCCCCGAAAAAGTACTCTTTTTCTTGAACTCCTCCAAAAAAAAGTGTTCTTTCTGTGCCTAGGCACTCCTGTCCCTTCAGTCTCACGGGTGTATACAGTATCTGTAGTGTGAGATCATCTAGGGCAGTGGTCTCCAAACTGTGGTCTTTTGCTTGCCTTTATCCAGCCCTTGGGGGACATTTCTTTCTAATACAAGACACTATTCCTCCCACTGACACCAATAATAAAGCAATATTCCCGACACCAACAATGGGGCACTATTTCTGCCATTGACAACCATGGGGCTCTATTCCTACCACTGACACCAATGATGGGGCAGTATTTCTCCCAGTGACACCAATGATGGGGCAGTATTCCTCCTACTTAAACCAATGATGGGGCAGTATTCCTCCCAATGATGGGGCAGTATTCCTCCCACCGACACCAATGATGGGGCAGTATTCCCCCTCCTAATATACTAAAGATGCATTATTTACTCCATTGATACCGGGACAATTTCTACTCCCAATGACCCCAAGTCCAGCCCCCCTAAAACCTGAAGGACTGTAAAGTGGCCCTTTGCATAAAGAGTGGGGAGATCCCTGAACTAGGGCACCACTGAATCTGACTGCCAACATGCAAATTTGACGACAACATACAGGTTCTGCTCCCCCTCCCTATTAGAAACAGGGGCTTCCAAAATGAAATCCCCAACCCCAATTTTATTCAAAAGGTGAACTTTTAGCCGAGAAATCGCTGCACTGTAGAGGTCTTCTTTAGTGTATTTTTAGTGGATGTAGAACATCGAGATCCACCTCTCATTTCCAAAACGGATGCCAGGAACAATATTTTATGATTAGACAGTCTCCAGGCTTCCCAGGCCTGGGTTTTTTGTAAAGTTTAAGTCACCAGCACGTGTAAGGCGCTGCCAGGTAAAAGGATAATTTAGCATACGAAGAAAAACTGGAAAAAGGGAGGAGCTGCAACATCAGTACTGAGTTATAGATATCTTACAAAATGAAACATCTCAACCTTGTACAGAAACGTTACACATAGGCCCATAGAACACTGATCCTACCTGTACTATTGTCATTTCCACCTACAATGTATCTTTTCAGATGCAAATCTGGTATTAAAGGATTTTCCGGTTAACCTCATGTATTTACAGGGACACACACCAACACGTAAAAATATATGGTTTTGAAATTGGAAATTTTTGTATACATTTGTGAAGGGAACTTGTTTCAGTATCTAATTCCAGAGCAGGCCCTGCCAAAAGGGCTCAAGGGCCAATCAGGCAAAACTGGCCAAACAACATCAATTATGTTCCATCCCTTAGGCCTCATGCACACCGGACGTTTTTTGGATGTTTTTACACGCTACTGTTTTTGGCTTCAGACTTTTTTTTCCACAGTCAATTAACTCTCTAGCATGTTATCCTATGTGTCCATGCACACATAGGCTGTTATCAGCTGTTTTTGGCTGGGGCTTTTTTTGGCCTGTAAAAAAAAAAAAAAAACTATCGGGTTCTGAGAGGCGTTTTTCAGCTGTAAAAACGCTCTAACGTCAAAAACTGCCTAAGAACGCCAATAAACGCTCAAAAACGCGGCTCACCAGCATTTAAGATTTTTGATCCATTGAAAAAAAAAACCCTAAAAAACGCTATTGCAAAAACTCATTGCAAAGCTACTGGCGTTTTTATAACGTTAATATAACGTCCGGTGTGCATGAGGCCTAAAAGGCTAAGTTTACTGTTAGGGAAGATGACCCATACACTGTACTAACAGCCCTGGAGCCGGAAAGCATCATAATGCTCACAATGGCGAGTAGTCATAGGCCAGGTTGGCCACTTGACCTCAACTTGACAAATGAGAATCTCTTCTGAGATTACATCCCTGAAGAAAGAAGAGATTCTTATTGGCCAGTGCGGTCACATGAATGCGTTGACCAAATGACAGCTCGAACTGCGAGCATGATGCTTACAGGCCCTAGGGATGCTAGTGCACTGTACAGATGGTCTTCTCTAAATGTAAATTCACCCTTTAAAGGAGAAATAGACCCAAAGCTCATTTGACTGTACTTCTCCTATGGATCACAAGAGTGCAGTACATTCTGCACTCCTATGACCCGTTTTGCAGCCAACAGAGGGCTAAAGTCCACTAACATCACGCAGCCGGTCCAGACTCGGGAAAGACTCTGACCATATGCTTGGAATCCACCCAGATGCCTGGACCGCCACCTGGCTCAGTCTCAGCCAACCCCTCCCACACCTTCCACAGCTCAGCGCTCCAGTCTGGAGGGGAGAGTAGAGAAGCAGTTACTGACAGTAAGAGCGGAGGGGGAGAACTGAGCGATCAGGGGTGTTTGATCTGTCAGTTCCCCCGGGTAGAGCCAGCGAGAGCCAGCTGCAGCTCAGATCCATGCTGCAGTCATCTAGGCGAGTATGACTTTTTTTTATTTTGTTGTGTTTCCATACATTTCTTTTAAGCAGAAACCATCTGACCAAATGACCAGGACTAACTTCCAGCAGGAGCCTAAAGCACCACTTTCTTCAAGAATGGTTTTCTCTTTTTTAATATATCCTAAGAAAAAGCCAACACACCAAAGTGAAAATCCATGTATAACGTTTACTAACGGTCCAAACCAAAAGAAAGAAACCCATTCACTGGTGGTTTCTATCTTCTGAAAATTGTGTAAAACCATCTGCTGGATTTTCAGTTTTGAGTCCTGGTTTTTTTCTTATGATTGGATTTATATGGCACCACTGTTTAGCCGTGCACCACCACGTATTGAGGGAAATTTGTGCTGTATGGTATGATGAACTTTTAGGATCCCTTTAAACACTGTATGAATGTTAAGATTTGATAAAGTAGATAAAGATGAAGGATCATAAGCCTACATTC
The DNA here is from genome assembly GCA_037952835.1 of Lithobates septentrionalis. Lineage (NCBI taxonomy): Eukaryota > Metazoa > Chordata > Amphibia > Anura > Ranidae > Lithobates > Lithobates septentrionalis. The sequence goes on from JBBDGP010001518.1 coordinate 77,460, forward strand.
ACATGGCCGCATGGATGCAGATAGTTTATGTCACCTCTGGATGCAGCAAAACCCTGTGTTATGCCACATACAAACTAGCTAATTAGCTGTGGCCAGATTGTGTGCAGCCTCTGCAGAAACACTGACCCTGGAAGCACACTGGCTGTCAGATGCTCTATTCACACGTAATCATCAGATGACCGGTTAGATGCAAACAGCGGCAGCACCAGCCAATGATTTGTACACGGTACAAATCTGACTGCCACTGCTGTTCCCACACAGTTGGGGCAGATTTACTAAAACTGGAGAATGCAAAATCTGGTGCAGCTGTTCATGGTAGCCAATCAGCTTCATACTTCAGCTTGTTCAGTTAAAGCGGAGTTCCGCCAAGTTTTTTTTTTTCTTTAAAAAGTCAGCAGCTACAAATACTGCAGCTGCTGACTTTTAAATTATGGACACTTACCTGTCCTGGGTGCCCGTGATGTCGACAACCGAAGCCGATCTGTCCCTCGGCTCTCGGATGGAGGCACCATCATCTTCAGTAAGGGGATTAGGAAGCGAATCCTTGCAGCTTCACAGCCTGGTTCCCTACTGCACATGCGGGAGTCGGGCTGCGCCATTCCACTGGTCCCTGCTGTCTTCTGGGACCTATGTGTCTCCCAGAAGACAGCCGGGGGGGGGGGGGGGGGGACGGAGGAGGCGCTGGATATAGCATAGATATCCGTGGATATTGCGGCTATCTATGCCTGGCAGTGGGAGCAAATACCTGGATTATACAGGTATCTGCTCCTCCCTCCTCCTGAAAGGTGCCAAATGTGACACCGGAGGGGGGGGGGGGGGAATTCCGAAAAGCGGAAGTTCTATTTTTGGGTGGAATTCCACTTTAAGTGTTGACATAAAAAAAAAAACCTGAAAGCCGACTGACTACCATGTACAGCTGCACACTTTTTGCACACTTCAGTTTAAGTAGATAAACCCCAGTGAGTGCTGGCAATGTTTAGAACTGCCGTGAAGAATCTAGAGAGTTTCTTCCTTGTGGCTATTTGAGTTTAGTTTGAATGTCAGCCAACAGGAAGCTGCCACATCATGGCTGATACCATCACAAGCCTCGTGGAATCGGACAGCCCTGAAGTTGCTAACTACCCAATAGTGCCAGGAGAGGTCACCACCCATGAAAGTATATAGCCCAAGAAAGAGAAATGCTCGGAATCTCACCTTCATTCTGGATTTCGGAGATACCCCGATAAAAGTCACGGAAATTTATAACCCCCAGACCAGCTGGATCCAGGTACCCTGTGAGGTATTTAACCTGTGAGAGAAAAAGGAAAAAAAAAAAAGGATATTATTGGTGATTGGAGGCCATACAACTGCAGACAAGTCACACTCTTGGCTTCACGCTTATGACAGGTTTAATTTAAAGCTGAACTCCAGAAGACCTGTTTGTTTCAACCTCATAGGTAGTTCGAGCGTACTAAGTTTTTATTAGTTGCTTCTAGTTTCTGTTTTTTATGTTTGTTGTTTTTTTATGTTCCAGCTTGGGTATGCCCAATAGGCTCTATTTTGTACTTAAAATATGGCAATAAAAACAATTTTCAAAAAAAAAAAGCTAAACTCCAGGCAAACTGCTAAACACACAGCTGACATTCATATACAGAACAGATTTATATTCCAAAGGATTTGTCACTTTGTCCAGCCATTTCTGAGATATACACAGCCCTGCCAAACAGTAGAACCAGGTTGGTGACCCGACATTTCTGTGCTGCAGTTAAAGACCTTTCCAGAGCAATAATTTCAACAAAAATCTTTACATAACAAATTGCGTGCATGTTATTTAACCACTTCAGCCCCGGAAGAATTTACCCCCTTTCTGACCAGAGCACTTTTTGCGATACGGCACTGCGTCGCTTTAACTGACAATTGCGCGAAGTTGCACCCAAACAAAATTGACGTCCTTTTTTTTCCACAAATAGAGCTATCTTTGGGTGGTATTTGATCACCTCTGCGGTTTTTATTTTTTGCGCTATAAACAAAAAAAAAAGAGCGACAATTTTGAAAAAAAAGCAATTATTTTTTACTTTTTGCTATATTAAATATCCCCAAAAAATATATAAAAAACTAAATTCTTTCTCAGTTTAGGCCGATATGTATTCTACATATTTTTGGTAAAAAAAAAAAAAAAAAAAATTATAATCATTTTTATTATTATTATTTTTTTTATTAGTAATGGCGGCGATCTGCGATTTTTATCGTGACTGCGACTTTGCGGCGGACACTTTTGACACTATTTTGGGACCAGTGACATTAATACAGCGATCAGTGCTATAAAAATGCACTGATTACTGTGTAAATGACACTGGCAGGGAGGGGGGTAACACTAGGGGGCAATCAAGGGGTTAACTGTGTCCTAGGGAGTGATTCTAACTGTGGGGGGGATGGGCTACCAATGACATGACAGCGATCACTGCTCCCGATGACAGGGAGCAGTAGCTCCCTGTCATGTTGCTAGGTAGAACACAGAATAGGCAGATGTCTGTGACAGCTTAGTCATTGTGCTAGAAGCACACTCTGCACAGAAAAACTGCTCCACATAGATGCATATGTGCGGTGGCTAGGCATTAAAGGGGTTGTAAAGATTCACGTTTTTTCACCTTAATGCAGCCTATGCATTAAGGTGAAAAAACATCTGACAATACCGGCCCCCCCAGCCCCCCCGTTTAACTTACCTGAGCCCGTTCACCTGCTGCGCTCGCCCCAGATTTCCTCTTCGCCGCTCAGCCTGGCTGTTGATTGGCTAGAGTGGATGGATTGAAAGCAGCGCAGCCTTTAAGGCCCTCCCACCACAAATATGCATACAGCCGGTGGAATTAGGGTAATTGCTATCATAATAATACAATGATATTATAATATGATGTTATAATTATTGTCCCTTATGTCGAAAAGTCAATACTTTCATCATATTATTATAATAGCAACTAAAGGTATCATAAATTACCATTCCATAGCAATTAAAGGTATAAAATTATATATATATTAGACACAAACATCCATCTATCTATCTATATTTATCTATCTAAATAAACCTACTTTAGAGGTTGATTTGTTTGTTTACTTGATCGTTCTTGCATGATATATTTTGAATTGTCGCCAATCTGGTTTTACCGGTTCTGGCTGCAGTTTATGAATTTCTTTCAGATCATATTTTATTATGTTATGTAATGCAATCTTTTACGCCTGTTCCAACTATTTCCATGTTTGTTTCCTTGTTTCTACTGTAGCCCTGAAGAAGAGGGAGTGTTGGTGACCCCAAAGTGCACTGGCAGTTTTAGGTTTTCTTGAGAAAACACCAATATTAAAAGATTTGGACTCTTGGATCTTTGGTCTGGCACTCACATTCGAAATTTTACATACTACCCGGTTTCCCTGAAAATAAGACCTAGCGTGATTGTCGGTGATGGCTGTAATATAAGCCCTACCCCCCCTAAATAAGCCCTACCCCGTTTCCCCGAAAATAAGCCCTACCCTGAAAAGAAGACCTACAAGGACTTTAACTAGGGCTTATATGGGGGGTAGGGCTTATATTGCAGCCATCACCGACAATCACGCTAGGTCTTATTTTCGGGGAAACAGGGTAGTACTGCCTGTGTCTCCCTGTCCCAATGCAACAGCTCCCCTCATTTCTTAATCATGCTGTTATAGGGGGAGAAAGTGACGTAAAATCTCCCCTAACTGGGTAAGGGACGGCAATAATTATCCCAATCAACCAAAAAAAAATAAAAAATGGCTAAAGTTGGGCATTAAATTAGAAACATATTAGACAGGTCCTCTTTGTTGCCTAGTAGATCTGAGTACTAATTGATTGAATTGCTATACTGTTATGTTGTTTACATGGTATACTGTCATTACTTATAAACAGCTCTATGGACCCTTTATCCAATGATCTCTGTACTCTGGGAAAATACTAACTGAACAAGTCCATTATCTCTGACTCTGACCAACCTGCCGAGCAAGACTCTCAAGTCCTTCCTTGCAGCTTTCTCTCCCACCTCTCCATCCCAGGAAAATAAACACTCTTGTCAGACCCCATCACCAGCCCCTCTACCAGTCCTGCTTTCCTTTGCTCTTGCCAATTTCTTCCACCTCGCTGCTGCGCTGATTTAACCCCCGAGCTGTCTGCAGATCGCAGGAAGCCTGTCGCAGCAGGCCTGCACAGATGTAACCATGATGTAACTTCTGACACTCCATGTAACGAGCCGGCACAGGCTCTCACCTTCCCACACACACCGCCTGGAAGATCTGACATCACTCACAAGAACCTGAGATCACCATTTAAAGGGAACCTGTCACAATGCTAAATAACCTTGTGTTTAGGCTTTGACAGAGGTAGTCATATCCCAACACCTATTCACAGGGACGTATTTATAGCTGATATTTGTTTGCACATTTAAGAGCATCTCCAACGTTATTTTTTAAAAGGTCAAAGCAACTCCTTTTCCTTTCCTCTTTGATACACGGCCATTTTCTCTGCAAAAATACATTCTGCAATTCATTTCATCCTATTTTTACATGTGATAAACATTGATTACTTTTTGATTACTGTGTAACTATTATGCCCCGTACACACGGTTCTATTTTCCAACTGAAAATGTGTGATAGGACCTTGTTGTTAGAAAATCCGACCGTGTGTGGGCTCCATCACACATTTACCATCGGAATTTCCGACACACAAAGTTTGAGAGCAGGCTATAAAATTTTCCGACAACAAAATCCGTTGTCGGAAATTCCGATCGTGTGTACACAAATCCGACGCACAAAGTGCCACGCATGCTTAGAATATAAATTAAGAGACGAAAGCTATTGGCTACTGCCCCGTTTATAGACCCGACGTACGTGTTTTACATCACCGCGTTCAGAACGATCGGATTTTCCGACAACTTTGTGTGACCGTGTGTATGCAAGACAAGTTTGGGCCAACATCCGTCGGAAAAAATCCATGGACTTTGTTGTCGGAATGTCCGATCAATGTCCGACCGTGTGTACAGGGCATTAGGGCTGCACCAATACCATTTTTTTTACGAGTACCGATACTTCTTTTTTAGTACTCGCTGATACCAATTACCGATACCTACCGCAACTGTTTTTTTCACACTCCAGCTGTCAGCAATGGTACAAAGCATTGAAAAGTTATTTACAAATTAAATAATAAATAGATTTTTTTTCTAATTTTGTGCTTTTTCCATGTGAAATGTGTAAATAAATGTTTATATATATATATATATATATATATATATATATATATATATATATATATATATATATATATATATATATATATATATATATGTATGTAAAAATATTCACTAACAAAGCAAACAAAAAAAAGTTTTAATTGTTTATCGTTTATAAAATAGACATGAACAAAAAAAAAAGCAGGAAAATAATTAAATTGAGGAGAATAGGGAGTTAATTAAAGCGGAAGTAAACCCATCCATAAAACTGCTTCATTTCCGGCACGTGCCAGAAATGTAACCCTCCCATTGGATGTGCTCTCAACCAAACTGTCAAGCCATCCAATGGCTGGTGTCATAACTGATCACATGTGCAGCATCATGGCAGTTGTAGATTAAACAGAGGCAAAGATGGCAGCTTCCTTGGCAGAAAACGATAGGAGGGTTTACTTACACTTTAAGGCTGATTAGAGTAAATTAAGGGTTTATAAGGGGTTAAACAGAGGAACATTTGTTCATCCCTTTGATCTACAGATGAAGAAACAGAAAGATTCAAAAAGAAACAATGGGGTTATTTACTAAAGGCAAATCCACTTTGCACTGCAAGTGCACTGAAAGTGCACTTGGAAGTGCAGTCGCTGTAAATCCGAGGGGGACATGCAAGGAAAATAAAAAACAACATTTTAGCTTGCACATTATTGGATGATAAAATCAGCAGAGCTTCCACTCATTTCAGATCTGCCCCTTATATTTACAGCGACTGCATTTCCAAGTGCACTTTTAGCGCACTTTCAAATGCACTTGCAGTGCAAAGTGGATTTGCCTTTCGTAAATAACCCCCAGTGTTTCTTTTTATTTTAGTGTTTCAGCAGCTGAGCAATGTTGTTAATAAACATTGCCGGCTGCTTTTTTTTTTTTTTTGACAGCTCCAGTTACCGGACTTCTTAAACACTTCAGCTGTCAACAGGGGAGACCCACTGACAGCTCATAGAACCGGGCCTGAAAGCATTGGTTTCAGGTATCGGTGCATTTGCACGAGTACCGATACTTGTTCAAATACTCAGTATCGGTACCGATACTAGTATCGGTACAACCCTAGTATCTATAGGCAAGTTTTTTTTGTTTTTTTGTGCGTTTTAGTAAAGGTAGGGAGCGGTTGTATTTTGTTGTGTCTCCCTGTTGGGGAGATTCCCCTTTACTTCATGTACCGGGGTTATAAAAAGAAGTGAGGAAATCCATCCAAAGTAAGGAAAAATCCCTATTAAAGAGGTGCCCCCATTGAAAGATTTCCCCTTACTTCCTACTCTAGAGAAAAACTATGGTTCTCCCATCATCTGTTCCAGTGATAATGGTCACTATGGCCAATAGAGAGGGTGAACCTGCCCAGACAGCAGTAAAAACCTGACAGATGTGATGACTATTTCCTGCTCCCCCCAAAACCTAAAAAAAATGTTGGCAGGAGATACACATTAAGGCCCATCGAAACAGGCGGCCACCAGTAAGAATCTACAATTGGTACTGGTAAATTGTTTCCATGCACACTGTGTGTGAACTGCCACAGCCAGCAGTGGCATAGCCAGATTTGTACCCTGTGGCGCAGCTTTTTGCACGTAGCAGCTCATCCGAGTGGTTGCATGCAATTAGAGGCTCTGGCCGGCCTGGGCACACATTTTGTATCCAGAGCTGGTGATTCTGGCTGCACACAAATTGGACACAGCTAAGGCCTCATTCACATGAGCAAATGTGCCCTACTGCGGATTCCTGCATGAATACTTGCAGATCCTAAATGTTCCTATCAGGTAAGGCTGCGCCACCTGTACAAATGAATGACAGGCTGACAAGAGCCATAGCTCTCTGCCACTGTAAGCATGTATTCGCAGGTATCCACACATCCAGCAATTAGCAACAAATGTCTGACACTGGGCACAATCTATCGGTATCCAGGGTTGGACATCTGTCACTAACTGAAGTTGAGAACTGAATGAAGTGATACCTGCGTATAAATTATTACAGTGGCGAAGAGCCACAGCGTCTGCCAGCCTGTCATTTAGTTGTACAGGCCGAGCAGCCTCCACTGATCCGAAAACCTCGGAACCCCAGCCACAAGTATTCACAGTATACTTGCTGCGGGCATTTGCAGGAGGGCACTTTTGCCCATGTGAATGAAGCCTAATCATCCTAAATGGTATGCGACCATAGCACAAAGTGTTGCTGCATGGCAATGCATAAGTAAGCCGAATCGGAACACTGGACCCTAGCGGGACTCATTCACCTATTTAAATGAGGCCTTGAAGAGGGCCTTCACCCTAGAATGAAAAAAATAAAAGTCAGCATTTACAAATACTGTAGCTGCTGACTTTTAATCAAAGGACACTTACTTGTCCAAGGATCCAGTATCACCTCCACCCGGACGGGTTCTTCACAGGTCTTCAGCGCCAGCATGTTTAGTGTGGAAAGTCGGCTGCGATTGCTTGCGTCTTTAGCTTTGTGAATGGTCCAGTGACATGTCCCAGAAGGTTGTGGGCAAAGAAAGGGGAGGTTTCTAGGCTTGCCATAATTTAAAATTAGAAATTGTGGTGAATAACCTGACATAGTTTAAGCTATAGATAAAGCAGTACTTTACCGAACATAACAGAAGGTCCTTACTTCTGTACAGACCTGGGGCTTGGGTTAAAAAAGGCAGGAGCCTGCGTACTGCACACACAATGCACTGATCGTGGTTGCAATGCTCTGCCAGCTTGAATGCAAAAATATAATGAAGCACATTTTATATATTTTATTACTGTTGGTGCATTTATTATGATTTTCCAAGGGGTGGTCTATGCATTAATTTCATCCCATTACTCAAGAGATGTTGACATTTTACAATTTTACATTGAGCTGAACATGCTCCATGCACAATCTAAAACTTGCTAGCAGGCATCGCAGAAGCAAAAAAGATTGCCAGCTGCTAGGCTTTTATTACAGTAGGGACTACATATGTCTCCCCTGTAATAAAAGCCTACCTGCTAGCAAAGATTTTTTATATAGTAAAGTTCCATTTTATGAAGGCTCTACTGCTGTTTACAATGGTCAGCAAGGACAGCTCTGGTTTTATTTATTTCAATTCAGATCATTACATTTTATAAAGCAGAAAATATACCTGAACTTCACTCTTTGAATAGGATAATACAAAACAGCCCTGTATATAACATAAATGTAAAGCTGGGTTTTTTGGCAGATGATCAACTAGACGGGTTTTGAAAAATAATTGTTATTGGTCCCAATGAAATAAGCACCATGAGCCCTCCGACGTTCACCAAAGACAAAATTTTCGGACTCTCAGCCTGGGAAGATGGCAGCATGTTCGGCCTGGCACTGGTTCCCAAGTGGTGCAGGCCCTCATGTTGGCCTACCACATGCATGGGGGGAGTTGTCTACGACTGGTTTCTAAACAAACTTTATGTTTGTTCTCTATCCCTAAATTCTGTGTCAAGGTGGAGGTTTGCCAACATCTTTTGTTTCATGTGTACACATTATTGATGGTTGGACAACAGCTTTGTCAAGTTTCAAAAAAAAAAAAATGTTGTCTACTCCGTCCTGAAAATGTAGACTTTGCATGCAAAACGCGCCCACTAGAGATCGAAAATTAGAGACCTACATTTGTGAATGAACCTAGTCCTGTATATGTTGTAATACAATAATTAAAACAAAACATAAATATGTGTACAGATTTATTGATATTATGAATGGGACGCAGAGGCTGCAGCTGCAGGGACACACCTGTGCAGGTGCAAGGCCCCGAACGCATGCAGTGTGCATTCAGAGCCATGCTCCCATGATTGGAAGCAACGGCTGTGTCCCAATTGACATGATTAGGGATTGCCTATACAGCAATGCACGGAAACCTGTCCATCCCTATGCGGGCAAACATGGCCTTCACACCGGCGTACGTTGTACAATAACTGTGTGAATGAGGCCAAACCCAATCTATTCTTTCCATTCCTTATATTCCCCGTGATAATATGCAAGCAGGCCACATGCCTGAGGGTAACCAAACTGTGTCTGCACGCCCGGCTGCCCTCTAATGATGGTAATGGCCACATTTTAATTAATTATGCTTGCTCATTTAAAACTGAAAGTACTGCTAATGTTTAACTGACAGAAACATTCTGAAGGAATTGGCGCTTTATATCTCACTATTGTCATTCGACTGACTTCTGTCAAATTTTGGTTCATTCAACAAAATGGCTGCTACAGATGAGATTGAAGTAAACCTGTTTCCCTTAGTAACCAGATTCCACCTTTTTGTTTTTCTTCCATACAAGCTTCACTGGTTATTATATGAAAAACACCCAACATGTCTGCTTGTTCCAGTGTTCAGAGACCCCCTTCATGAGGCAGCAGTCTCCTCAGAAAACAAGCCTGTGACTGAAGTTAATATCGGCTTTTCTTCAGACAAGATAATGGCGGAATGAGAGTCACAATCGCTATTCACATCACAGGGAGTTGCAGTGCGCATAGATAAAATAACAGGTTTGCCGATAAAATAAGGAATTTTCAGAGGCCTTGATGAGTCAAGCAGTTTTGTCATTGACCTAGTCCTGTCAGGGATGTGTTGCATTATAAAAATGGCCGTCTCTATCTGACACATTGCTGCAGCCTAGCAACAGTCAGAAAGACACGGGAGAAGGGAGAGATCTGAGCGCCTCCCGTGTAAAATCAGCTGTGCCGCCGCTTAAGCAGCGAGTCGTGTCTTAATACATCTGAACCGTATTAACCCTTTCTGGCTTATCGTTTTCAGCAAATTCTGTGTGTAGCACAATGAGTGTTTTGACACACATACGTTAAAGACAAAATCTTATAATAAATTCTGTAAAAAAACATAACACAACAGGGGAGCATGTATACCGCTAGCAGAGGATGTCTGCCAGGAGACTGCGGCTCAATACAAGCGAAAGCTGTGTGCTTTAGATTTTATTGGTGCTATTTTTACCTCACATTTGTAACCTTTTTTTGTACTATTTTGAGCTTGATGATGCACCAAACCCCTGGAAAACGAGCTCTATTTTTACTGCGTTTATCTCTGAACATCACATCAACTAGTTTTAAATGTATGAAGCGTTTAAAAAGCAAACAGCAATAACTATAAGACCCCATCCACACCCCAGCATTTTGTTGCGCGTTTTTGCGCATTTTGCTACAAGCTACTAAACATCAAAAATCTAATCCTTTTCCATTGTGGCCGTTTACGTATCAACATTTGGGCGCTTGAAGTGGTACATGAGCTAATTTTTCAACTCTGCCGTGCGTTTTTTGCCTCATAGAATTCAACGGAAGGGCCTGTACATGTTCAACGCAAGCGTTTTCATGCATTTTTGCATCCAAACATCTGTTGTTCCCTTCCTATCCCTCCTGTTCCATCCAGGAAGCCCAGCTAAGAAAAAAAAAAGTAGGGAGGCAAGGTCTTGGCATGCTTAATGTGGAGACATTTATCTATAAGGTGCGGGCATACCCCAATATTTAGCCCCCATTCACGCTTGGGTGTTTTGCTGCTAATTTCCCTATGCCTGACTACACAGAATCCCATTCTTTCTAGTTGTCCCTGTTTAAACGTATATGCTCAATCTGCAGCTGCCCTACACTCAAAAAGGTACAAAGGCATAATAAAATATTTATTTATTATATTCAGGCATTTTTGACCCCATCAACTTCAATAGAGCTTCAGTAATTGTTGATATGCTTGTTTTCACGCCTGCTGAACTCTTTTTCTCCCCTTGCCCATCCCAGGAAACAAACTCCTGAACCTTGATAGACGTGCAAAAAACGCCCTGAAAAAAAGATCTTCAAAATCACCAGAAATATTCTCTGCTCGAGCTTAGGCCTCAAGAGATACGCAAGAGGCAGAGGTCCTGGGAGGACTCCGGGAGGCAGGTGTACCAAGATTGGAAGTCATGCTCTGCCGCACAGCATGACAGCCATGGTGAGCCTCTAACATATCAAAAATGCATGTCTACAAATGCAAAAAAAAAAAAAGAAAATTGCCCAGCTCTGGCGTAAATGGGAGCTTTTCAGGGGTGTGAATTCCACGTGCAAGTTTGCTGCTTAGGCCCTTTTTACATGAGACATGCAACTACACAAATCAAAAACAGACTACAATGTATCCTTATTGGTGACCAGTTGTAAGTGGAGGTGCATCATTTTATATCAGCCCACATCCCTGTGCATTCAGGTTCATCAGGCCAAATGGAAAAGGCTTGCTTTTAGGCCCTTTTCACACTGGGGCAGTAGGGGGCGTCGGCGGTAATACAGCGCTATTTTTAGCGATGTTTTACCGCGGTATTCGGCCGCTAGCGGTGCGGTTTTAGCCCCCCGCTGGCGGCCGAAAAAGGGTTAAAACCACTCGAACAGTGCAGCTATAGCCGCGGTATTGCCGCGGTATAGCCGCGCTGTCCCATTGATTTCAATAGGCAGGAGCGGTTTAGGAGCGGTGAATATACCGCTCCTTCACCGCTCCAAAGATGCGGCTCGCAGGAGATTTTTTCTTCTCCTGCCAGCGCACCGCTTCAGTGTGAAAGCCCTCGGGGGATTTTGCTTGTTGTGCGTTTTTCAGGTGTTTTTTCGGGCTGAAAACGCTCAAGTGTTAATGCAGCCTTATGTCTAGGGCAGTGATGGCGAACCTTGGCACCCCAGATGCTTTGGAACTACATTTGCCATGATGCTCATCCGCAGTGTACTGGGGTGCCAAGGTTCGCCATTACTAGTCTAGGGGAACAATAAAACAATATATACTTACCTGAACTTCCGTTCCTCACTGCAGCTTCTGCACCTTCACACTCCACCGGTCTAGGGTCCAGGTGTCACCAAGACCAATATCCATAGCCCTACACTGGATGTGAGGACACCAAGAGACAGTCCACCACCCGAACATGAGGGAGCAGAGGACAAGGTAAGTAAAACTGTTTCCCCTCTGCCCTAGACAAAACAAGCAATAAAAATGTTACTAAACCCAGGACCCTGCATTCACTATATTTGGTCTCCCACAGTACACGAAAACGCAACTATATTAGTAAATATAAACCGCTAAATACCTTTTCTCATCAGCAATATATAGCAGTCTTGTGACTTCTATCAGTGTCTGGTTAAAGCTTTTAGAAGGAGTTTTCATTCTTCTCTAACTGTCCTAGGAGGCTGCAGGACCCCTTACCCTCTGTATGGACAGTGCTGATCACATGCACCCTCCCAAAAAAACTCTCTAGCAATACACACCAAACTGAGCATGTGCAGAATGACTCCAAAGGTCTTGTCTTATCAGGAGATGGAACGGGGATAGTGGAAGAAGGGAAGGATGAGAGAAGTCAGGATCAAACATACTTTTTACACAATGCAGATGATTAAGCCCTTAGGTTCCACAGGAAGTGTAACCAGCATGTTTTACTGCATATACAGACTGATTTTACTGTTGTGGGTTTAAAAGAGAAGTATGGGATTTTAAGTTAAAGATGGAAAATGTAAAAACTACCTTTGCAATGGGGCCCCCTAGCGCTGCAAGGGTAAAATGTTAGTTTTTATCTAGAGGAACAGTAAAAAGAAGCTTACCCACCCTATTCCTTGTTCGTGCAGACTTCCTTCTCTCTATGTGACCGATCCCGCAAAGCCGCTTCTCATTGGTGCTCTGTCAGTTGCACTCCGCCATCATACCATACAGTGCAGAACCAGTAGTTCTACATTGTAAGTGATGATACCGAGGACCCACTTACAACCCAGAGCAGTGAAGGAAAGAGGTAATACTTCACTCAGCATAGGTTATCCTTTAAAGTGTGTCTCCCGTAAAAAAAAACGTTTTTCTCCCAAGCCCCCCATTAAAGAAAACAAGTTTAGGGCTCGGTTCACGTGTATGCAAAATGGATGCATTTTTAACCACGATTCACAAAAAAGGCAGTTCACACATGTCGGAGGCAGCCACGGTCCATTTCTGAAAAAGAATCCTGTGCGATTTTGGGTCCGGTTTAAATGCGAATTCAAGTAAAAATTCGCACATGAATCGCACCTGAACCGGTAAAAAAAAAAAAAACACACCAGACTCCGGACATATGTGAACCTAGCACTTGCCCTCTCCACGTCCTTTGATCCAGATGGCTGATCCTCTTCTGAGATAAATGACTTCCAGCATCATTTACGCTATGTCCTGTGAGCCCGGCTGTCACGGACACACCCACTGGGCCCATCTGGGGTGGGGTGTCAATACATCAGCCTGGGCTTATACTACAATGCTGAAAAGTACAGGGCTGAAGTCACAACATCAGTAAAAGCTCTAAAGTGGATCTCAGCAACCAATTGATCGCAGGCAGGTGACGGGTAGATTGTGTACCTTCCTTCCTTGCCAACCCCCAATACCTGTAGAGGAGGGGCCACATTTACTGTAACCGATCCGATGTGTTTTCCTCCTGCAGCAGCTGAGAGCTGGTAGGAGGGAGAGGAGGTGACGCCAGCTTTAAGCTGCTGCGGAAGGAAAATACAAGGGATTGGTTCTAGTAAATAACGCTACCCCCGCCACCCCTTCTGTCCAGGTTCCCCTTCCTTCTGCTGTTTAGGCCCCCTGTGTGCTCTCTTGGTCCACCCCCCGTGCTGCCATTTTCCCTCCACTCCTCTACTGCTGGCTGCTGCAGGGTTTTCCTTTTAGGATGGAGAGCAGCAGAAATATATAACTGACTAGCCCTTTCTTTTTCTGAATGAACACAGTGAGTGGTACTGATCATTTACTGTTCATTCATTTTGTGCAGCTGAGGCTGCAGAGATGGAGGTTGAGGTCTGTGTCCTCAATCACTTTCTCGGTCTCAAAAGTGAGACATCAGAGGTCAAAGGGCAGTTAAAAAAAAAAAAATGATACAAAAATAAAATAATAAAAATTAAAAAATGACTGGTAGTGTCCACTGCCCTACTGATACCATCCACTGTCCTTGTGACACTGTCTACACACCATCCACTGCCCGATACTGTCCACTTTTAAAGGTAGGCTAAGTTGATATTTTTAAAGTGAGATTTGTTTTATTGAAGTTCTCCTTACTATTTAGTTAGGTCTTGCTAGTTAAAAAATAAAATAAAAGCGCAGATCCCTGGTGATGTTTGATCACGCATGTTGTTCAGGTAGATCTCCACCTCTCAAAGGTTGCCTACTCCTCTAAAGCATTGGGTACTGCCAATCGCAGAAGAGTGAGGACCCTGGGACATCATGTAACCAGCCAGAAGATAGATGGAAAATAAATATATATACTGGGGGATGGGGGCGCCTGGAGTTCTGTTTTAAAGAACAAAAAGAGCACCAAAAAAAAAAATGGTTGCCAAAGGTCAGAGCATAGGCAAAAAAGAGGGGAATCTAACCCTTGGGGAACAGATCCTGTGCCGCAAGGATCCAATGCCATGACCCACCAATGTATTTGGCATTTGCCCAGTGAAAGGATTGCTCCATCCTTCCCAACTACTGAACCTGTGTGCTAGACGGCTCCTGCCATGTCCCAATCACGGTCCACTTATAGCTATTTATTCTCCACTTGGGTGCAGTCAGGACAAATTAAAACCAATAAAGTGTACCCTGGACCTGCGATTATTACAATAATAAATTGCATCTATAGCGGCACGCTCAGAAACACCTCCGCATGTGCGTACCCTTCTAGTATCAGAAAAACTCAAACCAAATCCATAGCTTTCCAATTCTTTTACATCAATAATGAGCACATATTAACTTCATAATGGAACCGCTTCAAAATGAGTCATGTGATTAAAATGGGTGGGCGCACATGGGTAGAAGAGCGAAATAGCTGCCCACACAGGATCATTCTCCCCGCGGTATGACTATTTATAATTTCATCTTGGACGGCTCTCACATTATAAATCAAATGCTGCTAAAATTGAAGATGTGCAGTAATTCATAGCGGCCAATCAGACCCTAGCTTTCAATAGAGGGACTATGTTGCGGAAAGCTGATTGGCTGCTCTGAGTTAAAGAATAACACCGTTCTCTTCCAGATAACACAAAGCAGTTGGAGCTGGTGTCAGTCTTTACCATCCTCTGCAAAGTGATGCGCCATGGATCACTTTTTAGGGGGAGGCAGAACAGCAGCTGGGAGGCATTCAGGAGGTAATTTTGGCGCCTCCTGAATACCTGTGGTTTTTTTTTGGGTGGGGTGCTGGGGAGAACGGGCTTTTTTTTTTTTTTTTTTTTCAAAAGGGCGATTTTGAATTGAAAAACCTTGCCGCAATTGCAAGCCAAGCAGCTGGCTGCCGCACAGTCCTATTGACCCTGATGGGCAAGTTCGACATTCTATGCATTACAGTAAAAAACTTTCTGGGTGCCCCATCTCGATCTAGTGATGTGCATGAGAGCAGCGGCTCTCCCGAGTCTCTCTCTCCTCATTGGCTCACACAGTAGCATGAGCCATTCGCAAGAGGGAGCCTCCATCTAGGTGTAGCGATTTATATAAAAAATAAACGGTGTTAATAAAAATCGCTACACCTAGATGGAGGCGCCCTCGTGTTTTTTTTTTTTTATGTGCATTAGGATCTCAAGACCTAAACTGAGAGGAGCTTCATCCACTTTACCTGCTGTTCCCTACCAGTCTCCTGGCCCCCTTATGTGCCCCATTTAATGACGGTTGGGTTACAGTCAGCGTAGAGCTGCAGGATTCTGGCCAAAATGAGAATCACAATTTTTTTGCTTAGGATAAAAAGATCACGATTCTCGGGGCGTAAAATCTTTCGCATTATACAAAAAAAAATTGAGCTAACTTTACTGTTTTTTTTGTTTTTTTTTTTAATTCATTAAAGTGTAATTTTTTCCCCAAAAATTGCATTTGAAGGACTGCTGCGCAAGTACAGTGCGACATAAAATATTGCAACAACCATTTTATTCTCTAGGGTCTCTACTAAAAATATTTCTAGCAAAAAAAAAAAAAAGATTTTAAACTTGAAACCAACAAATGTCAGAAAAAGGTTTAGGCTTCATTCCCACGAGGCGGATCTGCTTCCACAGAGTCCGCCTCGGTCCGCCAGTTCAGCGGGAGATCTCTCCGTTGATCTCCGCTGAGCCGGCGGATGACGGGTCCCTCTCTGCTCACTGAGCGGGGAGGGGCTTGTCGACCACCGCTGGTTGCTATGGAGAGACCGGACGAAAACGGACAGCATGTCCGTCTTCATCAGATCTCACCTGATCCGATCCGCCAGAGACGGATGCAAACGTAGGGCCATCCGTCTGATTTTAGCGGATAGGACCGGGTTGCATGTCAGCGGACATGTCACCACTGACATCTGTCGCTCCATAGGCTAACATGGAGCGCCCGTTCAGGTCCGCCGACAAAACTGACAGGCGGACCTGAGCGGTCCAACAGTGTGAAAGGGGCCTAAGTGTTTAAGTGGTTAAACTTCCCTCATTTTCACACCAAAGTGTATTCCTTTGATCTAAAGGACAAATCGTTACAATGTTTATACTTAAGTTCCACTGCTAAAGAATGTTGTGATTCTTAGCAGACTGCCTGTTTTTTTTCCCCTTTCTTTTGACAGCTGTCGAGAATTTCTGCATAGAAGGAATCGTCAAATACTTTGTCAAGATCGCAACGAGGAAAAAAAAAAAATCGTGATAACGATTCTCAACGATTAATCGTGCAGCTCTAAGTCAGCGCAATTTTTTTCTTCTGTGGGAGCCGTTGGCTCCTGCTGCTGTTAATCACAGCCAGTGAGCCAATGAGGAGAGAGCAGGGGGCGGGGCCAAGCCACACTCCATGTACGAATGGACAATGTCCATTCACAGGGGAGAGGCTCAGGAGTGAGGCTGCTCAAGGTCCCCCCCATAGCAAGAGGCGTGCTATTGGGGGCGCTTGGCGTAGGGGACGGAGCCAGGAACGCCGGTTGGGGGACTCAAAAAGAAGAGGATCGGGGCTGCTCTGTGCAAAACCATTACACAGAGCAGGTAAGTATAACAACATGATTTGAAATTTCTGCTGGTGTGCAAAGTACAGTAAAAAATACAATTCTCCTATAGGTTGAATAGAGGTTTTCTATAGAACTAGAGCTTTTAGCACAAGAAAGGTGGCAGTCATAATGACATTTCGATAGACGAGCCATTCTAAACAGGTATTCTCCTTCTGAAGAGGAAGCAGAGCTGCTACCAGAGAATGGGAAAGATCAGATATAGTCTCAGTATCAGGCTGACTGTGTGGGATTCTGTGAAGCATGAAAAAAAGATTTCCTTGTGAAATCGCACAGTACAGCATTATTGTTAGAAAACCTGCAGGTGGTCCATGATTATACAAGGCGCTCTTTATGGGCCACTATGGGCTTCAGATATAAAACAATGGAGGTGTGACCCACAGCATCTAAAATCACATAGCAGATGTTATTAGAGCTGCAGTGTAATATTTAACATGCAATTAAAAGGTTTCAATCAAATGATTTGTTAAAGAAATACCTCTTTCGGAGACCCAGTAACACCATCACTGGGTCTTTCTGCTGGTCTCTCCTCCAAGTTTGGTGGAAGGGGCCAGAAGGCTCTAGTAAACATCACAGCACCCTGCTTTTGATCTACTTTCAAGAGCGTTACATGAAATACATACCCAGCCTACCTTTAGATGTGCATGCTGGCCACTGAAGACTTTAGCTGTGCAATCTGCTGATAAGTTGATTGATTTGTAATCAAGCAACTGATCAGCAGATTGCACAGCTAAAGTCTGCAGCTCCCAGGGAACTTGCCTGTCTAAAGGGATGCAGGGGATGTGTTCTCTCATAGAATGCTCGGGTGGGGGAGATGATTGATGGTAGAGAAAGTTAATAAGTGTGAGAAGTGGCAACAACAATACAGGAAATAAAGACAGATTCAAAGTGTAACGCCAGTCATAGATGGATCGAATCTCTGCAGATTCAGCAGGGACTGGCCGAGATTCGATTCATATATGGGCAGGCTGGTTGTACTGAAGTCTCCCTCCATCTTTAGACCATGTAAAGGTTCAGCTGGGAAAACCTGAGTTCAACTTTTCAATGAACACCAAAACTGAACTATTTTTGGGTGGAGTTAAAGGGACACTAAAAGGTTCATTTTTTTTAATTTTAAAATAACAAACATGTCATACTTACCTCCACTGTGCAGCTCGTTTTGCACAGAGTGGCCCCCAAACCTTCTCTTCTGGGGTCCCCCGGCGACTCTCGCGGCTCCTCCCCGCATCAGATAACCCCCTAGGAGAAACGCTTCCCCGAGGGAGTTACCTTGCGGGCGCGCTCCTGAGTCCAGCATTTGCATCCATAGACGCCGAATGTAGGACTCAGCCCCGCCCCCTCGGCGGCCGCGTCATTGGATTTGATTGACAGCAGCGGGAGCCAATGGCTGCGCTGCTATCAATCTATCCAATCAAGAGCCGAATACCCCCTGCAGAGAGAGAGTGTGTCCCCATGGGACAAGTTCGAGGGTTCAGGTAAGTAAAAGGGGGGGGGGCTGGGGGGCCAATCACAGACAGGTGTTTTTTCACCTTAATGTATAGGATGCGTTAAGGTGAAAAAACACGAACCTTTAGTGTCCCTTTAAACCTTTTAGTGGGCATGGATTCCCTTAACTTGACACATTATGTGTACAGAATAACAAGACCCAGCAAGCAACAGGAATCCAATGCTAAGCCTCAATAAACGCAACTGGAATATGTGTAATACATAAAGAAAATCAATGTACAGATCAATACCCCGCTGAGCTAAAAGTCCCATGATCAGACAGCCAGCAGGCTTACCCATGATAAAATGAAAACCCGCAGAGTAAGGCGGAGACTGAAAAATGGGCACCCTGGAGTGCCAACCTAAAGCTGCACTCCACACAGATAGAACAGAGGCAAATGAATGTAGCTCTGTGATTATTAAGGTAGAATTACAACTATACACACTGACTAGCTTTAAGGGGCAGTTCCCACCGGCCCGATGTCTGACATCGGATGTGATTCGCACCGAACTCCAAATCACATCCGATGTCTCTGCGATGCGATTTATGGCTGAATTTGCATCGCATTTGGGCCAAACTGACACAGGACCCTTTTTTTTTGGTCCGCAGCAGAATTGGATCACATAAGTGTTCACATCCATGCGATCCGATTCCTGTCTGAATTTGCAGGTCACACTGCGATATGCAAACTGATTTGGGGGCGTCATTAACTTTCAGTTGACACTCCCAGCAGTTCGCATAGGGCAGTGTGAACTGCCGCAGGAAGACATGCGATGTGGGAACCCACAGTAGATTTGCAGTGTTCCCGCATGGCTAGGGCAGTGTGAACCGAGCCTAAGGCCCTTTCACACTGGGGCGGGGTCAGCGGTAAAGCGCCACTATTTTTAGCGGCGCTTTACTGTTGTATTTGCGGGGGTATAAAACTGCAGCAGCGCTTTGCCGGCGGTATAGCCGCGCTGTCCCATTGATTTCAATGGGCAGGCGCGGTGCAAGAGCAGTATACACACCGCTCCTTCACCGCTCCAAAGATGCTGCTAGCAGGACTTTTTTTACCATCCTGCCAGCGCACCGCCCCAGTGTGAAAGCCCTCGGGGGTTTCACACTAAAGAGACAGTAGCGGCTCTTTCAGGGAGCTTTGCAGGCGCTATCTTTAGCGCTGTAGCGTCTGCAAAGCGCCCCAGTGTGAAAGGGGGCTAAATGCTCCCTCTCCCCTCCTAATACTTATACCTATTAAACTATATAAGAAAAATGTACATACTTGCCTATTTTCAGCCCGCTCTGGTCACGTGATCCCCCGTCTCGCCAGCGGCAGCTGCAGGGGAGGAGAGAGTGCACGGGGACAGCTGGTAAAGCCTGGAGTAGTGACATCACCCATAGGTTTCAATGGCCCATTCATTGTCAGTGCTCTCTCCTCTCCCCTGCAGCTTCTGTTGGCTGACACAGGGAAGTGGGATCATGTGGCCAGCCCAGAGCAGCCTGAAATTGGTAAGTATCCAGATCTTTCATAGACAGGTTATTTAGCATAGGTGTTAGGAGGGGACAGCTTTAAGACTAGTTAGGGTGTGAACTTTCACTTTCACCCCCTTCCTGCCCAGGCCAATTTTTAGCTTTCAGCACTGTCGCACTTCGAATGACAATTGCGCGGTCATGCAACCATGGACCCAATTTCATTTTTATCATTTTTTTGAGACAGCGCTTTCTTTTCGTCGTATTTATTCAGCACTGGGTTTTTTTTGGGGTTTTTTTGCAAGAGGAAAAGACTGAAAATTTTGGGGAAAAATAGGTTTGTCTTAGCTTGTCATAAAATTTTGTAAATACCGTAATTTTTCTCCTTCGCTGATGTGCGCTGATGGGTACTGGTGGGAGGCACTAATATGCAGAACTGATAGGTAGAACTGATAAGCAGCACCGATATGTAGCACTGATGGGCACTTAAAAGGTATCAATGTTTGGCATCACTGTTTGGCACATTTGGGGCTGCACTGATAATCAGGGCACTGATCAGCTCTTCTCTCCTTACACTCTGTCAGTGTGAGGAGAGGAATGACGATAACTGGCATTTTCTTGTTTTCAGAGGTTTGTTAGAGAACCTTAGTGAACAAACAGCGTCATGAAGGCCAAGAAACACACCAGACAGGTCAGGGATAAAGTTGTGGAGAAGTTTAAAGCAGGGTTAGGTTATCAAAAAATATCCCAAGCTTTGAACATCTAATGGAGCACTGTTCAATCCATCATCTGAAAATGGAAAGAGTATGGCACAATTGCAAACCTACCAAGACACGGCCTTCCACCTAAACTGACAGTCCGGGCAAGGAGAGCATTAACCAGAGAAGCAGCCAAGAGGCCCATGGTAACTCTGGAGGAGCTGCAGAGATCCACAGCTCAGGTGGGAGAATCTGTCCACAGGACAACTATTAGTCGTGCACTCCACAAATGTGGCCTTTATGGAAGAGTGGCAAGAAGAAAGCCATTGTTGAAAGAAAGTCATAAGAAGTCCCATTTGCAGTTTGCAAGAAGCCATGTGGAGGACACAGCAAACATGTGGAAGAAAGTGCTCTGGTCAGAAAATTGAATGTTTTGGCCTAAAAGCAAAACGCTGTGTGTGGCGGAAAACCAACACTGCACATTACCCTGAACACATCATCCACACTGTGAAACATGGTGGTGGCAGCATCATGTTGTGGGGATGCTTTTCTTCAGCAGGGACAGGGAAGCTGGTCAAAGTTGATGGAAAGGATGGATTGAATGGAGCCAAATACAGGGTAATCTTAGAAGAAGACTTGAGACTGTGGCGGAAGGTTCACTTTCCAGCAGGCCAACGACCCTAAACATACAGCCAGAGCTACAATGGAATCTCTAGATGTGCAAAGCTGGTAGAGACATCCCCAAAAAGACCTGCTGCTGTAATTGCAGTGAAAGGTGGATCTACAAAGTATTGACTCAGGGGGGCTGAATACAAATGCACCCCACACTTTTCACATATTTATTTGTAAAAAAAATTTGAAAACCATTTATCATTTTCCTTCCACTTCACAATTATTTGCCACTTTGTGTTGGTCAATCACATAAAATTCCAAGAAAATACATTTACGTTTTTCAGTTATAACATGAGATAAATGTGGAAAATTTCAAGGGGTATGAATACTTTTAAAGGCATTCTATCTATCATACCTGGCTGATGCCCTTAGAAATCAGTGAAGTAAACATCGCTCGCTACTCCAGTGATCTGAAGGATGCATCGCCCGGGGCAACTCAACTGATTTTTTTAGTCATGCTGGGTGCTGTGGACATTCCTCGCCATACATTCGTTCAGCTGTCATACAGAAACAAACGTCAGGCCTAATCACACAGATTACCACGGATGTTTAATCAGGACTAGCTGAGCGGAAACACAAGACTGATGCCAGTGAAATCCATCCATGCTTATTAAAGACTCCCCTGTCCGTCCGCAGTGAACTAAGACTGGAAGATGCTTCCTTGCAATCCCTCGAATGGTGCCGTAATCCCAGCTTTCACCCGTACCCAAAATAATTCATCTACCACTTGCTGATCCAGCATTCTCATAGGAACATTTTATATATATAGCACTATTTTTGTTCAGAAGCAAAGGATGGGAGAAAAAAAAAAAAAAGTAAAAAAAAAAATCTATAAAACTGAACTCCGGGAAGCTATACAAGCAATTGAATGCAGTTGCATATTCCTTTAACCACTTCAGCCCCGGAAGATTTTACCCCCTTCCTGACCAGAGCACTTTTTGCGATTCGGCACTGCGTCGCTTTAACTGACAATTGCGCGGTCGTGCGATGTTGCACCCAAACAAAATTGACGTCCTTTTTTTTTTCCCACAAATAGAGCTTTCTTTTGGTGGTATTTGATCACCTCTGCAGTTTTTATTTTTTGCGCTATAAACAAAAAAAGAGCGCCAATTATGAAAAAAAAAAAAAAAAAAAAAACGCAATATTTTTTTACTTTTTGCTATAATAAATATCCCCCAAAAATATATAAAAAAATATTATTTTTCCTCAGTTTAGGCCGATATGTATTCTACATATTTTTGGTAAAAAAAAAAAAAAAAGAAATCGCAATAAGTGTATATTGATTGGTTTGCGCAAAAGTTATAGCGTCTACAAAATAGGGGATAGTTTTATGGCATTTTTATTGTTATTTTACTAGTAATGGCGGCAATCTGCGATTTTTAACGGGACTGCGACATTATGGCTGACACATCGGACAATTTTGACACATTTTTGGGACCATTGTCATTTATACAGCGATCAGTGCTATAAAAATGCATTGATTACTGTAAAAAGGTAACTGGCAGGGAAGGGGTTAACACTAGGGGGCGATCAAGGGATTAATTGTGTTCCCTAGTGTGTACTAACTGATGGGGGGGAGGGGACTGTGTAGGGGAAGAGACAGATTGCTGTTCATACTCTGTATGAACAGACAATATATCACTTCTCCCCTCAGAGAACTGGAAACTGTGTTTACACACACACACATCCTGGTTCTCCGTGTGCCCCAAGCAAACGTGGGAGCCCGGCGGTGATCGCGACCACCGAGCACTTGCATCGGCCCCGTGGGTGAGCAGGGGGCGTGCGCCCCTAGGGGCCACAGGCGACGCTACATAACGTTGTTTTGGCACATCCGTGCCATTCTGCCGCAGTACAACTGCGGCAGCTGGTCGGCAAGTGGTTAAAGTGGTTGTAAACCCTTACATAAAACAAAGTGAATTGACTGGCCTCAGGTGATACACAGGGATGAAACAAATCTTCCTACATAAGTTGTACCTGTTTATCTGTGGTTTTCACGTCTCTACATCCGTTCAAAGTGCAGAATTTATAAAGGTTGTCTGAGCTGTCAGAAAGCAGAGGGCGGAGAGCTGAAATTACACTCTGCAGAGATCAGTCAGGAGAGCTCTGAGAGCTGATTGGAGGGAAGATACACTCCCCCCTTCACACAGCACACAGGAAGAGAGATGAGGCTGTCAATCACAGGATGTGTGCTGGAGCTCCCTCATGTCCCCTTTTTCTCTTGGTGTCAGGAAATTTGTCAGAATTGATTCATGCTGATAGCAGAGGAAGGAGGCAGCAGGCAGAAATAGCACTTAGTGCTCTGGATTGAGACAAGTACACACTATAGAGGCATACAACCTTTTTTAAGCCAAATTGAAAGAAAAATTCCAGGTATGGACATTTTATACATAGTGTCATTGGTTTAGCTTGGTGATAAGGAGAGGTCGGTGTTCTTTGTAATCCATCAGAAGTAGGCAGGGCTGACACCACAAGCGTAGGAATTTAGAGCCAAAAATACAAAGCGTTGTCATGTCCAAGAAGAAAAAAGTCACACTAGATTTCTGGCACATCATCAGTTCGGTTCCTGTACTTGTAGCTTGGTTAAACGGATAAAAATGTGGATAGGTGCGTGTATTCTATGTACAGAATAGATTAGTTTTCCTTTTACACAGACATACGCCTAAAGTAGTACTAAAGCCTGTATTTTATTCATAAAATAAAAAAGAGGTTTTTACTTACTTGCTCTGTGCAAGGATATAGCACAGAGCGTCTCTTTACCTTCCCCCGCTGGCACTCTCCTCTTCTGAGTGTACCCCCATAGCAGGCTGTGTGCTATGGGGACCCACTCTAAAGCTGGGCTGTGTGCAACCATAGACACACACAGTGCAGCTTGGCCCCACTAAGCCAGTGTATCATCATTATCATCTATTCTATGACTATTACAGCTTTACATTTTGAGAGACCCAAAAGTTAGAGATGCACTAAAATTTCAGCCTACGAAAGATTTTGGGTGAAAATGGTGTTATCGGCACAATGCCTATAAGAGAAAAACACACACGATTTTACAGCGAATTCGCACCGATTTAGCTGCGATTTTACTTTGCTTATGGGGTGTTTTTCATCGGTTATGTGACTCAAAAACGCATCAAAACCCTAACTCGCGTGCGTTAATGATGCGTTCTTGCTGCGTTTTCAATGCATTTGAACTAGGAAGGGCGTTTTTTTTTGTTTTGTTTTTTTTAAACTGACCAAAAATGCAGCAAGCAGGATTTTTAACACCACAACGGAAACCCAACGGACCAGTGTGCAGACATACATAGAATTTAAAGGGATACATTTTTCTTGAGCTGTTCTTGCGCTAAAGGTAGCAATAACAGCCGACGATAAATTCGTATTCATTTAAATTGATATTAACCACTTGACATCCGCGCTATGGCCGAATGACGGCCTCCCCTGTGCACGCGCCCTGAGACTCAGGTGATCACCGATCCGAGTAAGGGGTCGGTCCCGGCCCCTTACCATGTGATCAGCTGTCAGCCAATGACAATGACAGCTGATCACATGATGTAAACAAAAGATCCGTAATCGTTTTTTTTTTCTACTCACGCTGATAGTCAGTGCCCACCAGTGGTGCCAATCAGTGCCACCTAGCAGTGCTGCCTATCAGTGTAACTGATCAGTGCCCATTATTGCCACCCATCACTGCCACCCATCAGTGCCCATCACTGCCGCCTATCAGTGCCGCCTCATCAGCGTACATCAATGAAGGAGAAAAATTACCCGTTTTAAATTTTTTATAACAAAATATAAAAAAATTATTTTTTTTTCTTTTTTTTAAATTCAGTCTTTTTACATTTTGTTTTAACAAAAAAATAAAAACCGCAGGGGTGATCAAATACCACCAAAAGAAAGCTCTATTTGTGGGGAAAAAATGATAAAAATTTCATTCGGGTACAGTGTTGTATGACCGCGCAATTGTCATTCAAAATGCGTCAGCGCTCAAAGCTGAAAAATTGGTCTGGATAGGAGGGGGGTTTAAGTGCCCAGTAAGCAAGTGGTTAATTAAAAAGTCGACTAAAATATAATTATATGTAAAAATTTAAATTTTTTTTTTAAAAACTAATTTTCGGTTTCAGCGCCATTCCGTGCGCCTCTATTGAAAGTTGTTTTAAAATAAAGTACAGCGGGCACGTAAAAACTGGAATGCCAAGCCATGGTAATTGAAAATATGCGTTCGCTGTAGTTTTCCTTTAACAATGACTTCTCCCTGTTGCTGTGAATGTATGTCGGCTTCACTAAACAATAGCTTTGGGTGTCAATAGGCATCAAAGCATACAATGGACATACGTGCTCAGGGGTCACAGACAAGTGTCACGGCTCAGTGTGACTCTCCCCAATAACAAGGGAGGGGTCATCACTAATGGTGACATTATCGGAAACCCCGAGTGGTCACATGACTCGCTCCCTCTGGCGATGCAGCGCTGGGTCGCATGACGGTGGCGTGCACACAATAGCATGGTAACCAAACCCTCTCCCACCGGGCTCTCATTACCTCCCATAATCCTTTTGGAAGTTACAAGCACAACATTTATACTCGGCGGAAAAAGGTAGTGATTTAACCCGAGTCCCCGGAGATCGGAGAGACAGATGGGACAATGGTGCTTTTCACGCAAACACGCAGCAGGTGTACGCATTCCACCGCTTCATGTCATTCCATAGAAACCAATCGCATTGCATCATTCTAGCCACGCACGTTACAATCTTATTTTCCTAGGTTTTTTATTAGAGATGCACCGATACCATTTTTTTTTTTTGTTTACAACGAGTACGAGTACCAATACTTTTTTTTTTTTTAGTACTCGCCGATACCAATTACCGATAATTACCGCAACTGTTTTATTTTCACTTCAGCTGCCAGCAATGGTACAAAGCATTGAAAAGTTATTTACAAATTAAATAGATTTTTTTTTTTTTTATTTTGCGCTTTTTCAATGTGAAATGTGTAAATATATGTTAATATGTATGTGTAAAAATATTCACTAACAAAGCAAACAAAAAATAAGTTTTCACTGTTTATCGTTTATAAAATAGACGTGAACGAAAAAAAAAAAAAAAAAAAAAAAAAAGGAAAATAATAATTAAGGAGAGGAGAATAGGGAGTTAATTAAGGCTGATTAGAGTAAATTAAGGGTTAATAAGGGGTTAAACAGAGGGACATTTGTTCATCCCTTTGATCTGCAGATGAAGAAACAGAAAGATACAAAAAGAAACAATGTTTATTTTAATTTTAGTGTTTCAGTGGCATTGCTGCTTTTCACCTTAATACATTGAATGCATTAAGGTGAAAAACCTTGAGGGTTTACAATTCCTTTTAAGTTCATGTGAGTGTAAAGGCAGGCGTCCCAATATTTTTGACAGTATATTGTATGTTAAGGGTCAATGTAAAACGCCCTAAGACTCAAACACAAAAACTGTGCGCACACATGAATACACAGCGCCCAATACAGCCGCATTCCATCACAGACTAAACAATGACATCACACCCACTGTAAATATAGAAAGCAGAACAGGAAGACGGTGTTCTGCAGAAAGCAGCTGACATTCCAGTATTTCACTGCTGGAGCGGCCCTTCGTCTGACTCCGCGGACAGACTAAGCCAAGAAAAATAATCTGTATTTCATAAGGGCTGAGCGCTTTGTGTGCGAGTCATTGAGACCAAATCACCTGTGCAGCCAACACAATAACCTACCTGCACCTTTGTCTGCAGCCAGACAGCAAACTCACAAATAAAGTGCTCACACAGAACCAACACAATATACATATAGTGTATATACTGAGGTCACAACAGAATACAGGATTAGCATATATGTCTTATTTTTATCAAATTGACATTTTAGAAGCATAGAAGAGTGACGGCGGAAAAAGATCAAGTGAGCTAGGTTTGTCCCAAGTCACTTATATGCGAGGTTCACACCTAAAGGTGCGACCAAGAGCGCCCGCGTTTCTGCCCCTCGCATGTGAAGGAAGCTTATTTATTTCAATTGGCTGCCCTAGGTGCAAGAAACTTAGAAGTCCCTGACTCTTTTCCAAAAACGCACTACATAGATGCGGTTTTGCACGCACATTTTGCAGATGCACGGGGGTCCCATTAAGAATGAATGCACTCTGCGTTACTCACTACTGACCTTTGCAGCACTTTGGATTACTCACTACTGACCCCCCAACCTTGCGTTACTACTGACCCATGCACTCTGCATTACGCACTATTGACCCTCCAACTCTGCATTACTCGCTACTGACCCCCCAACTCTACGTTACTCACTACTGACCCGTGCACTCTGCGTTACCCACTACTGACCCCCGAACTCTACGTTACTCACTACTGATCCATGCAGCACTTTGCTTTACTCACTACTGACCCTGCAACTTTGCATTGCTCACTACTGACCCCGCAACTTTGCGTTACGCACTACTGACCCCGCAACTTTGCATTGCTCACTACTGACACCCCACCTTTGCGTTACTCATTACTGACCCCCGAAATTTAGGTTACTCAGTACTGACCCGTGCACTCTGCGTTATGCACACTACTGACCCCCCAACTCTGCGTTACTCACTACCGACTCCCCAACTCTGCATTACTCACTACTTACCCCCAAACACTGCATTACTACTCAAGACCAAACTTTCCAAACTCCACATTCATTACTGACCCCCCAAACTCTACATTCCTTACTACTCACCCCCCAAACTTCACATTCCTTACTACTGACCCCCCAAACTTCACATTCCTTACTACTGACCCCCCAAAACGCTACATTCCTTACTACTCACCCCCAAACTCCACATTCCTTACTATTGACCCCCCAAAACTCTACATTCCTTACTACTCAGCCCCAAACTTCACATTCCTTACTATTGACCCCCCAAAACGCTACATTCCTTACTACTCACCCCCAAACTCCACATTACTACTGACCCCCCAAACTCCACATTCATTACTACTGACCCCCCAAACTCCACATTCATTACTACTGACCCCCCAAACTCCACATTCATTACTACTGACCCCCCAAACTCCACATTCATTACTACTGACCCCCCAAACTCCACATTCATTACTACTGACCCCCCAAACTCCACATTCATTACTACTGACCCCCCAAACTCCACATTCATTACTACTGACCCCCCAAACTCTACATTCCTTACTACTCACCCCCCAAACTTCACATTCCTTACTATTGACCCCCCAAAACGCTACATTCCTTACTACTCACCCCCAAACTCCACATTCCTTACTATTGACCCCCCAAAACTCTACATTCCTTACTACTCAGCCCCAAACTTCACATTCCTTACTATTGACCCCCCAAAACGCTACATTCCTTACTACTCACCCCCAAACTCCACATTTATTACTACTGACCCCCCAAACTCCACATTCATTACTACTGACCCCCCAAACTCCACATTCATTACTACTGACCCCCCAAACTCCACATTCATTACTACTGACCCCCCAAACTCCACATTCATTACTACTGACCCCCCAAACTCCACATTCATTACTACTGACACCCCAAACTCCACATTCATTACTACTGACACCCCCCCCCCCCCCAAACTCCACATTCATTACTACTGACCTATAAATTCTGCATTACTATCGAACCCTGCCTTATGTGTTACATACTCCTGACCCTACACCCGGATTTAAAAATGACTGACCCCTGAAATATGCGTTACTTTTCAATCCTGCACTGTGTGCTATATACTACTGACCCTGAAACTTCCTAAGTTTTTAATGGGGCCTTTCTTATGTTATCTCCTTAAAAAAATCTACACACCCTTGTGATCTCTGGTGTCTTATGTTGTGCAGGTAGCCTTCCAAGCTTTTTGCCTACTCTGAGGTTGAGGAACAATTCCCTACTGAGGACACAGAAAAACAATTTATAGTGGTTCTAATCCTTCCTCATTCTATCCGAAACAAAAAAAAGAAAACTTTGGGAACCGGCAGAAGATATATTTTTGGGATGTTTAGTGCATGCCTGTTAAGCCATGTGTCAGTGTAAGACAATGTCACCTCTCACAGTGATCACTGTACACCTCTCCCACTAGCGATGCCCCCAATTCCTTTTTTATCCAGAAGGACGGAGCCATCTCTTTTCATGCATCTTCCAGGGTCAGCATCTACTTTCTGAAGCTTTCTAGTAAAATTATACCCTTGCTATTTTTTGACAGATTAGGAGGTATACATGTAGACTTGTATAGATTTAGAATGGTCCACTATAAGGTAACATGCTAATCACAGGCAATGGTATACAAATGACCAAAAGAGGAAGGACAGTATATAAAATCAAGTCAAACTCTGAAACAGCAAGTAAGCATAAAATAAAAATAAAACCTTTATCAACTGCAAAAAGCACCGACAGATTCACAGATTCACTGCCCACCACCTACAACTGGCTGGGTGTCCAGTGCGCCCCTGTGGGGTGGGCTCCCCCCAGGCTCATCTGCCCTCTGCCTATCCATTATAATGCAGGTATATATGCTTCTACTATGGAGGCTCTGAAAAATGTACACTTAGGACTGCAGATAATACTGAGGTGCTGTGAAGTGGCTCTACAGCTTATGCATGTATTTGCAAATGTGTGCAAACTAAACCCCTGTTTTTAACCGCTTCAGCCCCGGAAGATTTTACCCCCTTCCTGACCAGAGCACTTTTTGCGACCTGGCACTGCGTCCACTGACAATTGCGCAGACGTTCAATGTTACACCCAAACAAATTTTTCCCACAAATAGAGCTTTCTTTTGGTGGTATTTGATCACCTCTGCGGTTTTTATTTTTTGTGCTATGGAAAAAAAAAAAAAAAAAAAAAACGCAATATTTTTACTTTTTGCTATAATAAATATCCCCCAAAAATATATAAAAAAAACTATTTTTTTCCTCAGTTTAGGCCGATGTGTATTCTTCTACATAATTTTTGGTAAATAAAAATAAAAAATAAAAAAATAAAAAAAAACGCAAAAAATCGTACATTGATTGGTTTGCGCAAAAGTTATAGCACCTACAAAATAGGGGATAGTTTATGGCATTTTTATTTTTTTTTTTTTATTATTAGTAATGGTGGCGATCTGCAATTTTTATCGGGACTGTGACATTATGGCGGACACATCGGACACTTCTGACACCATTTTGGAACATTGTACCATTTTTTCGTCTCTATTGCAAAAAATAAAAAACCCAGTGGTGATCGAATACCTCTCAGACGAAGTCCCTGTCAGAGCTGGGCTCAGCCCTTCCTTCTCTGACCTGGCTGCTCAGCTGTCGGCTAATTGTCAGTTCCTATCTCTCCACAGTGACTCAGCTGATGATCTGCTCGTCAGTCCTGGCTACTTAAAGCCGTCCAGCTCACTTCATCTCTGCCTTCACAAGAAGCCATCTCCTGCGTTCCTGTTTAAAGCCTGGCTTTGCTGACATCCCTTCTGACTCCGTATCCTGCTTGCGGTCCCTCTACTTGAATCCCTGACTTCTGGCTTGGCTGATTACCCGATCTGGTTACTGAACTCTGGCTATGCTTTGACTACGCTTACTCTATTTACCTTTTTATTTTTATTAATAAAAAAGTGTGATTTTACTGTACTTCTGTGTCGGTCTGGTCCATGGTTTCTGACAGTCCTGTTGGACGTAACATGGGGGGCTACTACGGATGACATCACCAACTGCTATCCCGCTCTGCCGACACAAGACCAGCAATCTGTTTATGGCTATAGGCTAATTTTAAAGAGGATCATTTAGGGTCTGGAGGATATTAGTCATAAGGAAAGGTTGCAACTTATTCTCTCTAGAGAAGAGACACTTGAGGGGGGATATGATTTCAATTTATAAATACCGTACTGGTGACCCCACAATAGGGATAAAACGTTTTTGTGGAACAAGACACGTGGCCACTCATTAAAATTAGAAGAAAAGAGGTTTAACCTTAAACTACGTAGAGGGTTCTTTGATATAAGAGTGACAAGGATGTGAAATTCCCTTCCACAGGCGGTGGCCTCAGCGGGGAGCATTGATAGGTTCAAAAAAACGATTAGATAAGCAACCGAATGACCGCAACATTCAGGGACATACAATGCAATACTGACATATAATCACACATAGGTTGGACTTGATGCACTTGTGTCTTTTTTCAACCTCACCTATATGTAATTTGAGAGTGAATTTTATTTCCTAATATAGCTATACATTTGAGAGCTAGGAGAGAGCACTTAGTGTTGTTTTGTTTATCTACATGTGATCGGGACCTGTTGAGCTTCATGACTCCCCCCTGACCCCTATAGTTACCCCAAGGTGGGACAAGCTTGTTTGACCTTCTGTTAATTCAGGGGTCCATGTTATGTGGTGAGCGAGCAAACTGTTGGTGGTGATTACTGTCACCTGAAGTGTCATTTGGATCTCCTTTCACTCACGTGGATCTTTGTATTGCTCGCTTGGCTTTGCTGCTACCTTATGAATTTTAATATTTTCACAGACAGATCTGGACTTGTATCATATGTCATTTTGCAGTTTGTTTTTTTCATTGTGTTATTTGTTTCTATTGCGCTGCACTGAATGTATATTTATAGGTTGTTTGATGTGATTTATCCTCTAGTGTTCAGCGAACAATAGCAGTTTCCTTTTAGCGTCATAGTGTCAGTCTGCACCGATTGTATCCTCATTCAACCACCAAAAGAAAGCTCTATTTGTGTGAAAAAAATTTTTATTTTGCGTTGGATGACTGTGTAATTAGCAGTTAAAATAGCGCAGCGCTGCATAGTTAAAAAACATGCTCTAGTCATGAAGGGGGTAAAATCTTCCAGAGGTCAAGTGGTTAAAGATTCATATATTTTACCCAAACACACTTAAAAATAAGTTCACAAATTAGCCGATTAATGTAGTGGCCCAGTAAGAAATCTATGGCCACTAAAGAACATCTAAGCTACTGAGCTGTATCAGGACTACAAGTCCCAGCATCCACATACAATGAGTTTTCTATGCCGGTTAATCTCAGATCTTCCATACAAACTCTGTTCTCCCGGAGGAAATACACCCTTTTCCTAGTTGGAGGAAACCAGAACCTATAATTAGGTGATCCTCACACGCTCTGTAGCCTGCAGACTCAAAGCGCCCTCTGAATGCTCACATCTCTCAAGGCGTTGCATTACTTTCCTATTATATAAGTGCTTAATTACCAGAATCCAACACAGAACGTCATTACCTCTTTCTGCTGGATATATACGGATCAAATGCTTGTTTACAGAGTAGTTGGTATGACAGCCGCGGTAGAAAAATAAAGCTTTCCTAGACGCTGGTAATGGGAGGGTGGCTAAAACAAGCAGATATGATCCAACTACTTCCAAACCTTTACCCCTTAGCCGCGGCCCTTTGAAGAGAAAGTAAACCAATGTTTTTTTTTTACTTGCAAAGTAAAGCATAATGTGCTAGTATGCATCACATGTGTCTGCAAACGAAGCCTCGTTGTCACCGCTGGAGGCCGCATCCATCTTCCCCCGTCTTCCTTATGGGTCTGTGAACTCTGGCTGTGTGACCTGTGCCCAATGCAGAATGACCTGTGCCCAATCCAGCGTGACCGTGCCCAATGCAGCGTGACCCGTACCCAATGCAGCGTGACCCGTGCCCAATCCAGCGTGACCCGTACCCACTGCAGCGTGACCCGTGCCCAATCCAGCGTGACCGTACCCAATGCAGCGTGACCCGTGCCCAATCCAGCGTGACCCGTACCCAATGCAGCGTGACCCGTGCCCAATCCAGCGTGACCCGTACCCAATGCAGCGTGACCCGTGCCCAATACAGTGTGACCCGTGCCCAATACAGCGTGACCCGTGCCCAATACAGCGTGACCCGTGCCCAATGCAGTGTGACCTGTGCACCTTTGCAGAGGAAGAGGCGAGCGTGTGGAGGTGTGTTTGGGGACGTTATGTTGGAATATTGCCCCGCAGCCCAGTCTCCAAAGGGAGAGGATCATGCTCTGCTTCAGTATGTCACAGTACATGTTGGCATTCATGGTCCCCTCAATGATCTGTAGCTCCCCAGTGCTGGCAGCACTCATGCAGCCCCAGACCATGACACTCCCACCACCATGCTTGACTGTAGGCAAGACACACTTGTCTTTGTACTCCTCACCTGGTCACCACCACACACGGTTGACACCATCTGAACCAAATAAGTTTATCTTGGTCTCATCAGACCACAGGACATGGTTCCAGTAATCCATGTCCTTAGTCTGCTTGTCTTCAGCAAAATGTTTGCGGGATTTCTTGTGCATCATCTTTAGAAGAGGCTTCCTACTGGGATGACAGCCATGCAGACCAGTTTGCTGCAGCGTATGGTCTGAGCACTGACAGGCTGACCCCCCACCCACCCCTTTAACCTCTGCAGCAATGCTGGCAGCACTCATACGTCTATTTCCCATAGACAACCTCTGGATATGACGCTGAGCACGTGCACTCAACTTCTTTGGTCGACCATGGCGAGGCCTGTTCTGAGTGGAACCTGTCCTGTTAAACTGCTGTATGGTCTTGGCCACTGTGCTGCAGCTCAGTTTCAGGGTCTTGGCAATCTTCTTATAGCCTAGGCCATCTTTATGTAGAGCAACAATTCTTTTTTTCAGATCTTTAGAGAGTTCTTTGCCATGGGGTGCCATGTTGAACTTCCAGTGACCAATATGAGAGAGAGCGATACCATAAAATTTAAACACACCTGCTCCCCATTCACACCTGAAACCCTGTAACACTAAACGAGTCACATGACACCGGGGAGGGAAAATGGCTAATTGGGCCCAATTTGGACATTTTCACTTAGGGGTGTACTCACTTTTGTTGCCAGTGATTTAGACATTAATGGCTGTGTGTTGAGTTATTTTGAGGGGACAGCAAATTTACACTGTTATACAAGCTGTACACTCACTACTTTACATTGTAGCAAAGTGTCATTTCTTCATTGTTGTCACATAAAAAAAAATAACAACATATTTTCAAATATGTGAGGGATATACTCACTTTTGTGAGATACTGTATAATATATTAGTCCATTGGATCTGGTAAGAGGCCCTCCCTGAGTGGTGACTCTTTTATTCTTAACAGGAAGTGAACGTGGGTGGACACTTTTACTCTAATACACAGACTTTCACTTAAGAATCACTACTAATCACAATATTTCTAAATTAATTTATGGACTTTGTTGCACAAGCAGTTTGCACTTCATTCATTTATTGTATTAACGTTATTGCACTAGTTTATGATTTAACCTTTTTTATAAATGGAGCCCTGCCTTTTGATATGTTTACATAACATACTAAGCACCCTAGTTTCGGGGCTTTCCAGGGGTTCAAAGGACGAGTGACTACACTCTCCGACACAGCAATAGACTCCTGGGATTGATCCCCACCAAGGACTCTAACTGCATGGAGTTTGGATGTAATCACTGGATTTTTGCAGGTTTCCTCTGTGAGCTCCTACTTTCTTATGATCCACAAAAGTTTCACCCAACAAGCTCCTAAATTTGTTAGAGGCTCACAGCATTCCATTGAGGGATCTGGAAAAGGGGGGGCCAAACTTGACCTTGAAGCAACCATTGCATACTAAGAACCTCAGTTTCAGGGATTTCCAGGGGTCTGTAAGATGAGTGACTGCACTTACGGACGTGGCGACGAAGGGCTCCAAGGTTTGATCCCCACCAAGGACACTAGCTGCAAGGAGTGTGTATGTTCTCACTGGGTTTTTGCAGGTTTCCTCTGTGAGCTCCTTCTTTCTTATGATCCACAAAGGTTTCACCCAACAGGCTTCTAAATTTGTTAGAGGCTCACAGCATTTCGTTGAGGGATCTGGAGAAGGAAGATCAAACTTTGACCTTGAAGCAACCATTGCATACTAAGCACCCCAGTTTCAGGGATTTCCAGGGGGTCTGTAAGATGAGTGACTGCTCTCACCGAAAATGGCGACCAAGGGCTACTGGGTTTGACCCCCAAGAACACTAACTATATGGAATTTGTATATTCTCACTGGATTATTGCAGGATTCCTCCATGAGCTCTGATCCCATACAGGTTTCACCCAACTGGACCTACTTCATCTTTGTGTGTGTATGACCATGGGACGAAATATTTGTCCGCAACATCCTCTGGGAGCAGAAATCAATGTGAATGGTTCATTGGTTTCTATAACGTGCCGCAGAACATGTTGTGTCTATATAATGGAGTAACATAACACAAGCGAGGAAAGAGTACTTTACCCCCCTCCCCCTACACGGTCATTCAGATTTGCCACAAACTAATTCTGAAAGGTCGGCACCTCTCCAACAAACTGACAAAGACAAAAGTAGTGAGCAACCCTGCGAGCCACTTACGGATGAATGCCTACAAAATGGTGAGTAATTAGTCTTAAGTGGAGACCAGCTGCAAACACTCAGTCACGTTTCATAATCGTGCAAAGTGATAAAACTAAAACAATGTGTCTGCGCTAGAAAAAAATCACATCAATCAAAAGTGCAGCAATAATAAACATAAGCAACATAGGTGTTTAACAAATAATACACTTGAGTGAAAATACCCCTAAGTACTAGAGTATAAAGTGCACAGTGCTATATAAAACACACAATGTGAGTGATCAATCAAAAAACATATCACATAAATAATGAATCAAATGAAATGTAAAGGGATATAACTCCTGGTGAATGAAATAAAGTCCAAAACAGTATATATCCAGAAATATAAGAGTGCCCAGAAGAAACATAGTCCGAAGATTTAGTGAAATTCACATATCCTTCCTTCCAAAAGTGTATCACCAAGAAACATGCTGTAGTGTCTTCCAGCCACCCCCACAGGTGTATATGCTCACCTTCCTGTGTGTGACACAGCGATTAAACTATGTCAAACAAAGCCTTGGAGCCACTCCTGTGCTCATTTGGAACCAGCTGTGCAGACCTCCAATGCTAGGTTAGAAGACTCCTTTTCTCCTAACTCCTGTCTGTGTTCATACTCCCAATGGAGAAAAGGAGAAAAGGAGTCTTCTAACCTAGCATTGGAGGTCTGCACAGCTGGTTCCAAATGAGCACAGGAGTGGCTCCAAGGCTTTGTTTGACATAGTTTAATCGCTGTGTCACACACAGGAAGGTGAGCATATACACCTGTGGGGGTGGCTGGAAGACACTACAGCATGTTTCTTGGTGATACACTTTTGGAAGGAAGGATATGTGAATTTCACTAAATCTTCGGACTATGTTTCTTCTGGGCACTCTTATATTTCTGGATATATACTGTTTTGGACTTTATTTCATTCACCAGGAGTTATATCCCTTTACATTTCATTTGATTCATTATTTATGTGATATGTTTTTTGATTGATCACTCACATTGTGTGTTTTATATAGCACTGTGCACTTTATACTCTAGTACTTAGGGGTATTTTCACTCAAGTGTATTATTTGTTAAACACCTATGTTGCTTATGTTTATTATTGCTGCACTTTTGATTGATGTGATTTTTTTCTAGCGCAGACACATTGTTTTAGTTTTATCAAACTGACAAAGACAGCATGAACTAAAGAGGCATTTTCAGTGGGGGGGGGGGGGGGGGGGGATCAAACAATGTTGACAATCCAGCTTTGTTTCACAGAAAAGCCCTCTACAAACAGGATCGGCAGGTCGTCCTTTGTGAAGTGACCAGAGACTGTTTAGAACACATTCCTACTTCAAATACATTTATGTTTTTTATGTAGAAGGGTGATCTTGCAAATTGTGGAGAGCAGAAAAATACAGCAGTCCAGAATTCCGCAGGAACCGGCCAGAATTCAATCCATCTATGTGCAGGCTGGTTGTACACGAATCAATCCATCGATCAACTTCAGTACAACCAGCCCCTCAGTTCTTTTTTTCACCCAATCACTGCCGGCGGCTATAGCCGCCAGCAGCGATTATTTTATTGAACAAATTGACTTTCCTTCAACCGGTGGCTGAAGAAAAGAAAATTGCACAATGTATTAGTGTTGCGCCGAAATTAAAATTTCAATGCCGAAACTGAAAATAAAAGATGCATTGTGGCCGGTATCAAAACCGAAATGGAAGGTTTTTATAATATAAATATATATATATATATATATATATATATATATATATATATATATATATATATATATATATATATATATATGTATGTATGTATTATATTCAACCTTTTAATTAATGTCATGAATTTAAATGAATATTTCTTTATTTCAGCCATTATTGGCACCTTTTGAAGCAGTGTTAAAAATCCAGCTTGCTGCATTTGTGGTGCATATTTGGCAAACCACACCGAAAATGCACCCCCCCCCCCCCCCCCCATTGAAAATGCAGCAAGAATGCACCCGTGTTGCAGTTTTGTTGCATTTTTTGAGGCACATGTAAAACACACCATAAGCAAGGAAAAATCACTGCAAAAATCACAGGCGTTTTCGGCAACCATTTTTTTTTCTTCTGGCACAATGCTGAAAACACTATTTTCAGCCGATAATTTTCGGTAGCAGAAATTTCGGTGCATCACTACATTGTTCACGCTACTGTGTGTCAGGAGCATGCACAAAATCGTCACATGCACAGAAACGCGTTGCCCTCTGCAGATAAGCAGTGTTTCCATGAATTGTTAATGGCGCCCCCACACATTTGCTAATGCACGCTCCAAACAGCACTGGTGCCACAGCACCTTGCAGTTCAGTGCACCATGTTTTAGACCCTTTCACACTTGGGCGCTTTGCAGGCGCTACAGCACTAAAAATAGCGCCTGCAAAACGCCCTGAAAGAGCCACTCCTGTCTCTTCAGTGTGAAAGCCCGAGGGCTTTCACACTGGAGTGGTGCGCTGGTAGGACGGTAAAAAAAGTCCTGCTAGCAGCATCTTTGGAGCGGTGAAGGATGGGTGTGTATACCGCTCCTGCCCATTAAATGGGGCAGCGTGGCTATACCGCCGGCAAAGCGCTGCAGCAGCGCTTTGCGGGTGGTTTTAACCCTCTTTCGGCCGCTAGCGGTGGTTAAAATGGAGGGCCACCCTAAAAAAAAAAAAAAGAAAACATTGCACCAAAAATCATTAAAAAAAAAAAAGTGAAAAAAAAGAAAATTTTACTTACCTGAAACCCTTGTTGCCAGGCAGTCTTCCTAATCTGCCTCTTCCTATTCCCCGGCGTGTCCTGCTCCTCGGTGAGCGGCCCCGTTGCCTTCTGGGAACTGTGTGTGTTCCCAGAAAACCACGGGGCCATTCACAGAGCGCCGCTCGCGCGTGCGCATTAGGAAACTGGCAGGGAAGCCGCAAGGCTCCACTGCTCGTTTCCCTTACTTAGGATGGCGGTGCCAGGACCCGAGAGCCGAGGGACGGGTCGGCTTCGGGCGGACGACATCGGGGCACCCAGGACAGGCAAGTGTCCTTATTTAAAGTCAGCAGCTACAGTGTTTTTAGCTGCTGACTTTTAATTTAGATTTTTCCGGGCCGGAACCCCCCTTTAAAAGCGCCCCGCTAGCGGCCGAATACCCCGCAAATACGACGGTAAAGCGCCGCTAAAGATAGCGGCACTTTACCGCCGCCCCCGCCCCAGTGTGAAAGGGGTCTTAGAAGAAGGGCTAGGGACTTCTTTTCCACATTACTAGCACATAGGGCAGCCCACTGAATTGAATGGGCTGCCTAACACACCTGTAGGTGTGAACCTAGCCTTATGTAAAAAAGTTTATGCCACTGGCTTCCGCTCACTCAACAAATTAAATTCAAGATTTTAACAACTTACAAAGCCATCCACAACCCCCAGCTACTTCACTAACCTTGTCTCAAAATACCAACCTATTCGTTCCTCCCCACACCTCCTGCTCTCTAGCGCTCCCTTGTCACCTCATCCCACGCCCACCACCAGAACTCCTCCAGAGCCTCTCCCAACCTCTGGAACTCTCCACCCCCAATCTGTCTATCTCCTACTCTGTATACCTTCAGACGATCCCTGAAAACTCATCTCTTCAGAGAAGCCTATCTGGTCTCCAACTGTACATTTATTTTCTCCATCAGCCCATCCCTCAGTTATTACATCTTAAAACTCGTACACACAATGAGATTATCGGACGAATGATCGTCCGTTTTTTTTTTTGCATGCAAATCTCAAATCGAATCTGATGAGTTTACTAAAGACACGAAAATTCCCGTACAACAGAAAAAAAAATTCAGAAGTGATGTCATGTGTTGTAATGCATTTG
Organism: Lithobates septentrionalis; assembly: GCA_037952835.1. Lineage (NCBI taxonomy): Eukaryota > Metazoa > Chordata > Amphibia > Anura > Ranidae > Lithobates > Lithobates septentrionalis. The sequence continues at coordinate 117,164 of JBBDGP010001518.1, forward strand.
TATTGCATTTTCGAACGATAGCTGTACTAATTAAACGAAAATCGTACGATCTGCCACCGTCCAAAACAAAAATTTGTGCATGTCCGACAGAATAATATCGGATGAACGGTCATGATCGGTTCCCGAAAGCTCGCACGAACGCTTCGAAAGCGGTATTTTTTACGTACGATTTTTTGATTGCGTTTACGGGGCGTTAGTATCTCTTTCGAGCCCTTCTTCTAGATTGTAAGCTATAAGGAGCAGGGCTCTCTGATTCCTCCTGTATTAAAATTGTATTAACTGTACTGTCTACCCTCATGTTGTAAAGCGCTGTGTAAACTGTTGGCGCTATATAAATCCTGTATAATAATAACAGTTTAGGCCCCATGCATGTGACTGTATACGATTTACGCAGGATCTTGCTGCCAGCAAGTGGACCATCCTGCATTTTAATTCATACAGGCATACATGCGTTTATGTCCATACAATTTGAGATGCATATTCACATTGGTGGTGAACTACATGTCATCCTGAATGAGTCATTTATGTGATGGTGGCGGTGCAGAATGACCTCGACCTTCAGTCATTCCAAGGTCATTCTTCCCTGCCTTTTCATGAATGACTTGCACATAAGCCAAACCTTTTTCTGCAATATTCAGCTTCAATCCAGAGTTTTCCCCCGCAAATCTTTTTTTCTACTTCTAGATATTCTCAGTCTGATGCCCAGCATCATTCAACCCATTTCCTCAGAGCCCAGAATGTCCTGGACCCACCCCAGGCTTTGACTGGACAGTGAAAGAAGAAGCAGCACAGTATTGCGCTCATCTCTCTATCACTTTCCTTTCCCCTCCTATCAGCATGCTTCACCTCAGCACATAAACTAATTGGCTCCTTGTGCTGATTATTCATCGTACACTCCAGCCCTGCTGCACAGGGGATGCAGAGAGGCTGATACCAGGTCAAATTTAGGGACTCGCACCGATTGTATTAAAAGAAAATAATGATAATTATCTATTAATGATTACATAGGAGCATTGATTTGTGTCTTTTATATATGCTTGGTGTCAGCTTTAACTATCTACAAAAACAGGAAGGGGACTTTCCAGTTATCATTACTACCAAGCTTGGCGTAGTCGGTCTGCTCTGTTGTAAGAGGCACTTGTTCCACTTGAGATTACATGAGTGCAGCCATTCTAAAGGCTTTTGACAATTGAAATATAGCGCCAGATTAACTGATGTTATACTGTGTGTGTGGGGGGAGCCTGGAAACAGTGGGCTCTCTCACTTCATAGGATGTGGTTTGAAGACAGTTTAAAATGCTAGAGAACCTTAAAGTGGGAGTCCGGCGAACAATCTTTTTTTTTTTTTTTTTTTTAGGTCATTGAGACACTTTGCTAATCCCAAAATAATACTCATAGTTTGGGTGTAATATTTCCGCCTCTGTCTGTTTTCGTACTGAAGAATAACTTTGAAAATGTGATGCTGGCTGTTTCCATCTTGCTTGTGGGCATGTGAAGCCCACAAGCATTGATTTCCTGGATGCGGTGAATGCTGTTCATTCACAGCTTGTCCACAAGCATGATCATTCTTCCCGCACTGAATCTTGGGAAGCCTGACACTAAGCTCCCAGGAGACAGTGCGGTGCCGGGGAAAGGCAATAAACACGCCTACTTCCATGGGAGGAGAGACAGGAAGTGCCACAATAAAGTACAATATAAAGGTAATTACAGCGATAAAAAAAAATTTCGTGCGGCATTTGAACATCTATGCAATTAACTGAAGGGGGTAAGATTAAGTTAAAAATTTGAGTGGAACCCCGCTTTAAAGTGTTACTAAACCCAGGACCCTGCATTCACTATATCTGGTCTCCCGCAGTACACAGAACATGGAAATATAATTATTTTAGTAAATATAAACTGCTAAATACCTTTTATCAGAAGTAAATAGCAGTCTTGTGACTTCTATCAGTATCCAGCCGAGCACTGGTTAAAGCTTGTAGGAGGAGTTTTCATTCTCCTCTGTCCTATGAGGTTGCATGACTCCTGACCCTCTGCTTGGACTGTGCTGATTGGCCCGTGCTGATCACATGCACTCTCCCAAGAAAAAAATAAAAAATTTCTTGCAATACACACCAAACTGAGCATGTGCAGAGTGACTCCAAAGGCTCTGTCTTATCAGGAGATGGATTGGAGACAGTGGAAGAAGGGGAGGATCAGAGAAAACAGGATCAAACAGCCTTTTTATACAATGTGGAGGATTAACCCCTTAGGTTCCACAGTATAACAAGCATGCTTTACTGCATATACAGTATAGACTGATTTTACTGTTGTGGGTTTAGTAACACTTTAAAATATTGTCTCAATCACTAAAGAACCAATATCAGGCAAGAGATCAGTGTTAAATAATATTACAGTTTAGGCCTACTTTAACCCCTTGGCGCCAGCCCTATACAAATACGCGGCCTCAGCGCCTGGGCCTTGGCACACAGCGGCCGCATATTTGCGTGAATTCCGGTCAATACCCTGCACGCTCCCGGCACAGTTACCGCCGCCTAAACCAAAAGCTCTCAAATCGCATACAGTGATCACGTGACCGCCAGGACTGCCAATCAAGGCAGTCACATGATCCTAAACCCCACCCACCTCCCAAACCTCTTAAAGGGCCGGGAGGTGCCGGCGTGAAGAGGCTAATGCACCCCTGGGTCAAAGCAGCAGGATCACCTTTCTAGTGCTCCCTACAGTGCCGTCAGGAGACATTAGTCTTCATCAAGCATTAAAGTGATTCTAAAGCCTTAAGGTTAAACCTTCTGTACTGCAGGATCCCCCCCAACCCCCCCCCCTTTTTTTCTTACCCAAGACCTGATCCGATCCAGTGATGTGCACGAGAGCCGAGGTTCTCTAGCCACCATCTCCCTCCTCATTGGACAGATCGATAGCAGCGGGAACCATTGGCTCCAGCTGCTGTGAATCAAATGCTGTGACGAGGGAAGGGGGGGCGGGGCCGAGCCGCCTGCTATGTGTCAATAGATGCAGGCAGGGCAGCTCAGGAGCGAGCATGCACCGGTGCCCCCATGGAAATGAAAAGTATTCTCTGATTGGACAAGATGGAAAGGTGGGGCAGTGACATCACCCTCTACATCTTGTCTAATCAAAAAATGCTTTGCAATTTTTTGAGAAAAAGCAAAGCATCTTCTGAATGGCACCCGTGCCGAGCAGGTGACCTCCTGTATTCAGAATGCAGGACAGCTGCTCACCATGTGACCCAGAAGCTAGTGGGAATCAATGTATTCGCGGTGACTACAACAGTGACCTCCAGATTCCAGGGAATCCCACAGGTATAGTATATTCATCACTACATTGGTACAAGCTGGACTTCTTCCCCTTTAGAGAAAGAGTTCCCAGTATTGACTTGAAAGTTGAACTCTGGGATAATACACCCCCCTTGCAGTGATGGCGCTCCCCCACCACTATAAGGCGCTCTCATCTTCTCCTCAACACTCTGGGCTGTGGGCGGGCACTCGCTTCCCAATATACAATGCAGAACTACTGGCCCTGCATTGTACTTGATGACACCAGCGTGCAACTGCTGGCCTGAGCGCCTTACAGAAGAGGCATCTGGGAACCGGTAGGACAAATGGAGGGAGAATGCCAGAGCAAGGAAAAAATTAAACAACACAGCTTACTGCCCCACCCCTAGACCTAATAAGCATTTTGTGTGTTTTCTGTGTCATTCCCAGAGTTCAGAATAAATAAGGGAATGAAAAACAGACTAAAAAAATTCCAGCGCCAACGATCGTTTGTTCTGGCTACAAATACTTTTATTTTCAGGCAAACAGTCAACGTAAAGGCTTCTGTCTCCTGTCTATGGGTTGCCTAATGTGTGTGGCTAGAAGAGATCCATCCCCAACCCAAACTGGACGGCGGTGAATTTGGATTTGCCAAGCTGTCAGAAATCCTGAGCTTTAGCAAATCTCTCCCAAGTTCCGTATGCTATCTGAAATTATTTACATATTAATCTTCTGCTGAGAAAAGCTGCCCAGATTTCTGCCATCCATTGCAAACTAATTATTATTTGGAAAGCGTTGATAATGGATTACCGTGCCGGATAATGGCTAGTCAGCGGGCACACTAGGCTGTTCTGTGGGCCTGGAGGAGGAAGGCATGCAGCGAGATCGCCGGAATAACTTACAACTATAAAAAAGAGGCAGCAGAGTATGAAAAGATATTTCTTTTGTATCCAAACCGTTTTTATCTACCTGTTAAATATCAATGTACCAGGAGGGATAAGGTACGGTGGATAGAAAAGTCTACACACCCCTGGTAAAACGTCTGGTGTCTGTGATGTAAAAAAATGAGACAGCAATAAAACATTTCAGAACTTTTTCCGTTTGAGTTCCGCCAATACTGCAGCTGCTGACTTTTAAAATAAGCCCGCGATGTCGGCACTCAAAGCCGATCTGTCCCTCGGCTCTCGGGTGCTGCCACCGCCATCTTCGGTAAAGGAATCAGGAAATGAAGCCTTGCGGCAAGGGGGGGGGGGGGCGGAGAAGGTGTCGGAAGTGGCGTAGATACCCGCGGGTTGCTCGGGTATCTATGCCCGGAAGTGGGAGCAAAATACCTGCATTAGACAGGTATTTGCTCCCCCCTGCAAGAAGCCAAATGTGACCGGGGGGGGGGGCTGGGGGGATCCGAAAAGCGGAAGTTCCATTCTTGGGTGGAACTCCGCTTTAATGTGACCTATAAACTGTACAACTCAATTGAAAAAAAAAAAAAAAAAAATCTTTTAGGTGGAAGTAAAAATAAAAAAATAAGTTATGGTTGCAAAAGTTTGCACACCCTTAAACTAATACTTTATTGAAGCACTTTTTGATTTTATTACAGCACTCAGTCTTTTTGGGTATGAGTCTATCGGCATGGCACATCTTGACTGGGCAATATTTGCACAAGCAGCTAGGATGCCCCCCCCCCCCCCCCCCAACACAGTCCAGCCCTGCTAAAGCCTAAAGATATTTTTTTTTACCTGAGTTCCAGTCATTTTTGTGTAGATTAAAAGTCAGCAGCTGACTATTAACCACTTCCGGACCGCCCACCGCACATAGACTGTGGCAGGGAGGCTCGGCTGCGCGAAACCGACGTACCTGTAGGTTGGTCTGTGCATTAGATACAGCGAGCGCGCTCCCATTGCCAGAGGTTCGATGTCCGCCGGCCACCCGCGATCGCGGTACAGAGAGGCAAAACAAGGATCTGCTTATGTAAACGAGGATCCCCTTTCTGACAGGAAAGGAGAGAGATCATCTGTTCCTAATGATCAGGAACAGCAATCTCTCTCTACTCCCAGTTAGTCCGTCCCCCTGACAGTTAGAAAGCACCTCCCAAGGGAACACTTAACCCCTTGTCTCCATCTTTAAAGCGGAGTTCCACCCAAAAATGGAACTTCCACTTTTTGGATTCCCCCCCCCCCTTCGGTGTCACATTTGGCAGCTTTCAGGGGGGAGGAGGGAGCAGATACCGGTCTAATACAGGTATTTGCTCCCACTTCCTGGCATAGACCACCGCAGCGCTTGTGGTGATCTATGGCACTTCCGGAACCTACCCCGTCCTCCCCCGCTGTATTCCAGGAGACACACAGGTCCTAGGAACACAGCAGAGACCTGAGAGGACGCGCAGCGTGACTCGCGCATGCGCAGTAGGGAACCAGGAAGTGAAGCCGCACGGCTTCACTTCCTTATTCCCTTACCGAGGATGGTGGCGGCAGCAGCCGAGAGCCAAAGGACCGATCGGCTTCGGCTGTCGACATCGCGGGCTCCCTGGACAGGTAAGTGTCCATATATTAAAAGTCAGCAGCTACAGTATTTGTAGATGCTGGCTTTTAATATTTTTTTTTCAGTGGACCTCCGCTTTAAGGCCGGGGAACTAAACCAATTTTGTATGGTGATGTCACAGAGTGGGATAGGCTTGCTGTAGATCTACGGACCTTTGGAACACTTTTGACATTGATTTACCTGAACTACAGTGCTGATTGTTTTTTTGTTTTATCTCATGCAGGGGTCTCAAACTGGCAGCCTTCCACCTGTTGCAGAACTACATGTCCCATCATGCCTCTGCCTATGAGAGTCATGCTTGTAACCGTCAGCCTTGCAATGCCTCATGTGAATTGTAGTTCTGCAACAGCTGGAGGGCCACCAGTTTGAGACCCCGGATTTAATGGTTATTCTTGTTATTTTCTACCATGTATAACCTAGTCCCCACCTCCCTTCTTATCCATCCTCTCTCCCCACCCTCCATATCTACTCCTGTTCCTATCCCCTTTCCCCATCTTTTTATATGGAAATTTGGTACGTCTCACAAATGCGCCCTCCATATTGTTTGGGGAAGAAATTGGATCGATTACCTGTTGTACGCAACTGAAAGTACCGATGAGCCTTTAATACCATCTTTGAAGGATTGTGACTTATGATGTGTTGTCTTCTTGCTGCCCTTTTGGGCGCTTTTCTCTTCTTTTTTTGTATACCATATATTTTTGAAAAATATAAATAAAGATCATTTAAAAAAAATAAAAAAAAACACAAGTGGAGTCTGTTGGGCTATTATGTTATCTGTAGTGTCATTACCTTACAATAATTTCTTGCTCAGTTCCTGCCCAAAATGAGGTATCCCCACTCCCTCAAGCTGCTTGCACCATCCAATGAACTGAATCACATATTCAGGAGAGTCAATCGCCCTTGTAATGGCTGGAGCAAAATGTGAAGATCTGGGCTCTCACTACCAGACATCTCATCATAAAATATAAGGAACAGTAATGCCGCGTACACACGAGCGGACTTTACGGCAGACTTTGCCCGGCGGACGGGATTTCGTCGGACAATTCGATGTGTGTGGGCTGCAGCGGACTTTGTTTTCTCAAAAGTTGGACGGACTTAGATTTGAAACATGTTTTAACCACTTGACGACCGCCTCACGCCGATGTACGTCGGCAAGGTGGCACGGACAGGCAAAATCACGTACATGGTACGTGATTTGCCTTCCGCGGGTGGGGGGTCCGATCGGACCCCCCCCCCCGGTGCCCGAGGCGGTCGTCTTTTGTCCAGCGGCGATCAGAGGTGAGGGGGAGACCATCCGTTCGTGGCCCCCCCCTCGCGATCGCCGCCGGCCAAACGAATCATTCCTTTGCTGCTGTATGCTAAACAGCAGCAAAGGAAATGATGTCATCTCTCCTCGGCTCGGTAATTTCCGTTCCGGCCCGAGGAGAGAAGACATCAATGTGAGTGCACAACACACACACACACACAGTAGAACATGCCAGGCCCACTAAACACCCCGATCCCCCCCCCGATCGCCCCCCCCCTGTCACAAACTGACACCAGCAGTTTTTTTACTGCATAGTGTCAGTTTGTGACAGTTACAGTGTTGGGACAGTTACTGTTACCCCCCTTTAGGTCTAGGGTACCCCCCTAACCCCCCCTAATAAAGTTTTAACCCCTTGATCACCCCCTGTCACCAGTGTCACTAATGCCGCGTACACACGGTCGGACTTTGTCTACAAAAGTCCAACGGACGCTGACGGACTAAAGCTGGCTGGTAATCCGATCGTGTGTGGGCTTCTCCGGACTTTCAACATACTTTTTTAGCCTCAAATCCGACGTACTTTAGATTTGAAACATGCTTCAAATCTTTACTTCGTAACTACGACGGACCCCGAAATCCGCTCGTCTGTGTGCTAGTCCGACGGACAAAAAGCCACGCTAGGGCAGCTATTGGCTACTGGCTATGAACTTCCTTATTTTAGTCCGGTGTACGTCATCACGTAAGAATTCGACGGACTTTTGTGTGATCGTGTGTAGGCAAGTCTGTTCGTTAGAAAGTCCGCCGCAAGTCCGTCGAAAGTCCGCCGAAAGTCTGTCGGAAGTCTGTCGGACAGGCTGTCTGACTTTTGTAGACGAAAAGTCCGACCGTGTGTACGCGGCATAAGCGATCATTTTTCTGATCGCTGTATTAGTGTCGCTGGTGACGCTAGTTAGGGAGGTAGATATTGAGGTTCGCCGTCAGCGTTTTATAGCGTCAGGGACCCCCATATACTATCTAATAAATGTTTTAACCCCTTGATTGCCCCCTAGTTAACCCTTTCACCACTGATCACCATATAACTGTTACGGGTGACGCTGGTTAGTTCGTTTATTTTTTATAGTGTCAGGGCACCCGCCGTTTATTACCGAATAAAGGTTTAGCCCCCTGATCGCCCGGCGGTGATATGCGTCGCCCCAGGCGTCAGATTAGCGCCAGTACCGCTAACACCCACGCACGCAGCATGCGCCTCCCTTAGTGGTATAGTATCTGATCGGATCAATATCTGATCCGATCAGATCTATACTAGCGTCCCCAGCAGTTTAGGGTTCCCAAAAACGCAGTGTTAGCGGAATCAGCCCAGATACCTGCTAGCACCTGCGTTTTGCCCCTCCGCCCAGCCCACCCAAGTCATCAGTGCAGTATCGATCGATCGCTGTCACTTACAAAACACTAAACGCATAACTGCAGCGTTCGCAGAGTCAGGCCTGATCCCTGCGATCGCTAACAGTTTTTTTGGTAGTATTTTGGTGAACTGGCAAGCACCAGCCCCAGGCAGCGTCAGGTTAGTGCCAGTACCGCTAACACCCACGCACGCAGAATACGCCTCCCTTAGTGGTATAGTATCTGAACGCATCAATATCTGATCCGATCAGATCTATACTAGCGTCCCCAGCAGTTTAGGGTTCCCAAAAACGCAGTGTTAGCGGAATCAGCCCAGATACCTGCTAGCACCTGCGTTTTGCCCCTCCGCCCGGCCCAGCCCAGCCCACCCAAGTGCAGTATCGATCGATCACTGTCACTTACAAAACACTAAATGCATAACTGCAGCGTTCGCAGAGTCAGGCCTGATCCCTGCGATCGCCAACAGTTTTTTTGGTAGTATTTTGGTGAACTGGCAAGCACCAGCCCCAGGCAGCGTCAGGTTAGTGCCAGTACCGCTAACACCCACGCACGCACTGTACACCACCCTTAGTGGTATAGTATCTGAACGCATCAATATCTGATCCGATCAGATCTATACTAGCATCCCCAGCAGTTTAGGGTTCTCACAAACGCAGTGTTAGTGGGATCAGCCCAGATACCTGCTAGCACCTGCGTTTTGCCCCTCCGCCCGGCCCAGCCCACCCAAGTGCAGTATCGATCGATCACTGTCACTTACAAAAGACTAAAACGCATAACTGCAGCGTTCGCAGAGTCAGGCCTGATCCCTGCGATCGCCAACAGATTTTTTGGTAGCGTTTTGGTGAACTGGCAAGCGCCAGCGGCCTAGTACACCCCGGTCGTAGTCAAACCAGCACTGCAGTAACACTTGGTGACGTGGCGAGTCCCATAAGTGCAGTTCAAGCTGGTGAGGTGGCAAGCACAAATAGTGTCCCGCTGCCACCAAAAAGACAAACACAGGCCCGTCGTGCCCATAGTGCCCTTCCTGCTGCATTCGCCAATCCTAATTGGGAACCCACCGCTTCTGCAGCGCCCGTACTTCCCCCATTCACATCCCCAACCAAATGCAGTCGGCTGCATGAGAGGCATTTTCTTTATGTCCTCCCGAGTACCCCTACCCAGCGAACCCCCCCAAAAAAGATATTGTGTCTGCAGCTAGCGCGGATATAGGCGTGACACCCGCTATTATTGTCCCTCCTGTCCTGACAATCCTGGTCTTTGCATTGGTGGATGTTTTGAACGCTACCATGCACTAGTTGAGTATTAGCGTAGGATACAGCATTCCACAGACTAGGCACACTTTCACAGGGTCTCCCAAGATGCCATCGCATTTTGAGAGACCCGAACCTGGAACCGGTTACAGTTATAAAAGTTAGTTACAAAAAAAGTGTAAAAAAAAAATAAAAAAGTATATAAAATAAAAAAAATAGTTGTCGTTTTATTGTTCTCTCTCTCTCTATTCTCTCTATTGTTCTGCTCTTTTTTACTGTATTCTATTCTGCAATGTTTTATTGTTATTATGTTTTATCATGTTTGCAATTTTTTGTACTTTACCGTTTACTGTGCTTTATTGTTAACCATTTTTTTGTCTTCAGGTACGCCATTCACAACTTTGAGTGGTTATACCAGAATGATGCCTGCAGGTTTAGGTATCATCTTGGTAGCATTCTTTTCAGCCAGCGGTCGGCTTTCATGTAAAAGCAATCCTAGCGGCTAATTAGCCTCTAGACTGCTTTTACAAGCCGTGGGAGGGAATGCCCCCCCCCCCCACCGTCTTCCGTGTTTTCCTCTGGCTCTCCTGTCTCAACAGGGAACCTGAAAATGCAGCCGGTGATTCAGCCAGCTGACCATAGAGCTGATCAGAGACCAGAGTGGCTCCAAACATCTCTATGGCCTAAGAAACCGGAAGCTACGAGCATTTTATGACTTAGATTTCGCCGGATGTAAATAGCGCCATTGGGAAATTGGGGAAGCATTTTATCACACCGATCTTGGTGTGGTCAGATGCTTTGAGGGCAGAGGAGAGATCTAGGGTCTAATAGACCCCAATTTTTTCAAAAAAAGAGTACCTGCCACTACCTATTGCTATCATAGGGGATATTTACATTCCCTGAGATAACAATAAAAATGATTAGAAAAAAATAAAAATGAAAGGAACAGTTTAAAAATAAGATAAAAAAGCAAAAAAATAATAAAGAAAAAAAAAAAAAAAAAAAAGACCCCTGTCGCCCCCTGCTCTCGCGCTAAGGCGAACGCAAGCGGCGGTCTGTCGTCAAACGTAAACAGCAATTGCACCATGCATATGAGGTATCACCGCAAAGGTTAGATCGAGGGCAGTAATTTTTGCAGTAGACCTCCTCTGTAAATCTAAAGTGGTAACCTGTAAAGGCTTTTAAAGGCTTTTAAAAATGTATTTATTTTGTTGCCACTGCACGTTTGTGCGCAATTGTAAAGCATGTCATGTTTGGTATCCATGTACTCGGCCTAAGATCATCTTTTTTATTTCATCAAACATTTGGGCAATATAGTGTGTTTTAGTGCATTAAAATTTAAAAAAGTGTGTTTTTTCCCCAAAAAATGCGTTTGAAAAATCGCTGCGCAAATACTGTGTGAAAAAAAAAAAAATGAAACACCCACCATTTTTATCTGTAGGGCATTTGCTTTAAAAAAATATATAATGTTTGGGGGTTCAAAGTAATTTTCTTGCAAAAAAAAAAAACTTTTTCATGTAAACAATAATTGTCAGAAAGGGCTTTGTCTTCAAGTGGTTAGAAGAGTGGGTGGCATAAGCTTCTAAATGTTGTGCATAAAATGCCAGGACAGTTCAAAACCCCCCCAAATGACCCCATTTTGGAAAGTAGACACCCCAAGCTATTTGCTGAGAGGCATGTCGAGTCCATGGAATATTTTATATTGCGACACAAGTTGCGGGAAAGAGACAAATTTTTTTTTTTTTGCACAAATTTGTCACTAAATGATATATTGCTCAAACATGCCATGGGAATATGTGAAATTACACCCCAAAATACATTCTGCTGCTTCTCCTGAGTACGGGGATACCACGTGTGAGACTTTTTGGGAGCCTAGCTGCATACGTACAGAACCCCGAAAACCAAGCACCGCCTTCAGGCTTTCTAAGGGCGTGAATTTTTGATTTCTCTCTTGACTGCTTATCACAGTTTCGGAGACCATGGAATGCCCAGGTGGCACAAACCCCCCCAAATGACCCCATTTTGGAAAGTAGACACCCAAAGCTATTTGCTGAGAGGTATAGTGAGTATTTTGCAGACCTCACTTTTTGTCACAAAGTTTTGAAAATTGAAAAAAGAAAAAAAAAAAAGTTTTTTCTTGTCTTTCTTCATTTTCAAAAACAAATGAGAGCTGCAAAATACTCACCATGCCTCTCAGCAAATAGCTTGGGGTGTCTACTCTCCAAAATGGGGTCATTTGGGGTGGTGGTTTTCAGGGTCCCGTGCACGGCTAGGCTCCCAAAAAGTCCCACACATGTGGTATCCCCGTACTCAGGAGAAGTAGCTAAATGTATTTTGGGGTGCAATTCCACATATGCCCATGGCCTGTGTGAGCAATATATCATTTAGTGACAACTTTGTGCAAAAAAAAAAAAAAAATGTGTCACTTTCCCGCAACTTGTGTCAAAATATAAAATATTCCATGGACTCAATATGCCTCTCTGGAAATAGCTTGGGGTGTCTACTTTCCAAAATGGGGTCATTTGGGGGGGGTTTTGTGCCACCTTGGCATTCCATGGCCTCCGAAACTGTGATAGGCAGTAAAGAGTGAAATCATAAATTTACACCCTTAGAAATCCTGAAGGCGGTGATTGGTTTTCGGGGCCCCGTACGCGGCTAGGCTCCCAAAAAGTCCCACACATGTGGTATCCCCATATTCAGGAGAAGCAGCAGAATGTATTTTGGGGTGCAATTCCACATAGGCCCATGGCCTGTGTGAGCAATATATCATTTAGTGACAACTTTTTGTAAATATTTTTTTTTTTGTCATTATTCAATCACTTGGGACAAAAAAAATAAATATTCAATGGGTTCAACATGCCTCTCAGCAATTTCCTTGGGGTGTCTACTTTCCAAAATGGGGTCATTTGGGGGGGTTTTGTACTGCCCTGCCATTTTAGCACCTCAAGAAATGACATAGGCAGTCATAAACTAAAAGCTGTGTAAATTACAGAAAATGTACCCTAGTTTGTAGACGCTATAACTTTTGCGCAAACCAATAAATATACGCTTATTGACATTTTCTTTTACCAAAGACATGTGGCCGAATACATTTTTGGCCTAAATGTATGACTAAAATTGAGTTTATTGGATTTTTTTATAACAAAAAGTAGAAAATATCATTTTTTTTCAAAATTTTCGGTCTTTTTCCATTTATAGCGCAAAAAATAAAAACCGCAGAGGTGATCAAATACCATCAAAAGAAAGCTCTATTTGTGGGAAGAAAAGGACGCAAATTTCGTTTGGGTACAGCATTGCATGACCGCGCAATTAGCAGTTAAAGCGACGCAGTGCCAAATTGGAAAAAGACCTCTGGTCCTTAGGCAGCATAATGGTCCGGGGCTCAAGTGGTTAAATCAATCCGTCGAAATCGAGTCCGGTCGAAAAGTCCGCTCGTCTGTATGCTAGTTCGACGGACAAAAAGCCACACTAGGGCAGCTATTGGCTACTGGCTATGAACTTCCTTGTTTTAGTCCGGTCGTACATCATCACGTACGAATTCGACGGACTTTGGTGGATTGTGTGTAGGCAAGTCCGTTCATTCAGAAAGTCCGTCGAAAAGTCCGCCGGGCAAAGTCTGCCGTAAAGTCCGCTCGTGTGTACGCGGCATTAGGTAGCATAACGCTCCTCCATCTTTTACTGAAGGTTGGACTGACTCTCCAAAAATTACCATATACGCATTATCTCACAATAGTGAGTACACCCCTCACATTTTTGTAAATATTTGATTATATATTTTCATGTGACAACACTGAAGAAATGACACTTTGCTATAATGTAAAGTAGTGAGTGTACAGCTTGTATAACAGTGTAAATTTGCTGTCCCCTCAAAATAACTCAACACACAGCCATTAAAGTCTAAATCGCTGGTAACAAAAGTGAGTATACCCCTAAGTAAAAATGTCCAAATTGGGCACAATGTGTCAATATGTTGTGTGGCCACCATTATTTTCCAGCGCTGCCTCAACCCTCTTGGATATGGAGTTCACCAGAGCTTCACAGGTTGCCACGGGAGTCCTCTTCCACTCCTCCATGATGACATCACAGAGCTGGTGGATGTTAGAGACCTTGTGCTCCTCCACCTTCTGTTTGAGGATGCCCCACAGATGCTTAATAGGGTTTAGGTCTGGAGACATGCTTGGCCAGTCCATCACCTTTTATCCTCAGCTTCTTTAGCAAGTCAGTGGTCGTCTTGGAGGTGTGTTTGGGGTCTTAATCATGTTGGTGAAAAAACAAAACAAACCCATCAGAGAGATAGCAAAAACATTAGGTGTGGCCAAATCAACTGTTTGGAACATCCCTAAAAAGAAAGAACTCACTGGTGAGCTCAGCAACACCAAAAGACCGGGAAGACCACGGAAAACAACTGTGGTGGATGACCAAAGAATTCTTTCCCTGGTGAAGAAAACACCCTTCACAACAGTTGGTCAGATCAAGAACACTCTCCAGGAGGTAGGTGTATGTGTGTCCAAGTCAACAATCAAGAGAAGACTTCACCAGGGTGAATACAGAGGGTTCACCACAAGATGTAAACCATTGGTGAGCCTCAAAAACAGGAAGGCCTGATTAGAGTTTGCCAAACATCTAAAAAAGCCTTCACAGTTCTGGAACAACATCCTATGGACAGATGAGACCAAGATCAACTTGTACCAGAGTGATGGGAAGAGAAGAGTATGGAGAAGGAAAGGAACTGCTCATAATCCAAAGCATACCACCTCATCAGTGAAGCATGGTGGTGGTAGTGTCATGGCGTGGGCATGTATGGCTGCCAATGGAACTGGTTCTCTTGTATTTATTGATGTGACTGCTGACAAAAGTAGCAGGATGAATTCTGAAGTGTTTCGGGCAAATATTATCTGCTCATATTCAGAAAAATGCTTCAGAACTCATTGGACGGCTCTTCACAGTGCAGATGGACAATGACCCAAAGCATACTGCAAAAGCAACCAAAGAGTTTTTTAAGGGAAAGAAGTGGAATGTTATGCAATGGCCAAGTCAATCACTGACCTGAATCCGATTGAGCATGCATTTCACTTGCTGAAGACAACACTGAAGGGAAAATGCCCCAAGAACAAGCAGGAACTGAAGACAGTTGCAGTAGAGGCCTGGCAGAGCATCACCAGGGATGAAACCCAGCGTCTGGTGATGTCTAGGCGTTCCAGACTTCAGGCTGTAATTGACTGCAAAGGATTTGCAACCAAGTATTAAAAAGTGAAAGTTTGATAAATGATTGTTAATCTGTCCCATTACTTTTGGTCCCTTAAAAAGTGGGAGGCACATATACAAAAACTGTTATAATTCCTACAACGTTCACCTGATTTAGATGTAAATACCCTCAAATTAAAGCTGAAAGTCTGCAGTTAAAGCACATCTTGTTCGTTTCATTTCAAATCCATTGTGGTGGTGTATAGAGCCAAAAAGATTAGAATTGTGTCGATGTCCCAATATTTATGGACCTGACTGTACATGTCTTTATGGACCTTGCTTTGTGCACTGCTGTGCAGTCACGTTGGAACAGGAAGGGGCCATCCCCAAACTGTTCCCACAAAGTTGGGAGCAGGAAATTGTCCAAAATGTCTTGGTATACTGACACCTTAAGATTTCCCTTGACTGGAACTAAGGGGTCAGGCCCAACACCTGAAAAACAACCCCGCATCATAATCCTCCCCCCGCCAAATGATTTGGGCCAGTGCACAAAGAAAGGTCCATAAAGACATGGATGAGTGAGTCCTGACCTCAACCCGATAAAACACCTTAGGGATGAATTAGGGCAGAGACTGTGATCCAGGCCTTCTTGTCCAACATTAGTGCCTGATCCTCCGCTTCTGGAAGAATGGTCAAACATTCCCATAGACACACTCCTAAACCTTCTGGACACTAAGGATGAGCTCTGGCTTGTTCGCACAGCCCACGTGCAGAGCCCGCCAGGAAGTCGGCATTGCGCTCCGCTAATCACAGGCAGGTAGACATTGTCCTGATGCGCGGCTGCAGAGATCAGGAAATGTCTCACTGCCTGTGATTAGCGGAGCGCAATGCCGACTTCCTGGCGGGCTCTGCACGTGGGCTGTGTGAACACGCCGAAACTCATCCTTACTGGACACCCTTCCCAGAATACTTGACTGGCTTGACCAGAGTCCTGACCTCAACCCAATAGAACACCTTTTGGGATGAATTAGAGCAGAGACTGTGAGCCAGGCCTTTTCGTCCACATCAGTGCCTGACCTCACAGATGCGCTTCTGGAAGAATGGTCAAACATTCCCATAGACACACTGCTAAACCTTGTGGACAGCCCTCCCAGATAAGTTTTTATAGCTGCAAAGAGTGGGCCAACTCAATATTGAATCCTACGGACTAAGATGCCAATAAAGTTCATGTGCGTGCAAAGGCAGGCATCCCAATACTTTTGACAATGTAGTGTGTGTGTGTATATATATGTATATATATATATATATATATATATATATATATATATATATATATATATATATATACACACACATACATACATATATATACATATATATATATATATATATATATATATATATACACATACATACACATATATATATATATATATATATATATATATATATATAATGTGCAGCAACACAATCTAAAGAACGCAATATTAAAAATGTAAGCTTGTAAAAATGGTAACTCAAAACCAAGACGCTACAATAATAAAAAATATGCACTATGCTTTCCCCCTGAAAGCAGAACTAAGAGGAAAAAGCTGAACATACACTCAAAATATTTCTATGCACATGAACCATTTCACCTTACAAAGCAGTTATAATTCTATGCAGTAACTCTTGTGATCCAGCCACCTCTAACACACTAAAAACGCCCAGGAAAATCAACGCTAGTTTGGCTTTGCAGTTTCCTGCATCACCTGGCTTCTCACTGGACAATTGATAGGAGGCAAAAAAAGCTGCAAAGTTGAAATGAGAAATGCTGGTGCCACCTGAGGGGATGTGCAGTTTTGACGATTTGCGTGAATCACAAGACTGGCTGAACAGAATGTTTTTGTTTTTTAGCAGGCAGAATTATTCACATATAGGTTATACTGTAACTGTGTATCCAGCTGTGCGCCTGAACAAATGGCAGGTGACACAGGAGCAGAGTGGATAAAAATCAACGATTAAAAAAAAAAAAAAAAAAATATATCAGATTTTTTGATTTAAAATCGATTTTTTTTTTATTTTTATTACATTTATTTTCATAAAATGCTTTTGGAGTAAAAATGTATCTAACGATAGTTTTCTATTTAAGATACATTAATAATTTATTCAGCATAAAATGGAGCTTAGTTATGTAGCACGAGGCTGTATATTCTGCAATACTTACATTTTTGTTAAACTCATTCAATGAATCCAAACTCTGCAAGCCGAGATAACATGCATTGCATTGATGCATTCACACAATTTGACAGGAACCATGAGATTAAACAAAGTTTATGAATATTCTTTTATCTCATTGTTTTGCAAATCTATGTACACTACAAACTGTATGATTGAATCAGTTCTGATATCACTGTTTTACTAACCTGACAGCTTATTATTCTAAATAGGAAACCTTCATTTTGTTTGCAAATATTAAATATTTTAACTACCAGCAAGAATAAGTCCTTACATTTAAAGAGCACCTGTCATTCCAGATCCATCATGGCAGCGCCTGTTAGCGGGCATCCACTCACCTGCTGCCGCCACGTCCCTCACCTTGTTGTGTCACTGCCACATCACCAGCCATTAAACTGAATGGGACTGTTGGCGAGTCAACAGCGGGTCAGAGGAGGAGCTGCTGCAGGACAGAGATGACAGTTGCTCTTTAAAAATTATGATTTAAATCAAGCCTTTTTACTAGTGATTTAAATCAAATCCACCCTGTACAGGAGACTGCAAAGCTCAAATTATGGTTCCCAAAGAAAGCCTGTGCAGTATGAGATGTGTATCCAAAAGGCTGGCTGAACAGAACTGACGGTTTCTGGCAGGTAGAACAATTCACACACATTTTTCAACTGTGCATCTAGTGGTTTGCCTGAAGTCTGTTTTTTCTTTACTTTGCGGGTGATGTGTAGCAAGGATGTTGTTTACACCGACTCAACCACTAGAGGAAGTCCCTACAAAACTGTATGTGGAATATCAAATATGGAGCACCAAACAAGTTAATTTAAAATAAATATAGCAATGATCAAAAATACTGTACAAGGCAAGCATAAAAATTTATATATATATATACACACACACACATACATAGAGATATAGATATATATATATATATATATATATAGATAGAGATATATATATATAGATTATATATATATATATATATATATATATATATATATATATATATATATATATATATATATATATATATATATATATATATATATATATATCTATATATATATATATATATATATATATATATATATATATATATATATCTCTCTATCTATATATATATATATATATCTCTCTATCTATATATATATATATATATCTCTATCTATATATATATATCTATATATCTATCTATCTATCTATATATCTATATCTATCTATCTCTATATATCTATCTCTATATATCTATCTATCTATATATCTATCTCTATATCTATATCTATACATATATAATATCTCTCTCTCTCTCGATATATATAGATATATATATATATATATAGATATATATATATATATATATATATATATATATATATATATATATATATATGTTTTAAATAAGTGCGGAAACCTTTCAAAGAACACGTGTGTGTGTAAATAAAATGTAAAAATATAGAACTGTTATCCTTTAACTGATCCTCATAAGCCCCCACCCCAAAACTCTTATACTCACAGCTATTTGGCCCACTGGTAGCTGTACAGCTGCCAATACAAAAGTCTTCCAAGCGGGGCAACTTCTGCTAGGCAACAGCCGCCACTGCAAAGTCTATTAGGCGGGCACTTTGTTTCTGCGCATGCGCAGAGAAATCTCCTATGAAGAGGCAATCCACTGTTGGGGCACATAATAAACAGATTTTCCATGCATGCCAACACAGCAAATAACTGTAGCAGGACTGGGGACAGCAGAGTATAAGATGCTGGGAGCTGCTAGAGGAAAGAGGCTAATAAGGGGTAGTCAAAGGATAATACTAAAAATACTAGTTGCCAATGCTTTAATACTTTATTAGACCTGGAACAAGTATGCAAATAAGAGACTACAAATGTAGAACTCCTGACCCGCATACTTTCTGGAAAAAACATCAATACGTATTGGATTAGTATACCAGCCAGGCAACTGGCATTTCCTAAAGGAGAGGTCAGTAACAGCAACCTCTGTATTCTTTTATTATAGGTTCCCCTTAGCAATCTCACTGACAAAAACATGTTTTCCAGATAAAACAAGGTCAGCTTTAAAGTATAAGTGAAAGGAAAACATTTTATTTTGTAGTTTTGGATAGAGTGGAGAAAGATTAGAACACCTGTCAGTTTTCATTGTTGTCTGTGCCCACTTTAGGGAGAGATTCACCCTCTCTATTTGTCCTGTTTACCATTAGCATTGAAGGTGAAAGTTAAAGAAAGTCCCAAATTTTGGGTTGTCCCCAGAAAAGAGGGAATATCCTCCAATGTGAACGATAGTTCTGGTGACCTGGGGGTCCCCAAGGAATTCCCTTAATTTGTAGAGACTTCCTCTCACTTCCTGTTTGGTCATGGGACAGGAAGCGAAGGAGAATATCTGCAATGGGACACAGATGGTGAAAAAAAAAATCTGACAGGGGTTATAACCCTCCCTTGCTCCATTTAAAAGGAAAAAAAAGTTTTGCATATAGTTCTACCTTAAGGCCAAGCTTCTAAAAACTCACCTGCTCTGCTCCATAAACAGTAGCAAACTGCACAAAGTCCTCCATCTTCACAAAGCCATCTTTATCTCGATCCAGTGCATCAAATACAGCTCGGAGACGGGCCAGCTCGTCCCCGACACAAGGAGAGTCGTTATCCAGCGCAAACGCCAAAAACGGGTCACCCTCTCCAAACGAGAAGGGGGCAGAGGCTGAATCCTGTGAATCGTCAGGCTGGTGGGAATCGCATGGAAGCACCTGGGTAATTTCCAAGGGAGAGCCTGTACGAGAGAGCGCAAGCTTTTCAGTTTGTGCCATTGTACGACATGGTAGAAGAGGGCTCTCCAAACCAATATCTGCCTTTGACTGGGTGGTATCAACGGAAGGACATTGCTCATATGAGTCTGAATGTGTAGAGCACATCTGGTTACAATCTGGTTCTTCCAATCTGAGCAAAACAGGCCCTTTTAGTTCACAGGAAAGTGCTTTCTCCTCCAGAATAGGAATGTCTATTTCTGGCTGAACCAATTTATCCGGTGGTATGGCTTCCTGAGACTTTGCAAGCAGGACATCCTGGTTGTTTTCAGTGAAATCATCCAACAAATCCAACGGGTCCTTCCCCACAATCAACGGTAGCTGGCCAGTTTCATCAAGGAGTTTTGATCCCGTTTCAGTAACCACATAGGAATTGCTCTGAGCTAATATAATACTTTGTAAAGGAGAACCTGCCTGACCTGCAGGTGTCAAATGATCACCAAAACAAAGGCTTTCCAGCGGAGAGGTTGATGGCGTTTCAGAAACATGTGATTGCGAAGGCTTGGTTGCATCACAAAGTAAATGACCGGCTACATTAGCAGACGTACTTCTAAAAGATGGGTCAAAGTGAAATTGGGAACATGGGTGAACAGTAGGACTACTGGAGGAGCTCAGCGTTTTACATGAAACCAGTTCAGGTTCAAACAATAAGTCCAAGCAGTAAGAATCAGACTGGTCAATATCATGATTGAGAAGGTCGTTGTCTGAAATGCCACTGAAAGTTTGGTCACCTCCAATATTAAAGTCAACTTGGCCATTAGATGAGGGCATGTGTGGCAGGTTAGCTGACTGGGGGTCATTTACCTGAGACAACATTTCTTCCGTCATAGGTACCTGCTCAGCTCTTAACTCACTATCTGTCTGATGCAGTGATAAACTATCGAGGGCACAACATAGGTCACTATTAATTTCTGAGCACGCCATCTCATTAGCTTGTAAATGTGAGAATACATCACAAAGGGACAGTAAGTCGTCTGAAAGGGCAAGCGGATCTATTTCTAGGGATGCATTGGGAGATTCTGGTGGCGTATCTAAACAAAATAAAGGAAAACAGTCATCAATTTCGTGAACTTGGCTGGCAGGGTCTTTTGGAGATAAATTTAAATAAATGTCTTCACCACATTCCAAACCGACCCCTGTAAATTGAGAATGGACTAAATCTGAAGACCAGTCCCACGAGATTTGGAATTCTTCAACAATGCTGTTTGAGAAACTGGTGTTAGCCGGGGTTATCGGAGCAAAACATGAAGCAGAATCCAAAGATGACTGATTTGCAGATTCAGGTTGGTCTACCTCACTGGCCAAATGGCCATTACTGGATTCCAGAAAGGCTTCAGACAATAATTGGTCAACATTAGAAGATGTCAAGGACTGACACAATTGTACATTAGCCTCTTTGAGGAGAGCATTGGGACCAGAAAAGGACAACTGGTGTTCATGAGAAGGTTCAGACATATGAGAGAGGAGCATGTGGTCAGTATCGTTTGACAAACAAGACTCAAGCAAGGACAACTCATTGCTGGTCGGGGTAACATTGGACTCAATCAGAAGTGACTGGTTGGCTTCGCTGATCAAAAGCTCATCAAACAAGGATATTTCAGTGTCAGGGTCCACAGAGGTCACATCTAAAGGAAAATGATCAATGTCAGGAGAAAAACACAAATCGGACAGTTCCATGTCATCAAGGTTTGGGGACAATAGAGATTCTGAAAGATGCAGCAGGCCGATATCATGAAAAGATTGAGACGGTGGCAATTGGTCGGAGAAGTGGCCTGTAGAGGATTCAATGAACTTGTCGGCATCTTCTGCTACAAGAGAGTCAGATAAAGGCAAATGGTTATTCGAACTGGAGTCACCCTTTGAAAAGTTGCCATGATCAAGAGCCAAATAGGATTCCAATAAAGGCAGGTGATTGGTATTGGCCACAAAAGAGTTACAATTAGGCAACTGGTCAGCAAAATGGTGCACAGATGGTGGTAACTGGTCTGCATGGGAAGGCATGAGGGAATCAGAAAGAGGCATCTCATGGGTGTTGTGAGCGACAGAAGATTCAGGGAGAAAGACTTGGTCACTATCGTCATTTAAACTAGATTCAAGCTTTAGCAAGCGACCACTATCTAAGTCATGACAGGCTTCAGGTAATCCAGCTAAATGGTCAGTGGTATTCGACACTGGAAAAGGCAAAGCATCTAGAATTAAAAAAGATTCACCGGGCTGAAAATCGTCAGGATCATAGGCCAAAACAGAATCAGAAATAGGCAAGCGGTCAATATCAGAGGCCTTGGGGACATTTGATTGAGCCAATGGATCAGAACTATGGATCAAAACAGATCCAGAAAATGGCAAGTGGTCAGGGTCAATGGTCTCGGGGAGACCCGGTAGAGATATTTGGTCGGTGTCACAGGCTAAAAATGTGTCGCAGAGACAGAAGAGTTCAGTGTCATCACCTAAGTCAGATTCAGATGGGGGCAACAGGTCACCATTATTGGTCAAGGGACTTTCACAATGAGCGGACTCAGAACCAGTCATTTCTTTGTCTGCAATGTCAGAAAACAAAGGTATTTGTTCAGTGCTGGAAGAGGTTTGAGGATGAGACATTGGCCCAGAGCTTGACTCAAAAATAGAATAAGTTAACTGGTCATTTTCATGAGCCAAAAAGGTTTCGGAGAGAGGCAATGGCTCAATATCTGAGTCCACACATAAACCAGATTGAGGCAAGGCATCAATAACAGGGGTCAAGGAGGACCCAGAATTGAGACTCTCACATGCACTTGAACCCAAGGCCAAATCAGACTGGGAAAACTGGACAGTGTCGAGTTCCAAATACGAGTTAGGCTGGGATAACCTGTCAGTATCTAAAAAAGGTTCAGACTGGGAGCACTGGGCAAACTTTGGGATGAAAAGGCAATCCGTCTGTGGCGATTGGCTGGGGTCAGGTTGACCACAAGCATCAGGCAGAGGAAACTGGTCAATCTGCAGACTCAAACTGGACTCGCAGAGGGACAACTCTTGGTTATGGTCCAAATAGACATCACAAACATGCTCATTTTGAGAATCCAGGCAACATTCTGAGCGGGCGGAATGGTCAGAGTTTTGGCCTGAATCAGACTCAGACCGGGATGACATCTCAAGCTCAGAAGTTGAACATAGTTCACAGTTAGGATATAACTCAACTAAACTGGATTCAGACTGGGATAAAAGGTGGAGTTGGTCAACATCAGAGTTCCAAAGGGGTTCCGACTGGGATACCTGGTCAGGTTTTGGGTCCAAAGAGGAATGGAAAGTGGGTAAAGGACCAGAGTCCGGGTGTAAAGCGCATTCTAATTGGGGTAACAGATTGCTGTCGGTCTTGGCCTGGTGTAACTTTTTAGTGTCTGGATCCAAAGTGCCATTAAACTGGCCTACCTGTTCAGAGCCAGATGCCACATAGTTAAGGTTGTCAACATATGATTCAGGATGGGCTAATTTGTAAGTGAAAGAGTGCAAATGAGATTCTATTTGGGTTAACTGGTCAGCAGCATTGGTGAAACAGGTTTCAGACAGCGGTTCAAAGTCAGGGGCCAAAAAGGATTGAGGACAGCATAACTGGTTAGTGTCCACAGGCAAACAGGATTCTGCAAGGGATAACCGTTCAGAGTTTAAAGAAGGATCGCATTGGGGTAACTGGTTCACGTCAGAGTGTAAACAGGATTCAGACCGGGATAAATAGTCGGTAACATTGGTGGAGCCTGATTCAGCCTCTGTCAAATCACTGCCAGTGTTCAAACCAGCTTCAGCTTCTGGCAATTCACCAACACCAGGGTTCAAAAAGCTCTCAGCCTCAGGCAGCTCACTAACATCATAACCCGCAAAGCTTTCAGCTTCTGGTAGATCACTGATGCCTGGATTTAGACAAGCATCAGATTCAGGCAGCTCGTTGACATTGAGGTTCAAGCAGGCTTCTGCCTCAGGCAAGTCACCCTCAAGGTTTAAAAAGATTTCTGCCTCGGCCAAATCATTAGCATTGGAGATAAAGGAGTCTGCTTCAGACAATTCAGCAGCGCTGAGGTCCAAACAGATCTCAGCCTCAGGCAATTCGTCAACATCAGCATTCAAACAGCATTCAGATTGGAAAAATGGGTCAGGGCAAAAATGGGACTGGGATTGCGACAAGTGGTCAGGGTCAAATTTTAAATGGATTATGGAATGAGACAACTGGACTGAGTCAGGTTCAAGACCGGAGTCACACTGTGGCAACAGTGCAGCACCTTCATCTAACCAGGAGCTAGTCTGGAGCAATTGTGCAGCACCTTCATCTAACTGAGAGCTAGACTTAGGCAACTGTGCAGCAACTTCATCTAACTGGGAGCTAGAATGAGGCAACTGTGCAGCAACTTCATCTAACTGGGAGCTAGAATGAGGCAACTGTTCAACTTCATCGAAGTGGGGGCTAGACTGGGGAAACTGTTCATCACTTTCATCTAACTGGGAGCTAGACTGGGACAGCTCTACAGCACCTTCATCTAACTGGGAGCTAGACTGGGACAGCTCTACAGCACCTTCGTCTAACTGGGAGCTAGACTGGGACAGCTCTACAGCACCTTCGTCTAACTGGGAGCTAGACTGGGACAGCTCTACAGCACCTTCGTCTAACTGGGAGCTAGACTGGGACAACTCTACAGCACCTTCATCTAACTGGGAGCTAGACTGGGACAGCTCTACAGCACCTTCATCTAACTGGGAGCTAGACTGGGGCAACTGTTCATCACCTTCATCTAACTGGGAGATAGACTGAGGCAACTCTACAGCACTAGAAACCAAGATGGATTCATACGGCGGCGATTCTACAGCGGCAGGGTCCACGAGGAAATCTGACTGGGGGGACTGGTCTGTACAAGGATCTACAGGGGCTACAGATAAGGAATGGTCATCACGACGAGGTAGACAGAATTCAGCTGGAGGAATTTGGTCAATCTTAGGTGTTAAATAATCAAAGGACGGGGGCTTACAGTCACTTTCCTGGTGCATTTTTGAAGTAAACAGTAGCGTCTCATCTAAATCTAACAAACCCTTGCTAGCCATGGGCATCTGGTTGGCATCTACTGGAGGACAAGGGGGTAACGTCTCATTTTCAGGTGGCAAAGCAGGCCAAGGAACAAACAGCTGGTGGACATCTATGAGGTCATCTGATGTTGTATCTCCTACCCAAGAAGATGACCCATTCAGATACGGACTTTGACTATGAGGATTTGGGGGAAGGGGTGTGAGGGCCGTATCAGGGGGCACCTTAAACGTACAGTAAGAGGAAGGCTTCTGAGCGGAGTCCAGGAA
Organism: Lithobates septentrionalis; assembly: GCA_037952835.1. Lineage (NCBI taxonomy): Eukaryota > Metazoa > Chordata > Amphibia > Anura > Ranidae > Lithobates > Lithobates septentrionalis. Next base: position 142,367 of record JBBDGP010001518.1, read on the forward strand.
TGAATGTGGGGTAGGAAGGGCGATGGGGGCGCTCTCCTCTCCATGCCCACCTGTCACCCCCACTATCACCCCGAGGGGCGGTAATAAGGGCTCCTCACCCTGGCACGGCTCGGGCCCACCTTGCTCACCCAGTGATTGGCGTCCCTTCTCCTCAGTCCCCATCAGGAAATAGCCCCCCACCACCTGCGGAGGGATCAGGGCGATCGCTCTCTGCCCCCCCAGGGGCTCCGCGTCCAAGTCCCCCCAGGCAGTCAAATGAGGGTCCCCATCCATCCTCATGGGTCCCAGCAGGCTGGATCTCCGGTGGTCTCTGGAGGGATCCTTCTTCTTATTCTGCTGCCATCATGTCCTCAGCTGGGGATCTCCACCATTAGGCATGACTCCAATTCAAAGCTCATCCAATAAAAACAATCCCCTCCAGCGGGGTCAGCGGCCCTCACCTGCCCCCTCCGTCCTGGGGGGCTTCATCCTCCGAGCCGGCTACTCCTCCGTACAAGGTGCAGAGCCCGGGCACCGCTCCGGGGGGATGGAAGGCAGAGCCGGCCCGCCGATCACTGCAATGCCGGGTGTGGGCCTGGGAGGGAGATCAGAGGAAGAGAACCGGGACAACCGACACCATCCATCCGAGAGACTGCAGGAGACTGACCGACACAGAGAGGGAGAGGAGGCTGGGAGAAGAGGGAGGAGCCGGGGACAAGACCGAGGAGGAGGAGGAGGGGGGAGAGCGCATGAGGAGGATGGAGGAGAGAACACTGAGCACAACATACAGGGATGGGGGATCATATTCTACAGACGGGGGATCATAGAGATGGGGGGGATCATAGAGATGGGGGATCACATTCTACAGACTGGGGGATCATAGAGATGGGGGATCACATTCTACAGACTGGGGGATCATAGAGATGGGGGATCACATTCTACAGACTGGGGGATCATAGAGATGGGGGATCACATTCTACAGACTGAGGGATCATAGAGATCGGGGATCACATTCTACAGACTGGGGATCATAGAGATGGGGGATCACATTCTACAGACTCGGGGATCATAGAGATGGAGGATCACATTCTACAGACTGGGGATCATAGAGATGGAGGATCACATTCTACAGACTGGGGGATCATAGAGATGGAGGATCACATTCTACAGACTGGGGGATCATAGAGATGGGGGATCACATTCTACAGACTGGGGATCATAGAGATGGGGGATCACATTCTACAGACTGGGGATCATAGAGATGGAGGATCACATTCTACAGACTGGGGGATCATAGAGATGGGGGATCACATTCTACAGACTGGGGATCATAGAGATGGGGGATCACATTCTACAGACTGGGGGATCATAGAGATGGGGGATCACATTCTACAGACTGGGGGATCATAGAGATGGGAGGTCACATTCTACAGACTGGGGATCATAGAGATGGGGGATCACATTCTACAGACTGGGGATCATAGAGATGGGGGATCACATTCTACAGACTGGGGATCATAGAGATGGGGGATCACATTCTACAGACTGGGGGATCATAGAGATCGGGGATCACATTCTACAGACTGGGGATCATAGAGATGGGGGATCACATTCTACAGACTCGGGGATCATAGAGATGGGAGGTCACATTCTACAGACTGGGGATCATAGAGATGGGGGATCACATTCTACAGACTCGGGGATCATAGAGATGGGAGGTCACATTCTACAGAGTGGGGATCATAGAGATGGGGGATCATATTCTACAGACTGGGGATCATAAAGATGGGGGATCACATTCTACAGACTGGGGGATCATAGAGATGGGGGATCATATTCTACAGAGTGGGGATCATAGAGATGGGGGATCACATTCTACAGACTGGGGATCATAAAGATGGGGGATCACATTCTACAGACTGGGGGATCATAGAGATGGGGGATCACATTCTACAGACTGAGGGATCATAGAGATGGGGGATCACATTCTACAGACGGGATCATAGAGATGGGGGATCACATTCTACAGACTGGGGGATCATAGAGATGGGGGGATCACATTCTACAGACAGGATCATAGAGATGGGGGATCACATGCTACAGACTGGGGGATCACATTCTACAGGCTGGAGGATCATAGAGATGGGGGATCACATTATACAGACTGGGGGATCATAGAGATGGGGGATCACATTCTACAGACTGGGGGATCATAGAGATGGGGGATCACATTCTACAGACTGGGGGATCATAGAGATGGGGGATCACATTCTACAGACTAGGGGATCATAGAGATGGGGGATCACATTCTACAGACTGGGGATCATAGAGATGGGGGATCACATTCTACAGACTGGGGGATCATAGAGATGGGGGATCACATTCTACAGACTGGGGAATCATAGAGATGGGGGATCACATTCTACAGACTGGGAAATCATAGAGATGGGGGATCACATTCTACAGACTGGGGATCATAGAGATGGGGATCACATTCTACAGACTGGGGGATCATAGAGATGGGGTATCACATTCTACAGACTGGGGGGGGGGATCATAGAGATGGGGGATCACATTCTACAGACTGGGGAATCATAGAGATGGGGGATCACATTCTACAGACTGGGGATCATAGAGAAGGGGATCACATTCTACAGACTGGGGATCATAAAGATGGGGGATCACATTCTACAGACTGGGGGATCATAGAGATGGGGGATCACATTCTATAGACTGGGGGATCATAGAGATGGGGGATCACATTCTACAGACTGAGGGATCATAGAGATGGGGGATCACATTCTACAGACTGAGGGATCATAGAGATGGGGGATCACATTCTACAGACGGGATCATAGAGATGGGGGATCACATTCTACAGACTGGGGGATCATAGAGATGGGGGATCACATTCTACAGACGGGATCATAGAGATGGGGGATCACATGCTACAGACTGGGGGATCACATTCTACAGGCTGGAGGATCATAGAGATGGGGGATCACATTCTACAGACTGGGGGATCATAGAGATGGGGGATCACATTCTACAGACTGGGGGATCATAGAGATGGGGGATCACATTCTACAGACTGGGGAATCATAGAGATGGGGGATCACATTCTACAGACTGGGAAATCATAGAGATGGGGGATCACATTCTACAGACTGGGGATCATAGAGATGGGGATCACATTCTACAGACTGGGGGATCATAGAGATGGGGGATCACATTCTACAGACTGGGGGGGGGGGATCATAGAGATGGGGGATCACATTCTACAGACTGGGGAATCATAGAGATGGGGGATCACATTCTACAGACTGGGGATCATAGAGATGGGGATCACATTCTACAGACTGGGGGATCATAGAGATGGGGGATCACATTCTACAGACTGGGGAATCATAGAGATGGGGGATCACATTCTACAGACTGGGGATCATAGAGATGGGGATCACATTCTACAGACTGGGGGATCATAGAGATGGGGAGATCACATTCTACAGACTGGGGGGTCATAGAGATGGGGGATCACATTCTACAGACTGGGGGGGGGGATCATAGAGATGGGGAGATATAATTCTACAGACTGGGGGATCACATTCTACAGACTGGGGGATCATAGAGGTGAGGGATCACATTCTACAGGCTGGAGGATCATAGAGATGGGGGATCACATTCTACAGACTGGGGGATCATAGAGATGGAGGATCACATTCTACAGACTGGGGGATCATAGAGATGGGGGATCACATTCTACAGACTGGGGGATCATAGAGATGGGGGATCACATTCTACAGACTGGGGGATCATAGAGATGGGGGATCATATTCTACAGAGTGGGGATCATAGAGATGGGGGATCACATTCTACAGACTGGGGATCATAAAGATGGGGGATCACATTCTACAGACTGGGGGATCATAGAGATGGGGGATCACATTCTACAGACTGAGGGATCATAGAGATGGGGGATCACATTCTACAGACGGGATCATAGAGATGGGGGATCACATTCTACAGACTGGGGGATCATAGAGATGGGGGGGATCACATTCTACAGACAGGATCATAGAGATGGGGGATCACATGCTACAGACTGGGGGATCACATTCTACAGGCTGGAGGATCATAGAGATGGGGGATCACATTATACAGACTGGGGGATCATAGAGATGGGGGATCACATTCTACAGACTGGGGGATCATAGAGATGGGGGATCACATTCTACAGACTGGGGGATCATAGAGATGGGGGATCACATTCTACAGACTAGGGGATCATAGAGATGGGGGATCACATTCTACAGACTGGGGATCATAGAGATGGGGGATCACATTCTACAGACTGGGGGATCATAGAGATGGGGGATCACATTCTACAGACTGGGGAATCATAGAGATGGGGGATCACATTCTACAGACTGGGAAATCATAGAGATGGGGGATCACATTCTACAGACTGGGGATCATAGAGATGGGGATCACATTCTACAGACTGGGGGATCATAGAGATGGGGTATCACATTCTACAGACTGGGGGGGGGGGATCATAGAGATGGGGGATCACATTCTACAGACTGGGGAATCATAGAGATGGGGGATCACATTCTACAGACTGGGGATCATAGAGAAGGGGATCACATTCTACAGACTGGGGATCATAAAGATGGGGGATCACATTCTACAGACTGGGGGATCATAGAGATGGGGGATCACATTCTATAGACTGGGGGATCATAGAGATGGGGGATCACATTCTACAGACTGAGGGATCATAGAGATGGGGGATCACATTCTACAGACTGAGGGATCATAGAGATGGGGGATCACATTCTACAGACGGGATCATAGAGATGGGGGATCACATTCTACAGACTGGGGGATCATAGAGATGGGGGATCACATTCTACAGACGGGATCATAGAGATGGGGGATCACATGCTACAGACTGGGGGATCACATTCTACAGGCTGGAGGATCATAGAGATGGGGGATCACATTCTACAGACTGGGGGATCATAGAGATGGGGGATCACATTCTACAGACTGGGGGATCATAGAGATGGGGGATCACATTCTACAGACTGGGGAATCATAGAGATGGGGGATCACATTCTACAGACTGGGAAATCATAGAGATGGGGATCACATTCTACAGATTGGGGGATCATAGAGATGGGGGATCACATTCTACAGACTGGGGGGGGGATCATAGAGATGGGGGATCACATTCTACAGACTGGGGAATCATAGAGATGGGGGATCACATTCTACAGACTGGGGATCATAGAGATGGGGATCACATTCTACAGACTGGGGGATCATAGAGATGGGGGATCACATTCTACAGACTGGGGAATCATAGAGATGGGGGATCACATTCTACAGACTGGGGATCATAGAGATGGGGATCACATTCTACAGACTGGGGGATCATAGAGATGGGGAGATCACATTCTACAGACTGGGGGGTCATAGAGATGGGGGATCACATTCTACAGACTGGGGGGGGGGGATCATAGAGATGGGGAGATATAATTCTACAGACTGGGGGATCACATTCTACAGACTGGGGGATCATAGAGGTGAGGGATCACATTCTACAGGCTGGAGGATCATAGAGATGTGGGATCACATTCTACAGACTGGGGGATCATAGAGATGGAGGATCACATTCTACAGACTGGGGGATCATAGAGATGGGGGATCACATTCTACAGACTGGGGGATCATAGAGATGGGGGATCACATTCTACAGACTGGGGGATCATAGAGATGGGGGATCACATTCTACAGACTGGGGGATCATAGAGATGGGAGGTCACATTCTACAGACTGGGGATCATAGAGATGGGGGATCACATTCTACATACTGGGGGATCATAGAAATGGGGATCACATTCTACAGACTGGGATGTCAAAGAGATGGGGAGATCACATTCTACAGACTAGGGGGGGGGGTCAGAGGAGAGATGTGGGGATCACATTCTACAGAGTGGGGGATCATAGAGTTGGGGGATCACATTCTACAGACTGGGGGAGGGTCAGAGGAGAGATGGGGGATCACAGTCTACAGACTGGGGGGTCATAGAGATGGGGGATCACAGTCTACAGACTGGGGGATCATAGAGATGGGGAGATCACATTCTATAGACTGGGGGGGGTCAGAGGAGAGATGGGGGATCACAGTCTACAGACTGGGGGATCATAGAGATGGGGGATCACATTCTACAGACTGGGGATCATAGAGATGGGGGATCACATTCTACAGACTGGGGGATCATAGAGATGGGGGATCACATTCTACAGACTGGGGGATCATAGAGATGGGGGATCACATTCTACAGACTGGGGATCATAGAGATGGGGGATCACATTCTACAGACTGGGGGATCACATTCTACAGACTGGGGGATCATAGAGATGGGGGATCACATTCTACAGACTGGGGGATCATAGAGATGGGAGGTCACATTCTACAGACTGGGGATCATAGAGATGGGGGATCACATTCTACAGACTGGGGATCATAGAGATGGGGGATCACATTCTACAGACTGGGGGATCATAGAGATGGGGGATCACATTCTACAGACTGGGGGATCATAGAGAAGGGGGATCACATTCTACAGACTCGGGGATCATAGAGATGGGAGGTCACATTCTACAGACTGGGGATCATAGAGATGGGGGATCACATTCTACAGACTGGGGGATCATAGAGATCGGGGATCACATTCTACAGACTGGGGATCATAGAGATGGGGGATCACATTCTACAGACTCGGGGATCATAGAGATGGGGTATCACATTCTACAGACTGGGGGGGGGGATCATAGAGATGGGGGATCACATTCTACAGACTGGGGAATCATAGAGATGGGGGATCACATTCTACAGACTGGGGATCATAGAGATGGGGATCACATTCTACAGACTGGGGATCATAAAGATGGGGGATCACATTCTACAGACTGGGGGATCATAGAGATGGGGGATCACATTCTATAGACTGGGGGATCATAGAGATGGGGGATCACATTCTACAGACTGAGGGATCATAGAGATGGGGGATCACATTCTACAGACTGAGGGATCATAGAGATGGGGGATCACATTCTACAGACGGGATCATAGAGATGGGGGATCACATTCTACAGACTGGGGGATCATAGAGATGGGGGATCACATTCTACAGACGGGATCATAGAGATGGGGGATCACATGCTACAGACTGGGGGATCACATTCTACAGGCTGGAGGATCATAGAGATGGGGGATCACATTCTACAGACTGGGGGATCATAGAGATGGGGGATCACATTCTACAGACTGGGGGATCATAGAGATGGGGGATCACATTCTACAGACTGGGGAATCATAGAGATGGGGGATCACATTCTACAGACTGGGAAATCATAGAGATGGGGGATCACATTCTACAGACTGGGGATCATAGAGATGGGGATCACATTCTACAGACTGGGGGATCATAGAGATGGGAGATCACATTCTACAGACTGGGGAATCATAGAGATGGGGGATCACATTCTACAGACTGGGGATCATAGAGATGGGGATCACATTCTACAGACTGGGGGATCATAGAGATGGGGGATCACATTCTACAGACTGGGGAATCATAGAGATGGGGGATCACATTCTACAGACTGGGGATCATAGAGATGGGGATCACATTCTACAGACTGGGGGATCATAGAGATGGGGAGATCACATTCTACAGACTGGGGGGTCATAGAGATGGGGGATCACATTCTACAGACTGGGGGGGGGGGGATCATAGAGATGGGGAGATATAATTCTACAGACTGGGGGATCACATTCTACAGACTGGGGGATCATAGAGGTGAGGGATCACATTCTACAGGCTGGAGGATCATAGAGATGGGGCATCACATTCTACAGACTGGGGGATCATAGAGATGGAGGATCACATTCTACAGACTGGGGGATCATAGAGATGGGGGATCACATTCTACAGACTGGGGGATCATAGAGATGGGGGATCACATTCTACAGACTGGGGGATCATAGAGATGGGGGATCACATTCTACAGACTGGGGGATCATAGAGATGGGAGGTCACATTCTACAGACTGGGGATCATAGAGATGGGGGATCACATTCTACATACTGGGGGATCATAGAAATGGGGATCACATTCTACAGACTTGGATGTCAAAGAGATGGGGAGATCACATTCTACAGACTAGGGGGGGGGGGGGGTCAGAGGAGAGATGTGGGGATCACATTCTACAGAGTGGGGGATCATAGAGTTGGGGGATCACATTCTACAGACTGGGGGAGGGTCAGAGGAGAGATGGGGGATCACAGTCTACAGACTGGGGGGTCATAGAGATGGGGGATCACAGTCTACAGACTGGGGGATCATAGAGATGGGGAGATCACATTCTATAGACTGGGGGGGGGGGTCAGAGGAGAGATGGGGGATCACAGTCTACAGACTGGGGGATCATAGAGATGGGGGATCACATTCTACAGACTGGGGATCATAGAGATGGGGGATCACATTCTACAGACTGGGGGATCATAGAGATGGGGGATCACATTCTACAGACTGGGGGATCATAGAGATGGGGGATCACATTCTACAGACTGGGGATCATAGAGATGGGGGATCACATTCTACAGACTGGGGGATCACATTCTACAGACTGGGGGATCATAGAGATGGGGGATCACATTCTACAGACTGGGGGATCATAGAGATGGGAGGTCACATTCTACAGACTGGGGATCATAGAGATGGGGGATCACATTCTACAGACTGGGGATCATAGAGATGGGGGATCACATTCTACAGACTGGGGGATCATAGAGATGGGGGATCACATTCTACAGACTGGGGGATCATATAGAAGGGGGATCACATTCTACAGACTCGGGGATCATAGAGATGGGAGGTCACATTCTACAGACTGGGGATCATAGAGATGGGGGATCACATTCTACAGACTGGGGGATCATAGAGATCGGGGATCACATTCTACAGACTGGGGATCATAGAGATGGGGGATCACATTCTACAGACTCGGGGATCATAGAGATGGGAGGTCACATTCTACAGACTGGGGATCATAGAGATGGGGGATCACATTCTACAGACTCGGGGATCATAGAGATGGGAGGTCACATTCTACAGAGTGGGGATCATAGAGATGGGGGATCATATTCTACAGACTGGGGATCATAAAGATGGGGGATCACATTCTACAGACTGGGGGATCATAGAGATGGGGGATCATATTCTACAGAGTGGGGATCATAGAGATGGGGGATCACATTCTACAGACTGGGGATCATAAAGATGGGGGATCACATTCTACAGACTGGGGGATCATAGAGATGGGGGATCACATTCTACAGACTGAGGGATCATAGAGATGGGGGATCACATTCTACAGACGGGATCATAGAGATGGGGGATCACATTCTACAGACTGGGGGATCATAGAGATGGGGGGATCACATTCTACAGACGGGATCATAGAGATGGGGGATCACATGCTACAGACTGGGGGATCACATTCTACAGGCTGGAGGATCATAGAGATGGGGGATCACATTATACAGACTGGGGGATCATAGAGATGGGGGATCACATTCTACAGACTGGGGGATCATAGAGATGGGGGATCACATTCTACAGACTGGGGGATCATAGAGATGGGGGATCACATTCTACAGACTAGGGGATCATAGAGATGGGGGATCACATTCTACAGACTGGGGATCATAGAGATGGGGGATCACATTCTACAGACTGGGGGATCATAGAGATGGGGGATAACATTCTACAGACTGGGGAATCATAGAGATGGGGGATCACATTCTACAGACTGGGAAATCATAGAGATGGGGGATCACATTCTACAGACTGGGGATCATAGAGATGGGGATCACATTCTACAGACTGGGGGATCATAGAGATGGGGGATCACATTCTACAGACTGGGGGGGATCATAGAGATGGGGGATCACATTCTACAGACTGGGGAATCATAGAGATGGGGGATCACATTCTACAGACTGGGGATCATAGAGATGGGGATCACATTCTACAGACTGGGGATCATAAAGATGGGGGAATCACATTCTACAGACTGGGGGATCATAGAGATGGTGGATCACATTCTACAGACTGGGGGATCATAGAGATGGGGGATCACATTCTACAGACTGAGGGATCATAGAGATGGGGGATCACATTCTACAGACTGAGGGATCATAGAGATGGGGGATCACATTCTACAGACGGGATCATAGAGATGGGGGATCACATTCTACAGACTGGGGGATCATAGAGATGGGGGATCACATTCTACAGACGGGATCATAGAGATGGGGGATCACATGCTACAGACTGGGGGATCACATTCTACAGGCTGGAGGATCATAGAGATGGGGGATCACATTCTACAGACTGGGGGATCATAGAGATGGGGGATCACATTCTACAGACTGGGGGATCATAGAGATGGGGGATCACATTCTACAGACTGGGGATCATAAAGATGGGGGATCACATTCTACAGACTGGGGGATCATAGAGATGGGGGATCACATTCTACAGACTGAGGGATCATAGAGATGGGGGATCACATTCTACAGACGGGATCATAGAGATGGGGGATCACATTCTACAGACTGGGGGATCATAGAGATGGGGGATCACATTCTACAGACGGGATCATAGAGATGGGGGATCACATGCTACAGACTGGGGGATCACATTCTACAGGCTGGAGGATCATAGAGATGGGGGATCACATTCTACAGACTGGGGGATCATAGAGATGGGGGATCACATTCTACAGACTGGGGGATCATAGAGATGGGGGATCACATTCTACAGACTGGGGGATCATAGAGATGGGGGATCACATTCTACAGACTAGGGGATCATAGAGATGGGGGATCACATTCTACAGACTGGGGATCATAGAGATGGGGGATCACATTCTACAGACTGGGGGATCATAGAGATGGGGGATCACATTCTACAGACTGGGGAATCATAGAGATGGGGGATCACATTCTACAGACTGGGAAATCATAGAGATGGGGGATCACATTCTACAGACTGGGGATCATAGAGATGGGGATCACATTCTACAGACTGGGGGATCATAGAGATGGGGGATCACATTCTACAGACTGGGGGATCATAGAGATGGGGGATCACATTCTACAGACTGGGGAATCATAGAGATGGGGGATCACATTCTACAGACTGGGTATCATAGAGATGGGGATCACATTCTACAGACTGGGGGATCATAGAGATGGGGGATCACATTCTACAGACTGGGGAATCATAGAGATGGGGGATCACATTCTACAGACTGGGGATCATAGAGATGGGGATCACATTCTACAGACTGGGGGATCATAGAGATGGGGAGATCACATTCTACAGACTGGGGGGTCATAGAGATGGGGGATCACATTCTACAGACTGGGGGGGGATCATAGAGATGGAGAGATATAATTCTACAGACTGGGGGATCACATTCTACAGACTGGGAGATCATAGAGGTGAGGGATCACATTCTACAGGCTGGAGGATCATAGAGATGGGGGATCACATTCTACAGACTGGGGGATCATAGAGATGGGGGATCACATTCTACAGACTGGGGGATCATAGAGATGGGGGATCACATTCTACAGATTGGGGGATCATAGAGATGGGGGATCACATTCTACAGACTGGGGGATCATAGAGATGGGGGATCACATTCTACAGACTGGGGGATCATAGAGATGGGAGGTCACATTCTACAGACTGGGGATCATAGAGATGGGGGGTCACATTCTACATACTGGGGGATCATAGAAATGGGGATCACATTCTACAGACTGGGATGTCAAAGAGATGGGGAAATCACATTCTACAGACTAGGGGGGGGGTCAGAGGAGAGATGTGGGGATCACATTCTACAGAGTGGGGGATCATAGAGTTGGGGGATCACATTCTACAGACTGGGGGAGGGTCAGAGGAGAGATGGGGGATCACAGTCTACAGACTGGGGGGTCATAGAGATGGGGGATCACAGTCTACAGACTGGGGGATCATAGAGATGGGGAGATCACATTCTATAGACTGGGGGGGGGGGTCAGAGGAGAGATGGGGGATCACAGTCTACAGACTGGGGGATCATAGAGATGGGGGATCACATTCTACAGACTGGGGATCATAGAGATGGGGGATCACATTCTACAGACTGGGGGATCATAGAGATGGGGGATCACATTCTACAGACTGGGGGATCATAGAGATGGGGGATCACAATTCTACAGACTGGGGATCATAGAGATGGGGGATCACATTCTACAGACTGGGGGATCACATTCTACAGACTGGGGGATCATAGAGATGGGGGATCACATTCTACAGACTGGGGGATCATAGAGATTGGAGGTCACATTCTACAGACTGGGGATCATAGAGATGGGGGATCACATTCTACAGACTGGGGATCATAGAGATGGGGGATCACATTCTACAGACTGGGGGATCATAGAGATGGGGGATCACATTCTACAGACTGGGGGATCATAGAGATGGGGGATCACATTCTACAGACTCGGGGATCATAGAGATGGGAGGTCACATTCTACAGACTGGGGATCATAGAGATGGGGGATCACATTCTACAGACTGGGGGATCATAGAGATCGGGGATCACATTCTACAGACTGGGGATCATAGAGATGGGGGATCACATTCTACAGACTCGGGGATCATAGAGATGGGAGGTCACATTCTACAGACTGGGGATCATAGAGATGGGGGATCACATTCTACAGACTGGGGGTCATAGAGATGGAGGATCACATTCTACAGACTCGGGGATCATAGAGATGGGAGGTCACATTCTACAGACTGGGGGTCATAGAGATGGGGGATCACATTCTACAGACTGGGGGGTCATAGAGATGGGGGATCACATTCTACAGACTGGGGGGTCATAGAGATGGGGGATCACATTCTACAGACTAGGGGGGGGGTTAGAGGAGAGATGTGGGGATCACATTCTACAGAGTGGGGGATCATAGAGTTGGGGGATCACATTCTACAGACTGGGGGGGGGTCAGAGGAGAGATGTGGGGATCACATTCTACAGACTGGGGGATCATAGAGATGGGGGATCACATTCTACAGACTGGGGGATCATAGAGATGGGGGATCACAGTCTACAGACTGGGGGGTCATAGAGATGGGGGATCACAGTCTACAGACTGGGGGATCATAGAGATGGGGAGATCACATTCTATAGACGGGGGGGTCAGAGGAGAGATGTGGGGATCACATTCTACAGACTGGGGGGTCATAGAGATGGGGGATCACATTCTACAGACTAGGGGGGGGGGCAGAGGAGAGATGTGGGGATCACATTATACAGAGTGGGGGATCATAGAGATGGGGGATCACATTCTACAGACTAGGGGGGGGGTCAGAGAAGAGATGTGGGGATCACATTCTACACAGTGGGGGATCATAGAGTTGGGGGATCACATTCTACAGACTGGGGGATCATAGAGATGGGGAGATCACATTCTATAGACTGGGGGGGTCAGAGGAGAGATGTGGGGATCACATTCTACAGACTGGGGGATCATAGAGATGGGGAGATCACATTCTATAGACTGGGGGGGTCAGAGGAGAGATGTGGGGATCACATTCTACAGACTGGGGGATCATAGAGATGGGGAGATCACATTCTATAGACTGGGGGGGTCAGAGGAGAGATGTGGGGATCACATTCTACAGACTGGTGTGTCAAAGGAAAGATGAGGAGATCACATTCTGAAGAGGTGGGGTGACATGGGGGACAGTATACTGGTATAAGGTATAGAGAAGGAGATCACACATGTCACATAGTGAGGTACCCACCCTTCAGCCTGAAGACTGACCTACCTGGCAGGAGGAGTATGTACAGAGGAGCAGTGATGCCTCTGGTGGTGAGGTCCACTGCTTGCATCAATGGCATACTTAGGGGGGCTGCGGTCTGTATCGGATACCAGCACTCTGGGGGTTTCTGGCCACCCAGCAATTTTTTTTGCACCTTGCAGCTATGAAGCAGACTGAAGTGACATTATAGTCTAGTATCCCAGCTACAGAAGATGATCAGGGGGCGCCCACATAAGATGGCGGGGGGGGGGTGCAGTTTGACATCCTCACCCCGGGCACTGGGTGACCTTGTCCTGACACTGCTTGGGGTAATGGTTTATTAGTGCGGTGGATGTTTTATCTGATTCTCTGACATAAGAACAGTTGAAGGGGACACACTCTCCCGGGCCATACATGCTCAACCAATAAAAGCATGCATGTTTTCTGTAGCCAGTGTTGGCTCGGTGTCTCATCTGACTATTATCTAAAATCTATGTCCAGCTTTCATTTTTAACCTGCAAAAGAAAATTCAACATTCTCATCCATTGGTAGAGGCAACACAAGTCATTTCCTTGCTCCAAGTTTGTACTACAGCCAGAGGGGACCTGGCGGTAATTGGAACCAGTTAGGGAGCCTTGCCATTCTCAAAGCTTCATTTTCTAATAGGTGCTGCAAGCCCAACAGTTTAATCTTTGCTTCTCCTCTTTTTTTTTTTTTTTAAATATCCAGTGTAAAGACAGGAAGAACTGGATTGTCACATAGAAAAGCATCATTATTAATACATCTGAAAGAAGAGAATGTGAGATGACAGCCAAGGAGCAAGGATGGAGGCTTGGGGGAGGAAAAAACAGCGCTTAGCAAAGACATGAATAGAGATGGAAAAGGGTTACATTGGAGGCTGAGAAATCCAGACCAAATTACTGGAGCAGAACTAAGACCCCTTTACGTGTTCTCTACACCTCGTCCAATCATGTACACTATATTACCAAAAGTATTGGGACACCTGCCTTTACACACACACATGAACTTTAATGGCATCCCAGTCTTAGTCCGTAGCGTTCAATATTGAGTTGGTCCACCCTTTGCAGCTATAACAGCTAAGGTGTTCTATCAGGTTGAGGTCAGTCAAGTTCCTCCACCCCAAACTCGCTCATCCATGTCTTTATGGACCTCGCTTTGTGCACTGGTCCAAATCATTTGGTGGAGGGGGGGTTATGGTGTGGGATTGTTTTTCAGGGTTTGGGCTTTGCCCCTTAGTTCCAGTGAAGGGAACTCATAAGGCGTCAGCATACCAAGACATTTTGGACAATTTGATGCTCCCATCTTTGTGGGAACAGCTTGGGGATGGCCCCTTCCTGTTCCAACATGACTGTGTACCAGTGCACAAAGCAAAGTCCATACACTATTGAACGCTACGGACTAAGACTGGGATACCATTAAAGTTCATGTGTGTGTGTAAAGGCAGGCGTCCCAATACTTTTGGTAATATAGTGTATATGATTTGAGGACAAATCACCTTTGGGATGAATAAGAGTGGAGACTGCAAGCCAGGCCTTCTCATCCAACATCAATGCCTGACCTCACAGATGCGCTTCTGGAAGAATGGTCAAACATTCCCATAGACACACTCCTAAACCTTGTGGACAGCCTTCCCAGAAGACTTGAAGCTGTTATAGCTGCAAAGGGTGGGCCAGACTAGCCCTACAGACTAAGACTGGGATGCCATTAAAGTTGATGTGCGTGTAAAGGCAGGAGTCCCAATACTTTTGGTAATAAAGTGTATATAATTTGAGGAGGTGTAGAGAACACGTAAAGGGGTCTTAGTTCTGCTCCAGTAATTTGGTCCGGACTGTCCCAGCCTCCAATGTGATCCTTTTTTATCTCTAGCCATGTCTTTGCTAGTATATAAGGTATGCAGTAACTAGGACCAATCAGAGTACAACATTCTGTATACTACTGGATAATGGACAAGGCCTAGTTTATGGAGGTGTCCAAGGCATGGGTTGTCACAGTCTTTATTAGCCAGAGAAGGGATCATGATTTAATCTGTACGCTGCTTGTCTGTAATCTACAAGAAAGTATACAGGGCTTTCATGGTTGGGACCCTCTAAGCCTGTTCTCTCATAGGTAATGTGTGATCGAGTAGATGGATCCAGCAACGCTGTATTTCATATAGCAAATTTTTGTTAACTACAGAAGAGTGATAATAAAATAAAACAAAACAAAAAATCTAACGCATTTTGGTGCGAGACTTAGTGATAGCATGTCATGTCATAGCTACTGTCCAAAAAGGGGTCATTTTGGGGGGTATTTGTATTCTCCTGGCTTGTTAGTGTCTCAAGTAATGAGATAGGCCATCAGTACATCAGGTGTGATCAATTGTCAATGATTGGCTTCATAGCTTGTAGACTCTATAACAGTGATGGTGAACTTTGGCACCCCAGATTTTTTGGAACTACATTTCCCATGATGCTCAACTACACTGCAGTGTAGTTGAGCATCATGGGAAATGTAGTTCCAAAACATCTGGGGTGCCAAGGTTTGCCATCACTGCTCTATAACCTTTACAAAGACCAAATAAAATACACTGATTTGGGTTATTTTCACCAAAGATAGTGTACAGTGCCCTTAAAAAGGCCCCTGAAATTTTCCACATTTTGTCAAGTTACAACCAAAAAACTTAAATGTATTTTATTGGGATTTTATGTGATAGACCAACACAAAGTGGTACATAATTGTGAAGTGGAAGGAAAACGATAAATGGTTTTCAATATTTTTTACAAATAAATATCTGAAAAGTGTGGCGTGCATTTATATTCAGCCCCCCTTTACTCTGATACCCCTAACTAAAATCTACTGGAGCCAATTGTCTTCAGAAGTCACCTAATTAGTAAATAGAGTCCACCTGTGTGTAATTTAATCTCAGTATAAATACAGCTATTCTGTGAAGCCCTTCGAGGTTTGTAAGAGCCCTTTCACACTGGGGCGGTTTGCAGGCGCTATTGCGCTAATAATAGCGCCTGCAAACCGACCCGAAAGTGCCGCTGCTGTGTATCCAGTGTGAAAGCCCAGAGGGCTTTCACACTGGAGCGGTGCGCTGGCAGGACGGTAAAAAAGTCCTGCCAGCAGCATCTTTGGAGCGGTGAAGGAGTGGAGTGTATACCGCTCCTTCACCGCTCCTGCCCATTGAAATCAATGGGACGGCGCGGCTATACCGCCGGCAAAGCGCCTCTGCAGAGGCGCTTTGTGGTGGTATTTAACCCTTTCTCAGCCGCTAGCGGGGGTAAAACCGTATACCGACGGTAAAACGCCGCTAATAATAGCGGCGTTTTACCGCCGACGCCGCCCCCCGCCCCAGTGTGAAAGGGTTCTTAGAGAATCTTAGACCCCTTTCACACTGAGGCGCTTTACAGGCGCTACAGCGCTAAAAATAGCGCTAAAAATAGCACCTGTAAAGCGCCTCTCCAGTGTGAAAGCCCGAGGGTTTTTACACTGGAGCAGTGCGCTGGCAGGATGCTAAAAAAGTCTTGCAAGCAGCATCTTTGGAGCGGTGTCTCTTTGCGGCACTTTGCGGGTCGTTTTAACCCTTTTTCAGCCGCTAGCGGGGGTTAAAACCTCCCCGCTAGCGGCTGAAAACCCCTGCAAAAACTACGTTAAAGCAGCGCTAAAAATAGCAGCGCTTTACCGCCAAGGGCCCCGACTCCCCAGTGTGAAGGAGGTCTTAGTGAACAAACAACATCATGAAGGCCAAGGAACACACCAGGCAGGTCAGGGATAAAGTTGTGGAGAAGTTTAAAGCAGGGTTAGGTTATAAAAAAATATCCCAAGCTTTGAACATCTCACGGAGCACTGTTCAATCCATCATCTGAAAATGGAAAGAGTATGGCACAACTGCAAACCTACCAAGACATGGCCGTCCACCTAAACTGACAGGCCGGGCAAGGAGAGCATTAATCAGAGAAGCAGCCAACTCTGCAGGAGCTGCAGAGATCCACGGCTGAGGGGCGAAAATCTGTTTTTCTATTAGTCGTGTACTCTACATATCTGGCCTTTATGGAAGAGTGGCAAGAGTCTGCAGTTTGTGAGAAGCCATGTGGGGGACACAGCAAACATGTGGAAGAAGGTGCTCTGGTCAGATGAGACCAAAATTGAACTTTTTGGCCTAAAAGCAAAATGCTATGTGTGGTGGAAAACTAACACTGCACATCACCCTGAACACACCATCCCCACTGTGAAACATGGTGGTGACAGCATCATGTTGTGGGGTTACTTTTCTTCAGCAGGGACAGGGAAGCTGGTAAAAGTTGATGGAAAGTTCAATGGAGCCAAATACAGTACAATCTTAGAAGAAAACCTGTTAGAGTCTGCAAAAGACTTGAGACTGTGGCAGAGGTTCACCTTCCAGTAGGACAATGACCCTAAACATACAGCCAGACCTACAATGGAATGGTTGAGATCAAAGCACATTCATGTGTTAGAATGGCCCAGTCAAAGTCCAGACCTAAGCCCAATTGAGAATCTGTGGCAAGACTTGAAAACTGCCGTTCACAGACTCTCACCATCCAATCTGCTTGAGCTATTTTGTAAAGAAGAATGGGCAAAAATTTCACTCTCTAGATGTGCAAAGCTGGTAGAGACATCCCCAAAAAGACTTGCAGCTGTAATTGCAGTGAAAGGTGGTTCTACAAAGTATTGACTTATGGGGGCATGAATACAAATGCACTCCACACTTTTCACATATTTATTTGTAAAAAAAATTGAAAACCATTTATCATTTTCCTTCCACTTCACAATTATGTGCCACTTTGTGTTGGTCTATCACATAAAATCCCAATAAAATACATTTATGTTTTTGGTTGTAACATGACAAAATGTGTATGAATTCTCTTTCAAGGCACTGTAACTTTTGGCTAAAATGTATGAGGAAAAATTACTAATTTGCAAAATTTTATAACAGAAATGAAGAAAAATGCATTTTGTTTACCAAATTTTCAGTCTTTTTTTATTTATATGAACATGAATATGTGCACCTTTAACTAATTACTGCAGGCAATATTTTATGGGTTAATAGCGAGCGCTTGCCTTCTCGCCTGCTGGGGGCGGAGTTCCGGCTGAAACTGATTGCTCACCCCATAGTTAAATACTGGGATGCTGTGCTGTAAGGCCACGCCCTTTGAAAAAGTCGTGATGACGAAACGCGGCGTCAGGGCATGACCTTACGGCGACCGAATACTACGTCACGACGTTGTGCATTCCAAAGTCCTAGCATACCAACCAGGAAGGAGGAAGTGCTGGATGTAGAGACGTACTGTCCACACCGGACTATACTCCTTTACTTCCGTGGAAAACCTAGGGCAAGTGGATGATAATAGCTCTTTAGAAAAAGATCTTGAGCTACTTAACCACAGTTGGACTGTCACTTTGTTGTGTTACGGGATTTTTTTAACTTTCGTGTGCGAATACATTTTTAAAAACGGAATTAGACTATGTGAAGTCTCTTTTATATACATGAGGAATCCGGAAACGAGGCTGAACTACCCCATTAGGACATCCGGATCTACAATCCACAGGTTGCTGATTTGGGCCTGTTAACCTCTGGGTTCTGGTGAGCAGGGCCGGACTTACAATTGGGCTTGACTGGGCTCAAGCCCATGGGCCCCTGTCCAATAGGGGGCCTCGTGGGCAGGGCCGGATCCACGGCAAACACCCACCCGCTAGCCATCCCGTTTTGTCTGTACCGCTGCTTATTTCACGGCGACCGATCAGGCTTGTGTTTACTTCCACTTCCTGATAGCGGTGGAACGCACCATAGGGCGGACGTGATGTCATCAGCCAGAAATGATGGCCGTGTTGCCTCCCATGTCTTGCATCATTTCCGGCTGATTACATCACATCCGCCCTATGGTGCGCTCCACCGCTACCAGGAAGTGGGAGTACACAAGCCCGATCGGTCGCCATGAAATAAGCAGCGGTGCCGGCGAAACGGGCTTGCTAGCGGGCAGGAGTTTGCCGCCCCCTGAATGTTAGAAATCATGGGGCCCCCGTACATCCTACCTGACGGGGCCCCCTTTGACCCGGTGGCAAGTGACACCCTGCATCAGCTGACAAGTGACACCCTGCATCCGCTGACAAGTGACACCCTGCATCCGCTGACAAGTGACGTGACAAGTGACACCCTGCATCCGCTGACAAGTGACACCCTGCATCCGCTGACAAGGGACCTGACAAGTGACACCCTGCATCCGCTGACAAGTGACACCCTGCATCCGCTGACAAGTGACGTGACAAGTGACACCCTGCATCCGCTGACAAGTGACACCCTGCAACCGCTGACAAGTGACCTGACAAGTGACACCCTGCATTTGCTGACAAGTGACACCCTGCATCCGCTGACAAGTGACACCCTGCATCCGCTGACAAGTGACACCCTGCATCCGCTGACAAGTGACACCCTGCATCCGCTGACAAGTGACGTGACAAGTGACACCCTGCATCCGCTGACAAGTGATGTGGCAAGTGACACCCTGCATCCGCTGACAAGTGACACCCTGCATTTGCTGACAAGTGACACCCTGCATCCGCTGACAAGTGACACCCTGCATCCGCTGACAAGTGACGTGACAAGTGACACCCTGCATCCGCTGACAAGTGATGTGGCAAGTGACACCCTGCATCCGCTGACAAGTGACACCCTGCATCCGATGACAAGTGACACCCCACATCTGCTGACAAGTGACAACCTGCATCTGCTGACAAGTGACACCCTGCATCCGCTGACAAGTGACACCCTGCATCGCTGACAAGTGACACCCTGCATCCGCTGACAAGTGACAGCCTGCATCCGCTGACAAGTGACACCCTGCACCCGCTGACAAGTGACACCCTGCATCGCTGACAAGTGACACCCTGCATCCGCTGACAAGTGACACCCTGCACCCGCTGACAAGTGACACCCTGCATCGCTGACAAGTGACGTGACAAGTGACACCCTGCATCCGCTGACAGGTGACACCCTGCATCCGCTGACAAGTGACACCCTGCACCCGCTGACAAGTGACACCCTGCATCCGCTGACAAGTGACACCCTGCACCCACTGACAAGTGACACCCTGCATCGCTGACAAGTGACGTGACAAGTGACACCCTGCATCCGCTGACAAGTGACACCCTGCATCCGCTGACAAGTGACGTGACAAGTGACACCCTGCATCCACTGACAAGTGACACCCTGCATCCGCTGACAAGTGACGTGACAAGTGACACCCTGCATCCACTGACAAGTGACACCCTGCATCCGCTGACAAGTGACGCGACAAGTGACACCCTGCATCCACTGACAAGTGACACCCTGCATCGCTGACAAGTGACGTGGCAAGTGACACCCTGCATCCGCTGACAAGTGACGTGGCAAGTGACAATCCGCAATGTGTGGCAAGTGACAATCCGCATCTGAAGGCAGGTGACGTTGGCAAGTGACACGCTCAGGCTCCGACTGATTCTGCTTATGGTGAGTTGAACTATTTTATTTTGTATAACAATGTAATAATAGAAATATTGCACTTCAATAATTTTTTTTTGCGATACGGCACTGCGTCGATTTAACTGACAATTGCGCAGTTGTGTGATGCTGTACCCAAACACTCGGCTACTCTCGCATCTGCTGACAAGTGACACCCTGCATCCGCTGACAAGTGACACCCTGCATCGCTGACAAGTGACACCCTGCATCCGCTGACAAGTGACACCCTGCATCCGCTGACAAGTGACACCCTGCACCCGCTGACAAGTGACACCCTGCATCCGCTGACAAGTGACACCCTGCACCCGCTGACAAGTGACACCCTGCATCGCTGACAAGTGACGTGACAAGTGACACCCTGCATCCGCTGACAAGTGACACCCTGCATCCGCTGACAAGTGACGTGACAAGTGACACCCTGCATCCACTGACAAGTGACACCCTGCATCCGCTGACAAGTGACGTGGCAAGTGACACCCTGCATCCACTGACAAGTGACACCCTGCATCGCTGACAAGTGACGTGGCAAGTGACACCCTGCATCCGCTGACAAGTGACGTGGCAAGTGACAATCAGCAATGTGTGGCAAGTGACAATCCGCATCTGAAGGCAGGTGACGTTGGCAAGTGACACGCTCAGGCTCCGACTGATTCTGCTTATGGTGAGTTGAACTATTTTATTTTGTATAACAATGTAATAATAGAAATATTGCACTTCAATAATTTTTTTTGCGATACGGCACTGCGTCGATTTAACTGACAATTGCGCAGTTGTGTGATGCTGTACCCAAACACTCGGCTACTCTCGCCTCCGCTCGGGACTGCGAGAGGACCCGAGAGCCGCTGAGAGGACTCGAGAGCCGCCGAGATACAGAGGACTCTGTATCTCGGCGGCGCCATTTTTAAACTTCAAGACTGCAATGACAAGGCTGCAAATGACACTGGGGCAAGGCTGCAGATGACAAGGCTACACTGACAAGGCTGCAATGACACTGGACAAGGCTGCAGATGGACGCTGTGCAAGGCTGCATTAATGGGCATTTAAATGTAAGTTTTTTCCTTAAACTTCCCTCCTAAAAGTGTTTTTCCTTAAAACTCCCTCCTAAACTTGGAGTGCATGTTATACGCTGATAAATACGGCAATGTATAGAAGGTAGGGCCCGAAAGTGACTCAAGCCCAGGGGCCCCCACCACCCTAAGGCCCCTTTCACACTGGGGCGGTAGGGGGCGTCGGCGGTAAAACAGCGCTATTTTTAGCGCTGTTTTACCGCGGTATTCGGCCGCTAGTGGTGCGGTTTTAACCCCCCGCTGGCGGCCGAAAAAGGGTTAAAACCACCCGTACAGCGCGGCTATAGCCGCGGTATTGCCGCGGTATAGCCGCGCTGTCCCATTGATTTCAATGGGCAGGAGCGGTGAAGGAGCGGTGAATACACCGCTCCTTCACCGCTCCAAAGATGCGGCTTGCAGGAGATTTTTTCTTCTCCTGCCAGCGCACCGCTTCAGTGTGAAAGCCCTCGGGCTTTCCCACTGAACAAACAGCGGAGGCTGTTTAGGGGTGGTTTGCAAGCGGTATTTTTAGCACAATAATGCCTGCAAACCGCCCTGCTGGTGAGTGTGAACCCCTTGCGGGTGTGTGGAACACGCGGTGGTGAAGTGTTTGGTGAACGGTGCACTCATCAATATACTACCAGTTACACCCTCCATATCCATTAGAGACTCTTTATTTATTTCAGTTTTGTAATTTTGAGTTATTGAAAAACTAATCTATCAGATTTTTAATTGCTGCCTGATAGAAGCGCCGCTTTGATGTTTTAATTTTATCTCTTTTGAGGTTGTAATTCTGACATCTTTTCTGCTTTTTTTATTTATAGGGCAAAAAAAAAAAAATAGTAATTAAATACCACCAAATGAAAGCTATATTTGTGTGAAAAAAAGGACAAAAATGTCATATGGGTATAGTGTTGCATGACTGAGTAATTGTCATTGTCAAAATATGAGAGCGCTGAAAGCTGAAAATTGGCCTGGTTAAGAAGAGGGTATAAGTGCCCAGTGGGCAAGTGGTTAAAGTCTGCACTGAATAAAATAAGGACGATATAGAGGTCAGGTCTGTATTGGCATGGCAGCTATTTACATTTGAATGTCAACCTGACCAAAATCCTGCTCTGGGTGTACAGCACCTGGTGATCGTATCAGGATCAAAAAACTAAACATGTTGCCATCCCTGTAAAGGCATATGTATTCAACGCAGTTCCATCTTAAAGTGTTACTAAATCCAAGACTCTGCATTCATTATATCTTGTCTCCCACAGTACACAGAACATGGAAATGCAATCATTTTAGTAAATATAAACTGTTAAATACTTTATCTCATCAGCAGTATATAGCAGTCTTCTGACTATCGGTGTCTGGTTAAAGCTTGTAGGAGGATTGTTCATTCTCCTCTGACTGTCCTATGAGGCTGCAAGACCCCTGAGCCTCTGCCTGGACAGTGCTGATTGGCCCTGTGCTGATCACATGCACCCTCCCAAGAAAGAAAAAAAAACTCTCCAGCAATAAACACAAAACTGAGCATGTGCAGCCTAACTCAGGAGATGGACTGGGGACAGTGGAAGGAGGGAAGGATCAGAGAAGACAGGATCAAATAGCCTTTTTACTCAATGCAGAGGATTAACCCTTTAGGTTCCACAGTGGGTATAACCAGCATGCTTTACTGCATATACAGACTGGTCTTACTGTTGTGGGTTTGGTAACACTTTAAGTGTACTTTAAAGTATCACTAAACCCACATCATAAAAAAATCTATCAATAAATGGTGTATTACATGATGTTCATACTCGCTCAGTTACTATGGGATTCGTTTTCTGTATTCTGCAAAAAACCTGGTTGATCCTGCTGTTCTCTATCTCCACCTTCTGTCCATGTCCCCAATTCAGCTAGGGATTTTGCAGCTGTGGTGGCAGCCCTGCACATGCTCAGTTTTCAGCGAGTTTCTATGCTGAGCATTTCCTTCCTATCACATCTGAGCAGCCCATGTGACTATAGAGTCACATATGTGGGCGTATACACAGTGGTAAATGACAGCCCGTTCCTTCCCTCTTCCTCCATGCCCACTAACCAGCTAATCACAAGGGGGGTGGGATATTACATGTAGATTAATGGAGGCTTCACCTCCCTTTTATTTTAGGACACAGGCTGACTGGCAGAAATCCACCCACACCTTGTTTTTCCACAAAATAATAAAGATTTTATTTCAAATATATATTTGTATGAATATGGAAAACACTTTATTGATATTGGTAATTTATTTTTACTCTTTATTCCAAAAGCTGTTTTTTTAATTTATTTTTTTGAACATGTGACCAGCAGCAGAGGACTAGAAACTTGTTTTGCTTATGTTTGCCTGCAGACAGGCTGGGAAAGAGCTGGGTTATGTGACATCTGTATATCGATTAGGTAAAAGGTACTTTTTAGCTACAATAATTATAGTGCCCAGAGAAAGGGTCCAAAAGCCAGGCCTTGTCACCCCAACAACTCTGTAACAATATATAAAGAAATATAAGCAGAGAGATGATTAACCCCTGAGAGGAGAGAGGGGAAGGGGAAGGGAGGATGAGCCCCCCTACTGTGTTTACCATATCACGCCTTTCATATCTTTTATTCCTCATTTCATCTTTACATATTTTTTATATATTTTTTGTTAACCTTGTGATCCCCAGGGTATATCCTGACCCTATATTATATATGTCGCACTACTTTACTAGAGTTTAATGGCCTTTGCCCATGATCTGTGCCCCCATACCTACCTGTAGGCAGGGGCGTATCTGCTGTGAGGCAAACCAGGCATTTGCATTGGGCGGCATTTTTTAGGGGGGCGTTGCCACCCCCAGGCTCCCCCTTCCTGCCAATTCACCCAGCTGCACTGACCCCTGCAAACCCGATGCCCTGCAGATGTCGGTTTCCCTCCTCTGCCCTCCCGTCGATTTTGGGAGCTGCAGGGCATCCATAGAGGGATCAGTTTGTCCACCTAGATCCCCCCTCTGCACCTCTGACCCTCCCTTTAGCCCTTCCCACTTCCCTGATTGCCAGGCGCCCCTTCAAACTGGAAATGTGGATGGATGGGGGGTGAGGGGAAGCTGCTCCATGCAGCTGCTGGTCGGCTCTCCCACCGGCTGCAGCCATTGTTAGCGCGGGAGATCTGGATGGATAGAGGGGGGGCGGCTGGTAAGCATGTGTTTACCAGCCCCTTTCCTGAAAGAATACAGACAGCAATCACAGTACTGATCGCTTTTGTATTTATTAATTGCTGACACATAGTGAACTGTGTTTACTATTTGTCAGTTTGTGAATGAAATATAGTAATCACTGTTTACTATATTTCATTTTATGAATAAATAGGAGTCTCTATACAGACTCCTATTCATTCGTCCACAGTGCAGCTCAGGCTGCAGAGAAAGGGACTGTCTTCATTCCCTTTCTCTGCCTCAAAAAAGAGACATTAGAGGTCTGTGTAGACCCCTGATATCTCTCCAAAGCCCCCCCCCCCCCCAAAATTAATTTTAATTTAAGAAATTAATAAATAATAATAATTTTTTTTTAAATAAAACCAAAAACATAGTAAGAGTCCTTTCACTCAGGTTCTGTAAAGCAGATCCGCCTGCTCAGCGGGGGATCTGTCTGCTATGCGGACACGGACACAGCTTACCCTTCTCTATGGGATGGTGGGATGGAAACAGACCACCAGTCCCTTTCCATTAGACTGCCAACCAATCCAATCTGCCAGATAGATGGGGAATAGATCCCCCATCCATCTGTTTTTGGCAGGATCGGGTGGTGGTGGGTGTCGACAAACAGGAAGGGTTGGGACAAATTA
The DNA here is from genome assembly GCA_037952835.1 of Lithobates septentrionalis. Taxonomy (NCBI): domain Eukaryota; kingdom Metazoa; phylum Chordata; class Amphibia; order Anura; family Ranidae; genus Lithobates; species Lithobates septentrionalis. Next base: position 168,680 of record JBBDGP010001518.1, read on the forward strand.
AAATGGGGGGGGGTGGGCGTTCCATTTTAGTCTTGCCTAGGGCAGCACAAAACCAAAATACACCACTGCCCGTAGGACCTATACAGCTCCTAACCAGCCTCTGCAGTTCCCCGCATACCTTGTTTTATTGGCACAGGATATCCAATCTTTTGTAAGTACATGCTGTGGTATTACATTGTGTGAACCTTTGATCTTGAATATTATCCTATATACTTATACCTGTGTATGTGACCATTAGCACATTTATGCTTCCTTTTTTTGCATCCTTATCCATTAGATATGATTAGCTCCCGAAGAAGCGCACGGATGCGCGAAACTAGTTATTAGTAGATTACTAGATTGTATCAATATAGAATGGAACTAACCTACCCTGAGTTGGCTTCCTGACTGTCAGGGATCCACCAGCACCAGATCAGGGCGCTTGCATGCGTCTAGGAGCCGGCGCGTCCCTGTTCTGACACAGCGCCAAGCTGCCACTGTTGCCGTGCGTCAGCGCGGCGCTCGGGTGCGTGCACGGGCGCACGCGTCCGCGTTAGCGCCGGTTTGGCGCCAACCAGCACATAAAAGTTCCCCTGTTCCAGGGGAACATTGCTGCTTCGTCTCAGCTCTGTGAATCTGTTTGAACCCGTATCCTGATTGTCTGCTACCTGATTTGACCCGGCTTGTTTGACCATCCGACCTGCTCCAACCCCGATCCGGCCTGTCTGACTACTCTTCTGTCTGAATCTACCACCGTTGCCGACCTTTGCCTGTCACCGACTCTGCCTTGCCTGCTGTTATTACCTGTGCCAGCTACCTGCCGACCCGGACTGTCTGACTCTGCTTGTGCCTGCCATTCACTTGCTGTTGCACCTTCAGCTTCAGCTTCAGTGATCTCTCCCTCCAGTGTATCAAGTCTGCTGCCGTTCCAGTCTCCTCTCACCTGCAACCCAAGGTGTGTCAAGTCTGCTGCCGTTCCAGTCTCCTCTCACCTGCAACCCAAGGTGTCAAGTCTGCTGCTGTTCCAGTCTCCACTCACCTGCAGCCTGGCCATCCCAGGAGGGATCTCTGCCTCCACATCAGAGACTATACAGGCACTCCTACCCCACTGCGCTCAGGAGACCACTGTCCCCACTCCAGTGGCTCCTGAACCAGCGTTGTATGAGAGGTCTTCTCCTACAGTCAGGCTCTCCTACCAGGTACCTAACAGTACGAAGCAGCCATGACTGAGCCTGCAGGAGATACCTCTCCTTTGAAAGAAATATGCACCCACCTTGCGGCCCTCACTCAAGCCGTACAATCCCTCCAGGATAACTACAACAGATTGGAGGGACAAGTCCAGAACCTAGCAGGGCCTAACCCCCTGGCCTCCTCCTCAGCCGCAACCCCGGCACAGATGGCTCCTGGTCCTTCGGTTGTAATGCTTCCACCTGAACCCAAGGTTCCCACTCCTGATAGATTCTCTGGAGACTGGTCCAAGTTCCGGGCCTTTCGCAACGCCTGCAAGCTCTTCTTCGCGTTACAGCCCCGAACTTTTTCACTGGAGGCCACCAAGGTGGGGTTCGTGATCTCCCTCTTACAAGGGGAACCTCAGATCTGGGGTCATCGTCTACTTGAGGGGGACTCAGCACTAACCCAGTCGTTATCATCTTTCTTTGAAGCCATGGCGCAAATTTACGAGGACCCTCAACAGACTGCAACAGCTGAATCAGCACTGTTCACGCTCCAACAAGGTCGCAGACCTGCGGAGGACTATATCATGGACTTTAGACGTTGGAGTGCGGACACTCAGTGGAATGATGCGGCCCTGCGTCATCAGTTCCGCTTGGGTCTATCTGAAGGTTTAAAGGACGAACTTGCCCGTGTGGGTGTACCAAACACTCTTGAAGCATTAATCAATCTGACTATTCAAATCGACCGGCGAATCCGGGAACGTCGTTCTGAACGATCCGCTCTACAATCCCGTCCGATGTGGATGACAGCCAGAGCACCACTCCCGGCAGCACGCTACTTACCTCCACCCAGTTCAAATCCAGCTAATGCCATGCCTGACTCTGCAGAGCCTATGCAATTAGGACTGATACGACCTGCCTTATCGCCGGAAGAACGGGCCCGACGCCGGCAATTCAATCTGTGCCTCTACTGCGGTGGGACTGGGCACTATGTCCTGAACTGTCCAGTCAAGTTAAGTAAGTGCCCATCTTCTGTGTATACCAGTCTTTCCGCTCTGTCTGCGAACTCTACCCACATTGCCATTCCTCTGTCTCTACAGCTGCAAGAAGGGACTATAACGATCAACGCCATCATTGATTCCGGAGCATGCAGTTGCTTTATTGACTTAAACTTTGCCAGCCAGCATAACATCCCATTACGAACCAAGACCCATGGACTCGCTGTATTTCTAGCTGATGGTTCCCGCATCAGATCGGGACGAGTAACCCTTGCCTCTGCCTGCTTCTACTTCCTCCCAACACAAGGAACTGCTGGTTCTTGATGCCATCTCCTCCCCTATGTTTCCCATCATCCTGGGCATTCCTTGGCTGCAGGCCCACAACCCATACATTCATTGGACATCTGGAGAAGTGAAATTCTCATCCTCTTACTGTCTTGAACATTGTTTTAAGAAGGATTCGGATTCCTCTTCCACCCTACTTTGTTTAGACACCGACCAGAAACTTTGCCAGGTCATACCCAAACAATATCATGAATTCATTGATGTTTTTAGTAAAAAAGGGGCAGACTCTCTTCCACCTCATCGTCCATACGATTGCCCCATCGAATTGCTGCCAGGATCCGAAATACCATTCGGACGCATTTTCCCATTATCTGAGAAAGAACAGGAAGTACTAAAAACATATATAGATGAGAACCTGGCCAAAGGTTTTATACGCCATTCTACCTCTCCAGCTGGCGCCGGAATATTCTTCGTCACCAAAAAGGACAAGTCTCTCCGGCCGTGCATCGACTATCGTGAACTAAACAAGATCACGGTCAAAAATCGGTATCCTTTACCTTTGATACCTGAACTTTTTCAAAAATTAAGGACTGCCGTCATTTTCACCAAACTTGACCTGAGAGGGGCTTATAATTTAATCCGTATCCGGGCTGGACATGAGTGGAAGACAGCATTCCGAACCCGATTCGGGCATTATGAATACCTGGTCATGCCCTTTGGACTCTGCAACGCCCCTGCAACCTTCCAACACCTGATTAACGACGTCCTCAGGGACTTTTTAGATGTATTTGTAATTGCATACTTGGACGATATATTGATTTTTTCAGAATCCCGTGAATTGGATCAGGAACATGTCCGCAGGGTGTTGGGTCGTCTCTGCTTACACAGTCTGTACGCAAAAGCGGAGAAATGTGAGTTCGAACAACAGAGCATCCAATTCCTGGGGTTAATCATCTCTGCAACAGGCATCAAGATGGACCCACAAAAAGTTTCCGCTGTTCCGGACTGGCCGGTACCCTTGGACAAGAAGGGTGTTCAGCGGTTTGTGGGGTTTTCAAACTTCTACAGAAAGTTCATCAGGGGGTTCTCAGCCATAATTGCACCCATCACACAGTTAACCAAACAAAATATCAGTTTCTCTTGGAACCAACTTGCCCAAGATGCTTTCGAAAATCTCAAAAGACTGTTTACTTCAGCACCTATCCTCAGTCACCCTGAACCATCCTTACCGTTTATTTTAGAGGTTGATGCCTCCGAGATTGCGGTAGGTGCGATTCTTTCACAGCGCAAAGGTAGCAAAGAGATAATGCACCCTGTGGGATTCTTCTCCCGTAAACTCTCCCCTGCGGAGAAGAATTATGACGTTGGTGACCGAGAGCTTCTCGCCATTAAAACTGCACTGGAGGGGGGGCGTGGCCAAGATGGCGCTGTGAGCGGCGGCTTTTTCTGAGAGCTCCGCTCATCCAAACACAGAATCCAGCTCCATCGCCCTCTTTTCCCACACAACCTTCACCCCAGCTGATCGGGGGAGACCCAGGCACCCTTTGCCAAGTGAGGAGCGAGGAGGATTTCTGCTCCCGGTCCGCGATCGGCGCCGCTGCACACACCCGCTCCACTAGGCCGAAGCCGCGGTCTTTCCTGACGGGCCGCGCGGCGAGCTGGGAGTCCCCTGGCGCGATTGCCCCTGTGACTACACAAGCCGGCTGCTGTGGACTGCTGAGGGGGGTGAGTGGATTGACCCTGGACTGAAAATAGGCCGTGCTCTGGGCCTGGTCTCTACCCCCCCCCCCACGTATGACTAGGCCGCAATCGCAGCCTCTCCATAAGATCCGGATCCTGCTGGCCTGTAGGAAGAGGCCCTGAGACGGTGGGGGACATCTATCTGGGCAGAGGAACCATTTCTGGAGCACCTCCACCCTTGACCCTCCAGATAGTGGAAGAAGCTGGCTGGGCTGCATACTCTGACAAGCCTGTGGAGCCCTGAAGTGGACAGCTTCTATATCTTATAATTGCAGGTGAGAGGAAAGACTGTTAAAGGGACACACACTGCTCCATACCTACTGCTTGACTACCCCAGACCCTGCAGACAGGCTCCGTCACTCGCTTACTCACTACTGCCTGGCCTGGGCCCCCTAACACCTGAATGAGACGCAGGAACTTCAGCGCAAAATATATTAAAGGGGGGAGACGTGACCCTGCTATGGAAACGTAAAGACGCGTCATCGGGAGCTCTGCACTGAAACGGGCCATGAATCACCCGCAGCACTGATCAACTAAGCCATCCATTCATGCCAGGAGGCCGCAGCCACCCACCGGTCACTGAGGTACGGAAGGGACCTGAAATCTCACACTACTTTCTGCGGCAACAGCAGGCTTCCTCGCCGGTGGGACGGAGCAAGATGGCGCCGCCTCGAGCCAGCACGGCGGGCGCTGCATCCTCAAGTAAGAAGGGCGCTCCTGCAATTACCTCCGCAGCGGAGGAGGACTTTCCCCCCTTGCCGCACAGAGCACCCTCTCCTATAGTGTCCCCGGCTCTCATAACTGCTGACACCCCTTTGCCTCCAGACTACGCTGGTGACCTAAGCGGCCTAGTTGAAGGCTCTCTGAGAGACATAGTGTCAGGCCTCCCCACCAAGCAGGACTTAAATGCCATGGCCACCTCTATTGTTAACGCACTAACCAGAGAACTGCATGACCTAAAACAGCAAGTGGATGTGGTCGAGGAGAGAGTCACTACGATCGAAGCCTCCCAAACTAATACAGAAACGCGCCTCACTACACTGGAGTCGGAGTACGGGGCCTTCCGCCGCCATCTTGTCGATGTCCAGCTGCGCCTGGACGACGGCGAGAATAGGAGCAGGCGAAACAATTTGCGCCTAAGGGGGATCCCAGAAGCCACCATGGGCACAGACCTCCGATCCACAGTGGTTGCCATCCTAAACCAGGTTCTGGGCAAACCACCGACAGCCGACCTGGAACTGGACAGGGTGCATCGTATCCCAGGCCCCAGACCCCCGCCCTCCGCACAGAGATCATCATCCGAACTGGACTTTCCCCGTGATGTATTATGCAGGGTGCATTTCTTCACAATTAAGGAGGACATTCTTCGCCTTGCCTGGGAGAAGGGCCCAATAGACTTCGACGGGGCTCCCATCAGGATTTTCCCTGACATTTCCAGACAAACACGCACCATGCGTGGGCTCATGCGACCCCTACTGGAAGTTATCCGTGAGGCTGATGCCACCTACCGATGGGGTCACCCCTTCCATCTTATTGTCAGGAAGCAGGGGGCGGAATTCTACCTCCGCACGCCAGACCAACTCCCTGCCCTTTTTCATTTCATCTCCAGGCCAGCGATTGAGGTGCCCAACTGGTTTGAATATCTGCTCTCCCAGGATCCACAAGGTTCAGCGCCACCCAGACAGCAGAGGTTTCGACGCCCAAGATCTCGCCCGCCAAACCGAGAAGTCCGAAGAGCCCATCCTACATCATCCGAGGACTAAACGCACGCCACCTTTCGGTTGTTGGTAAGACTTTCAGTACCTCATATGGGTTGGTGCCCCGCTCCTTCCCCCCCCTATGGCGATCCTCCCTGGAACATCTAATTCATCCCCCCTTTTTTTTTTCATCAGACACCATTTTTATTTTTATCCTCCTGAAGATGCTCCCTTTTTTCCGTGGGCTAATTCTTAATTCTGGACAGGGGCGGGGGGAGGGGGGACGCATTGTTATAATTGTTATAAATGTTATAAATTCTGCATCTTTGCGGCAGGCTAGACTCCATGCACTCCATCCGAGTAGGTCTGATGTGAACGTTGACGCTGAAAAGGAGGTGCATGCATGTTTTCCATGATTCACATCCGGCCGTGCTGCCTTGGCGCACTGACAGTCAGGCGGTGGGGGCTCTATCCTGGTCCTGTCCAGGAGAAGGGTGAGTGGAGCCCTGGGGTCCTCAGTCCTCGGCCGCCACTGCGATGCGTCAACGCCAGTAAGTCATGGATGTTAAAGGTCTACTTAGTTGTACTTACTAGCCTTAAACACAGTTGAGTTTATGGATGTTATGCCCAGATCTGTGGTAAATCACACTTTATTTACGATGGTTAATGTATTGTTTTTCTCAATGTTTCTGATTCTTTAGGCCCCCCACTCAGTGCATCTCCCTATCACCCCCAAAAGTACCTTATTATATAGCTTTTCCTGCTTACATAGGCGATAGCAATAACTATTTGATTGCGCGCTTCGCCGCATTGGCCACTCCCCTTTAGGGCGACCTCCCGGCTGCTGCACAATTCCTTCTGTGTCTCGGCCGGGAGCTCATAGAGTAGCTACTTGACTAACTTAGATTACTCCCACCCTCCTTCCCCCCCCCTCTCCCCTTCACCTACCCTCCTCCCCCCTCTCTCTGATCCTGTCATCTCCTCCTTTGTCCCCCTCTCTTCCCCGGTGCTGTTACCCTCTAGCTGGGTTGGGGCGTGAACCCGAACTAAGAGTGATCGTCCTCCTCATCCTGTTAACGATCATCAGTGCCCCGGCTGCCACAATGGCTCTCCTAAAGGTGACCTCCCTTAATGTACGGGGTCTCAATATCCCGGAGAGGCGTTCCCAGCTCCTGGCTGACCTACGCAGAACTAAAACCCAAATTGCCTTTCTACAGGAAACCCACTTTCATGGTGAGCATATTCCTAAACTGACTAACAATCTGTTCCCGACGGCATACCACAGCATCTCACCTATCTCCAAATCTAAGGGGGTTAGCATCCTAGTGGCAAAATCTGTACCTTGGGAGTTTGGGGCGCAGCAGGCGGACCCCCAGGGCCGCTTTCTCCTGATTAAGGGAAAGGTGTTTGACGTTCAGGTCACTCTTGCCAATATCTATTTCCCCAACGCCGACCATGCACAGTTCCTGCGTGGGCTGATACCCAAACTGCTTGAGTTTACGGAGGGGATGCTCATTTTTGGGGTTGATATGAACTTTGCGATGGACCCCCTGTTGGATACTTCGCGGGGTGCTTCCCATCTCTCATACGCCCGCCTTAAACGAATCAAATCTGATCTTCACTCACTGCGTTTGATGGACCCCTGGCGCCTCTCACACCCCAGGGACAGGGATTACTCGTACTTCTCACAAGTACATCATTCGTACTCAAGACTAGATTACCTGCTCCTTTCCCATAAGGACCTGCCGAGGGTAGTGGACTCATCCATAGATGTCATCTCCTTTTCTGACCATGCCCCAATACACCTGACGCTCCAAATGGGACCAATGTCTAAATCCCCACCCTCATGGAGACTGAACGAGTCTCTGCTTCAATCTGCAGAGACCCGCGCTGAGATTCAAGCCAAACTACAGGAATACTTTGCACTCAATGAAGCCTCGGTCCCCAACCCCTTGATGATGTGGGAGGCTCACAAGCCAGTTATCAGGGGCATTTTAATAGGCATTGGGGCACGTCTCAAGAGGGAAAGAACCCGTAGAACTGAAGAACTTCTTCTTCAGATCAAGACCCTTGAATGTACACATAAGGCCAGCCTAGCTCGTTCCGTATACCAGGAGTTACTTAAAGCGCGTGAGGAGCTTCGCTCGCTTCTGTTGCATAAAACTAAAGAGAGGTTAGCATGGTCACGTCGTACAATGTACGAATTCTCTAACAAACCTGGCTCCCTCCTAGCCAGAGCTTTACGTGGTCCCCGCACCAAAACTTTCATCCCACACATTCTTACCCCTTCGGGTCGGAGGGTCTCTACCTCAACAGAAATGGCGGAAGAATTCCGCTCATTCTACAGCGGTCTCTATAATCTAGATAGACCCTCTCCTGATGCCCCTAGCTCCTCTGGGGGACCCACCCCACACGAATATCTAGCCTCCTCTGGCATGCCATCTCTATCGGCCGACACCGCGGAAGAACTGGAAGACCCCATTACGGTGGAGGAGCTGGGGGTAGCACTGGCGAGTTCCAAGCCCAAGAAAGCCCCAGGCCCTGATGGCCTTACTCCAATCTATTTTAAAACCTTTTTTGAGACGCTTTCTAAACCGCTAGTGGATGCACTTAACTCAATCACGAAAGGTAACTCCTCCCCCATAGACTCCCTTAGGGCCTACATTTCTCTCATCCCTAAAGAGGGAAAGGACCTACTTCGGTGTGGAAACTACCGACCGATAGCTTTGCTAAACACCGACTTGAAACTGTTTGCCAAGATCCTGGCGAACAGATTGCTCCCACACATACCAAATCTAATTCACAAAGACCAAGCGGGCTTTGTCCCCCAACGGGAACCCCGTGACAACACCATTAGGGTGCTGAACCTCATACATGCCGCCAGGACCACGCGACGACCCCTTCTCCTGCTGTCAACTGACGCGGAGAAGGCTTTCGACCGTGTAGACTGAACGTTTGTTAGAGCTACTCTCGAACACATTGGCCTCCGGACGTCGCTGCTCAGCTGGATCTTATCACTCTACTCTAGCCCCACAGCGGCGGTTAGGGTCAACGAAACCAGGTCGGGTTATTTTAACATTCGAAATGGTACCAGACAGGGTTGTCCCCTGTCTCCTCTAATCTTTATTCTTACCTTGGAACCTCTGCTCTCTAAGATACGGGCCAACTCCCAAATAGAGGGCTTCCGTAAAACATCTGGAGCCCACAAGGTCGCCACTTTTGCGGATGACCTTATCTTCTTCCTGGCTGACCCCATTGCCTCACTCCCCGTCTTGCTTCATTCCTTGAGGGAGTACGGAGCTTTGTCCCTATTTAAAATAAACATGTCTAAATCCTCCATGCTTAATATCACACTGAGCTCGCAAAATATCCGACAATTGCGCCTGAACTACAAGTTCCACTGGGCAGTCGATACCATTCCGTACCTAGGAGTGGCCATCACCGCGGACCCCGCCGACCTTTACCAAGCAAACTTTGCCACTCTTCTACACAGACTTAAAACAGACCTGCAACATTGGCACTCCCTCACTCTAACGTGGTTTGGACGCTGTAATGCCATCAAGATGACAGCTCTCCCGAGGATACTCTATCTCCTGCAGGCCCTCCCCATACATCTCCCGCCCTCCTTCTTTAAGCGAATCGACGCACTTTTCCGAGATTTTGTCTGGTCGCACAGGCAGCCTCGCATCAAATTACAACTACTCTATATGGCAAAACGTAGGGGTGGGGTGGGACTACCAGACGTAAAAGCCTACTACAGGGCAACACATCTTACCAGACTGATAGACTGGTACTGCCACTCAGAGGCCAAACAATGGGTCACTATGGAGATAGAGGACTCCGATGGTACAGCTAGGAGTTGGCCGTGGCTTTCCACTCCGATCCCGAAGATCATCGCCGAACACCCGACTCTGGGAAACACATTAAGAGTGGCCAGAGAAACCCTGATATCACCTATCCCTTCCCCTATGGTGCCGATACTGGGCAACCCTGATTTCTTGCCGGGCTGCCAGGGACCGATCTATAGAGCCCTATCGGAGGGAGATGGATGGCCACACCTCTACGACTTCCTGGATTCCGGTGGCCGGCTCAGGTCGGCCGCGGGAATAGAGGACTTGGACACGCCATTGGATTTCCTGAGTGGTCTCCAACTGCGTAATTTTTTACGCCGAAGTGCTCAGACTTTAGGTCCCCCACGCCCACTCACGGAGTTGGAACGTGTCTGTCACCGCAGAGAGCCCGTACGCCACTCTCTGTCCTCGATCTACCTCTCTCTGATTGCCCCGACTGAAGGCTTTGTGCCCCCCTTCCTCATTAAATGGGAGACAGAATTAGGAGTGCATTTTAATGAAGCACAAAGGGAAAAGATCTTACATTTTGCCCAAAAATCATCTCTAGCCACAAGGGTCCAGGAGACATGCTACAAGATTGTGACCAGATGGTACAGGGTACCATCCACTCTCCACAGGTTCCTCCCGCTGGTACCAAGTCTATGTTGGCGTTGTGGAACAGGAGAAGGAACAATGTTGCACATTTTCTGGGACTGTCCCAAGATTAAACCTTTTTGGAAAGAGGTGACAGACACGACCGAACGTTTAACGGGCGTCGCACTGGGGGGAGATCCCGGGGCCTGTTTGCTGCACCTATCTAGAAGTCCAATTAAGAAATATAAAGCCTCACTCACTATACAACTACTCAATGCGGCTAAGGCCTGCATCCCTCTATTTTGGAGATCGGAAACCCCACCAACGAAGATCCAGTGGTATGTCAGGGTTAACGAACTGCGCGTCATGGAAGATCTTACGGCCACGCTGCATGACAGGGAGGAAGCCTTTCGGGAGACCTGGCGCCCCTGGCAACACTTCATCTACTCCGAGGCTTACCTCCGGGAGGTGTCTTAGCGTGGACACCCCCCGTTATGAGGGCCCCGCCTGGCTGGAGGGTGGCACCGCCACCCTCTTCTCTTTACCTCTCTCTACCCCCCTTCCTTACCTTCTTCCCCTCCTACTCCATCTCTCCTCTCTAGTTTCCTTGCCCCTCCCTCCCTATTGTCTCCCGCTTTTTTACCTCTTCCCTCCCCCCCCCACCCTTCCCGGTCCTCACACAATCCCCTATACTCTTCCGGCTTAGGGAAGATCTGATCAGATATATTGAATATCATGGTCTACATTACTTTATGTTAGTTGCCCTTTGCCGGACTCTACTGATCGGCAAGGAATATCTCCACCCCCGGTCAGTGGAGAGTTTCTCTCTTTGTTATTTTAGTACACCCTTTTACCTGTCGATAAAGGATAATTACACGAGTCACCAGTTTACACAAGGCATGTCTCAGGGAAATGCTTGCAAATAGACACTAAGATAATCATTACATTAGACCCTCCCATGCACACAGGCTCCGCCTTCACCATACAGATTGTGTAAACAAGAGGATTGTTTATGTGTTACATCTCTAGTCGACGACAGTTTCTGTTAAAATCCTCTCCCTACCTCTATTTTATATTACCCATTAAATGTTATAGAACTTGACAATATGTACTTCAAACTGTAACATGCTTTTTTGAAATTAAAATAAAGGAATTTAAAAAATAAAACTGCACTGGAAGAGTGGAGGTACCTGTTGGAGGGGGCTATGCATCCAGTACTAATTTATACTGACCATAAAAACCTGGAATACTTACAATCTGCCAAACGGCTGAAGCCTCGACAAGCCCGCTGGGCTCTGTTTTTCTCACGTTTTTCCTTCCATATCACTTACCGCCCAGGCTCAAAAAATATTAAACCGGATGCATTGTCACGCATGCACGACAATCCTAAGGACTTATCTACTCCTGACACCATCTTACCCGCAAACAATTTTTTACTGCTACAAACAGACTTACTTTCCCTGATTAAAGAAGCATCCTCTGAGTCAGCCAGGCCTACTGGGATTTCTTTAATAAGTAGAGATGGTCTGTTCTGGAAGGGAAGCCAAATTTTCGTTCCCGAAAATGTTCGGGTCAAGGTCTTGACACTGCTCCACGATCATCCATTAGCAGGTCACTTTGGAGTTCGCAAAACCCTGGAACTAGTGCAGCATACATTCTGGTGGCCCAATCTGAAAGACTTTTGTGAAAAGTATATCAGTTCCTGTCCCATCTGCATTCAGAATAAGTCATCCAGAAATCGAGCTTGGGGCCTATTGAAACCATTGCCTGTACCCGACAGACCATGGAAAATGATTTCTATGGATTTTATTGTGGAGCTTCCATGTTCTGAAGGGTGCTCAGCCATCTTTGTAGTAGTGGACCGTCTAACCAAAATGGCTCATTTTCTACCTTTAAGGGGAACCCCGTCTGCCACTGAAACTGCTCGCATATTTGTCAAGGAGATCATCAGACTTCATGGAGTGCCTGTAAACATAGTTTCGGATAGAGGGGTTCAATTCACCTCACGTTTCTGGAGATCCCTGTGTGAAACCCTAAAAATTGAATTAGCCTTGTCCTCGGCCTATCACCCTCAAACAAACGGTCAGACAGAGAGGACTAATCAGACCCTGGAACAATACATCAGATGTTTCACATCATTCACACAAGATGATTGGGTATCCCTACTACCCTTAGCGGAATTTGCTTACAATAATGCCAAACATTCTGCCACCGGTCAATCTCCTTTTTTCGCCAATTACGGCTTTCACCTAACCTTTTTACCTGATTTCCTTTCAGAGTCTTCGGTCCCAGCAGTACAAAATACAGTGGAGTTCCTCAGTCACAACAGCCGGTTGTTGCAGGAAACAGTGTCCAAGGCCCAGGCAGATGGTAAGAGAATCTTCGACCGGAAAAGAAGGGGGGAGCTGAACTTACAAATTGGCGATCAGGTATGGCTTTCTACCATTAATATCAAGTTAGCATGTCCTTCTAAGAAGTTGGCACCCAGATTCATGGGACCCTTTCCAGTTAGAAGGAAGATCAATGAAGTGTCTTATGAACTGACTTTACCTGATTCATTGAAAATTCATCCAGTTTTCCATGTATCTCTGCTCAAACCTGCTGTACCTGATCCCTTTCCTGCTAGAGGGACAAGACCTCTTGAACCTGTGGTAGTTAATGGCAGCGAGGAATTTGAGGTTGAGGCTATCCTTGATTGTAGAAGAAGGCAAGGGCAAAACCAATTCTTAATCAAATGGAAAGGCTACGGCCCAGAAAGTAACTCGTGGGAACCGGACAGTAATGTGCATGCTAGGCGTTTAGTACGCGCCTATTTCTCTACTCATCCTGAGAAGAAGAGGTTGTTGGGCATCCGGAGGCTGCCCCTTGGGGGGGGGGCAATGTCAGGGATCCACCAGCACCAGATCAGGGCGCTTGCATGCGTCTAGGAGCCGGCGCGTCCCTGTTCTGACACAGCGCCAAGCTGCCACTGTTGCCGTGCGTCAGCGCGGCGCTCGGGCACGGCGCGGGTGCGTGCACGGGCACGGGCGCGCGCGCGTCCGCGTTAGCGCCGGTTTGGCGCCAACCAGCACATAAAAGTTCCCCTGTTCCAGGGGAACATTGCTGCTTCGTCTCAGCTCTGTGAATCTGTTTGAACCCGTATCCTGATTGTCTGCTACCTGATTTGACCCGGCTTGTTTGACCATCCGACCTGCTCCAACCCCGATCCGGCCTGTCTGACTACTCTTCTGTCTGAATCTACCACCGTTGCCGACCTTTGCCTGTCGCCGACTCTGCCTTGCCTGCTGTTATTAGCTGTGCCAGCTACCTGCCGACCCGGACTGTCTGACTCTGCTTGTGCCTGCCATTCACTTGCTGTTGCACCTTCAGCTTCAGCTTCAGTGATCTCTCCCTCCAGTGTATCAAGTCTGCTGCCGTTCCAGTCTCCTCTCACCTGCAACCCAAGGTGTGTCAAGTCTGCTGCCGTTCCAGTCTCCTCTCACCTGCAACCCAAGGTGTCAAGTCTGCTGCTGTTCCAGTCTCCACTAGGGATGAGCTTCGAGTTCGAGTCGAACTCATGTTCGACTCGAACATTGGCTGTTCGCAAGTTCGCCAAACACCGAACAATTTGGGGTGTTCGCGGCAAATTCGAATGCCGCGGAACACCCTTTAAAAGTCTATGGGAGAAATCAAAAGTGCTAATTTTAAAGGCTTATATGCAAGTTATTGTCATAAAAAGTGTTTGGGGACCTGGGTCCTGCCCCAGGGGACATGGATCAATGCAAAAAAAAGTTTTAAAAACGGCCATTTTTTCAGGAGCAGTGATTTTAATAATGCTTAAAATCAAACAATAAAAGTGTAATATCCCTTTAAATTTCGTACCTGGGGGGTGTCTATAGTATGCCTGTAAAGGGGCGCATATTTCCCGTGTTTAGAACAGCCTGACAGCAAAATGACATTTGGAAGGAAAAAACTCATTTAAAACTACCCGCGGCTATTGCATTGCCGTCAATACACATAGAAGTTCATTGATAAAAACGGCATGGGAATTCCCCACAGGGAAACCCCGAACCAAAATTAAAAAAAAAAAAATGAAGTGGGAGTCCCCCTAAATTCCATACCAGGCCCTTCAGGTCTGGTATGGATTTTAAGGGGAACCCCGCGCCAAAAAAAAAAAAAAAAAACGGCGTGGGGTTCCCCCAAAAATCCATACCAGACCCTTATCCGAGCACGCAACCTGGCAGGCCGCAGGAAAAGAGGGGGGGACGAGAGTGCGCCCCCCCCCCTCCTGAACCGTACCAGGCCACATGCCCTCAACATTGGGAGGGTGCTTTGGGGTAGCCCCCCAAAACACCTTGTCCCCATGTTGATGAGGACAAGGGCCTCATCCCCACAACCGTGGCCGGTGGTTGTGGGGGTCTGCGGGCGGGGGGCTTATCGGAATCTGGAAGCCCCCTTTAACAAGGGGACCCCCAGATCCCGGCCCCCCCCGTGTGAAATGGTAAGGGGGTACTTACCCCTACCATTTCACTAAAAAAGTGTCAAAATAGTTAAAAATGACAAGAGACAGTTTTTGACAATTCCTTTATTTAAATGCTTCTTCTTTCTTCCTTCATCTTCTTCTGGTTCTTCTGGCTCTTCTGGTTCTTCCTCCGGCGTTCTCGTCCAGCATCTCCTCCGCGGCGTCTTCTATCTTCTTCTCCTCGGGCCGCTCCGCACCCATGGCATTGGGGGGGAGGCTCCCGCTCTTCTCTTCATCCTCTTCTCTTCTTCCTTCTTCTCTTCTTCCTTCTTCTCTTCTTCTGCGGGCCGCTCCGCATCCATGCATGGAGGGAGGCTCCCGCTGTGTGACGGCGTCTCCTCATCTGACGGTTCTTAAATAACGGGGGGCGGGGCCACCCGGTGACCCCGCCCCCCTCTGACGCACGGTGACTTGACGGGACTTCCCTGTGACGTCACGGGGAATGCCACAGGGAAGTCCCGTCATGTCCCGTGCGTCAGAGGGGGCGGGGTCACCGGGTGGCCCCGCCCCCCGTTATTTAAGAACCGTCAGATGAGGAGACGCCGTCACACAGCGGGAGCCTCCCTCCATGCATGGATGCGGAGCGGCCCGCAGAAGAAGAGAAGAAGAGAAGAAGGAAGAAGAGAAGAAGGAAGAAGAGAAGAGGATGAAGAGAAGAGCGGGAGCCTCCCCCCCAATGCCATGGGTGCGGAGCGGCCCGAGGAGAAGAAGATAGAAGACGCCGCGGAGGAGATGCTGGACGAGAACGCCGGATGAAGAACCAGAAGAGCCAGAAGAACCAGAAGAAGATGAAGGAAGAAAGAAGAAGCATTTAAATAAAGGAATTGTCAAAAACTGTCTCTTGTCATTTTTAACTATTTTGACACTTTTTTAGTGAAATGGTAGGGGTAAGTACCCCCTTACCATTTCACACGGGGGGGGGGCGGGATCTGGGGGTCCCCTTGTTAAAGGGGGCTTCCAGATTCCGATAAGCCCCCCGCCCGCAGACCCCCACAACCACCGGCCACGGTTGTGGGGATGAGGCCCTTGTCCTCATCAACATGGGGACAAGGTGTTTTGGGGGGCTACCCCAAAGCACCCTCCCAATGTTGAGGGCATGTGGCCTGGTACGGTTCAGGAGGGGGGGGGGCCGCACTCTCGTCCCCCCCTCTTTTCCTGCGGCCTGCCAGGTTGCGTGCTCGGATAAGGGTCTGGTATGGATTTTTGGGGGAACCCCACGCCGTTTTTTTTTTTTTTTTGGCGCGGGGTTCCCCTTAAAATCCATACCAGACCTGAAGGGTCTGGTATGGAATTTAGGGGGAACCCCACGTCATTTTTTTTTTTACATTTTGGCCGGGGTTCCCCTTAATATCCATACCAGACCTGAAGGGCCTGGTATGGAATTTAGGGGGACTCCCACTTCATTTTTTTTTTTTTTTAATTTTGGTTCGGGGTTTCCCTGTGGGGAATTCCCATGCCGTTTTTATCAATGAACTTCTATGTGTATTGACGGCAATGCAATAGCCGCGGGTAGTTTTAAATGAGTTTTTTCCTTCCAAATGTCATTTTGCTGTCAGGCTGTTCTAAACACGGGAAACATGCGCCCCTTTACAGGCATACTATAGACACCCCCCAGGTACGAAGTTTAAAGGGATATTACACTTTTATTGTTTGATTTTAAGCATTATTAAAATCACTGCTCCTGAAAAAACGGCCGTTTTTAAAACTTTTTTTTGCATTGATCCATGTCCCCTGGGGCAGGACCCAGGTCCCCAAACACTTTTTATGACAATAACTTGCATATAAGCCTTTAAAATTAGCACTTTTGATTATTCATGTTCGTGTCCCATAGACTAACGGTGTTCGCATGTTCGAGCGAACTTTTTTCCTGTTCGCATGTTCTGGTGCGAACCGAACAGGGGGGTGTTCGGCTCATCCCTAGTCTCCACTCACCTGCAGCCCCCCAGGAGGGATCTCTGCCTCCACATCAGAGACTATACAGGCACTCCTACCCCACTGCGCTCAGGAGACCACTGTCCCCACTCCAGTGGCTCCTGAACCAGCGTTGTATGAGAGGTCTTCTCCTACAGTCAGGCTCTCCTACCAGGTACCTAACACTGACCCTCCATCTCCTTGATATTCTTGTGAGGACATTATAGGTTGCTTATTGTAAAGATATAGGGCTATTTAACAGTTTCAGGGAGGTCTAGCATAACTTTATTGATTGGGGATATACTGGACCACTAACATGGCCAGTGGAGCCTCCTATTTTAGCTCAATTTTTTTGGAATATACATTCTAACATTGTATATGTCTCAATATATGTTTTCTTTTGCTTTAATAAAAAAATGTGTACTACAAATCGTATAATTATGCCTAAAAAGTCAACAATTACTTCCATCCACAATCTTTCTTGATAGATAAGGTTGATGTCTCAGAAATATTAGGCTTTTTAAAGAACATATGTGTATACAGTATATAGCCAAGAGGTTGTGGATATCTGACCTTCACACAGTATTTGACCAAAAATATATGGGTTTTGCATATACTCCTCCAAATTATTGAGTTTCAATGGGGTTGGTTTACTAAAATTGGAGAATGTGAAATATGGTGCAGCTGTGCATGGTAGCCAATCAGATTCTAACTTCAGTTTGTTCAATTAAGATTTGTAAAAAAAAAAATGTAAAGCTGATTGGGTTCTGTGCAGAGCTGCCCCAGATTTTGCACTCTCCAGTTTTAACAAATCAACCTCTATGTGTCCATTGAGGGGTACTGTTAAGCCAGCCATGGATCGGAATTTGGCCAGTTCAGTGGGGACCAGCTGAATTTTGATCCATGTATGGGCACAGTGGTTATAAACCAAACGGATATCCAGGCGCATGGACAATAGCCCAAGTGGTTGGAGGAGGTTAGGCTGAGGCCGCTGCTGTCCCAAACTCATAGACTGATGAGATAAAACCAAGCAGACCAACATAGGAAGAGAAGCGCTGAACCACGGCAAAAAACTGAAGATGGACCTTTAACTCACCTGAGGTCCATCTTCAATTTCTTGCTGATGTTCAGCGCTTCTCTTCCCGTGTTGGTCTGCATGGGCACTGTGGTTAAATGGAAGTCGATCTTTCGATCAACACTTCTTCAACGACCCCTGTGGAAAATTTACACTCGGCTGAACAAAAAAATGGACCCATCTATGGCCAGCTTTAATACTACAGCATCTAAAAACATTTTAGACAATTGTGCCCTACCAACCTTGTCCTAATGTGGAGGGCCCTTTTCTGTTCCAGCGTAACCAAAGCCAGCTCCATAAAGACATGGTTTGCCAAGTTTGGTGTGGAGGAACTCTAGTGGCCTTCACAGAGCTCTGACCTCAATCATACAGAATACCTTTGAGATGAATTGGAATGCTAATTGTGAGCCAGATCTTCTTGTCAACTTCAGTACCTGACCTCACATATGCTCTTTTGGCTGAATGGACACATATTTCCGCATGCACACTCCAAAACCTTGTGGAAAGCCTTCCTAGAAGGGCGGAGGCTGTTATAGCCACAATGCCCATGTTTTTGGAATGGGATGTCTAGCAAACTTATAGATAGCGATGGGCTTGGGCGTGTTCGGATCAAGCCGACAGGAAGCCGGCACTGCACACCGCCAATCATAGGCAGCGTGTGTATGTGCAGCTGCCGGTCGGGAAATGCCTCACTGCCTATGATTGGCGGTGTGCAATGACGGCTTCCTGGCGGGCTCGATCCGGAAACCCCTGAGCCCATCACTATATTTATAGAGGTGTGATGCTCAGCTGTTCACCGACTCATTGCCACAAACTCTATATGCCAAACATGCAGTCTTTAAAACTTCAACTACAGCCAATACTTAGAGGTTACATGAGAATTCCTCTGTTTTCTCATAGTAGAGGAACACAGGGAGGTGAATATGAACTGTTAGAGAGGGGGGAGGTTAAGTGAACCTGTTGGCTTTGCCCTGTATGGGTGAAACACAGGTTTACTTAAAGCAGTAATAAAACCTAAAACCAAAAATGTAATATATTGCAGCTTAACACTCATTAGGCCCACTCTCACTTGACAATTTGGAATCATGGGCAAAATCGCCTGCCAAATTATGTGGCAATCGCTGTAAAACAAGCGATAAGTGTTGCGATTTTGCCACGATTGCCACGCAACAGAATGGAGCGGCAATCATGGCAAGCGTGACTTAAAAATCACATGGAGTTTGTCACAAAAAAAAAAAAGAAGGAGCTTTTTTAAATGAATGAGCTGCCCAATGCATGACACGCAGAATGGCATGAAAATGACCGACACAAAATCGCGAGTGGGAACTCAAGTTCGTGAGTTCCAGCAACTCAAATTGTGAATGGGCCCTTAGATGTGGTGACTGCATTTCTTTTCTTTTTTAGGGCTCTTTTCCGTTGTTTTCACCTGGTGATCTGACCAGTAACACACCTCCTGTATTAGATTGCCTCCACTCTGGATGAAGGAGCATGGGGGGCACCTTTGGACAGCAGCATTGTCAGTCTAGGGCAGCGATGGCAAACCTTGGCACACCAGATGTTTTGGAACTACATTTCCCACGATGCTCAACTACACTGCAGAGTGCATGAGAATCATGGGAAATGTTGGTCCAAAACATCCGGGGTGCCAAGGTTCACCATCACTGGACTAGGAGGAGGGGAGTGTTAGATGTTCAGTATCTCACAAAAGTGAGTACACCCCTCACATTTTTGTAACTATTTTATTATATCTTCTCATGTGACAACACTGAAGAAATGACACTTTGCTACAATGTAAAGTAGTGAGTGTACAGCATGTATAAAAGTGTAAATTTGTTGTCCCCTCAAAATAACTCAACACACAGCCATTAATGTCTAAACAAAAGTGAGTACACCCCTAAGTGAAAATGTCCAAATCGTGCCCAAAGTGTCCATATTTTGTGTGGCCACCATTATTTTCCAGCACTGCCTTAACCCTCTTGGGCATGGAGTTCATCAGAGTTTCACAGGTTGCCACTGGAGTTCTCTTCCACTCCTCCATGACAACATCATTAAGCTGGTGGATGTTAGAGACCTTGAGCTCCTCCACCGTCTGTTTGAGGATGCCCCACAGATGCTCAATAGGGTTTAGGTCAGGAGACATGTTTGGCCAGTCCATCACCTTTACCCTCAGCTTCTTTAGCAAGGCAGTGGTCGTCTTGGGGGTGTGTTTGGGGTCGTTATCACGTTGGAATACTGCCCTGCGGCCCAGTCTCTGAAGGGAGGGGGATCATGCTTTGCTTCAGTATGTCACAGTACATGTTGGCATTCATGGTTCCCTCAATGAACTGTAGCTCCCCAGTGCCGGCAGCACTCATGCAGCCCCAGACCATGACACGCCCACCACCATGCTTGACTGTAGGCAAAACATACTTGTCTTTGTACTCCTCACCTGGTTGCCGCCACACACGCTTGACACCCTCTGAACCAAATAAGTTTATCTTGGTCTCATCAGACCACAGGACATGGTTCCAGTAATTCCAGTGATCTCCTGAAAATTTTTATTTTATTTTCGTCAGATCTCCATAATAATGTTTTTATTTTTTGTTTATAGTGTTTTGGTTTTTTTTAATCAAGATCTCCTGCTTTTTTTTTTTTCTTTTTCTATTGCTCTCCATTTGTTTTTAGTTTTGTGTGAAGTTACCACAACACCATTATTATCCTATATTTTTTTAACCTCAAGGAGGTTGGTTGGTGTTGGTGTCCCTTGTTAATTTGACATTGTATTTAGGAAATGTACCTGCCTACTCACAAACAAACTGTACTTTTTTAAGTAAAACGCATAGGCAAGTATTTGTGAATCCAAAATAGCCATTTATTATGGGTCATAATAAAATAAAGAGGAAGGCAACGCTGTAGAAAATTGTGAAATTGACGAAGCCTTTTTTCCCTAGGGCACACATCAACTATTTTACAGAAAATATTGGTAGCATGAGGAGTCCATATAACAGTGAGCACAATCCGTTCCCGGACTACAAGAGATCAGGAACAGCAGCAGATGAAATATATGTCCCCAGGCTGTGGTCATACAACAGCCTGCGTCTTTTGTCATACCAGACTGAACCCAGTCCATCACACTCTTGTCTTCCTTCCACTCTTCCTTCCAGGCTTGCTTCCAGGCTGTGGTTTTCGAGATTTGTATCAGGGGGTGGAGGAGGAGCAGGATGGTCGAACTCACACAGGTGGGTTTTGTTTGTGAGTTGGCCCCTCATCCCCTTATTTAGGGACAGATACATAATTTCCTCACAGATGAAGCGTTGGCCCTCCTCCATTTCGTGGATTTTGCATGCACCCATGGAGGCAAAGGCCTCTTGAAGAGTGGGTGTGGTTCTGAGGGCAGCGCTAACCTCCCGAATCAGCCCAAGCGCTGCCTCCTCCACGTTACTCCCCTTCCTGGGCCTTTTGGTTGGAAGGCGGAGGGGAGGGACCTGGGATTCGGTCAGGCTACTGGGCCGGGCCACCTCCTGGCTGCCACTTACCTACGCCACCTCCTGGCTACCACATTCCACAGCCTCCTCCTGGCTGCCACATTCCACGCCCTCCTCCTGGCTGAGGCTTTCCTGTGTATGAAAAATGGACAGAGTTTTATTTTTTTATTCATCAATCACACACAATTTTCAGCTCATGACTCTTGCAAATTAAATGTTAACAAATAGAAAAGACTATCATTCTGACGGCAGCATTTTTCATTCTTGTCCCAATTATTTTTGGCCACTACTGTCTATTGATATGTAAAACACATTATTAAATCAGCAATTAGTGATCAATAATAACATCTAGTTAACATCATTCATTTTACGACAAGAAATATGTAGAACAATGCTATACCTGGCTCAAGCTGAGCTCCTCCACTTCTTCCTGGCTGGAAGGCCCAGGCTTGACATCGGAAGCCTCAGCTGGGGTGGAAGGAAGCTGGAAGAGTGGATGGAAGGGTTGAGAGTGATTGCCTGACTTCAGTGTGGTCTGACAGAAAACAAAGTCTGTCATAGTACCACAGCCTGGGGACATAAATGGCATCTGCTGCTGCTCCTGATCTCATGGAATCCTGGACCTTATTGCGCTCCCTATTAAAAGTGCTCCTCAGCCCACCAATTTTTGCCTTCAAATAGGGGATGGTTGCCATGCTTCACCAACTCCAGCAGTTTCTCCAGCGCTGCCTGCCTCTTTTGTTTATGATTATAATGCGGATGTTTCACCTGCCACAGACAGGGCAGCTCCCTGTACTTGTCTATGAACAGGGGGAGGAGGTTGTGATCAATGAAGCCATCCATTTTCTCTGCAAAACACAACACAAGACAAACCCTAATGTCAGGCTAAACTCTCCTAATACTTCCTAAGGCAGTATAGGCCACTGATGCACCAAGTTAAACTTGTACCTTCGTTAGAACGATCGTCGCTTCCACTACGCCTTCCTCCGCTCACAGATCGTACGTATGACGCACGCGTGTTACGCTTTATATACACTGCGCATGCGTGAAACTCCGCCCGCCCGCCCCTGACGTTCTTTCTAGTCTATTCCCCGCCCCTTGTCTTTTGCCGCAGTGGGAGAGCACATGGTGAAGAAAGAGCAAGTGCATGCAGACAGCAGCAGCGACGACGAAAGGTCGGAGCCATGAACGTCCCGATCCTGGGGGAGATTTAAGGCCTCAAATATGTCCTTTATTCCCCCACCCATTCTACTTCGGTAGCAATGCTGGCAGCACTCATACGTCAATTTCCCAAAGACAACTTCTGGAAATGACGCTGAGCACCTGCACTCAACTTCTTTGGTCGACCATGGTGAGGCCTGTTAGTGGAACCTGTCCTGTTAAACCGCTGTGTGGTCTTGGCCACCGTGCTGCAGCTCAGTTTCAGGGTCTTGGCAATCTTCTTATAGCCTAGGCCATCTTTATGTAGAGCAAAAATTCTTTTTTTCAGATCCTCAGAGAGTTCTTCGCCATGAGGTGCCATGTTGAACTTCCAGTGACCATGACACACCCGCTCCCCATTCACACCTGAGACCTTGTGACACTAACGAGTCACATGACACCGGGGAGGGAAAATGGCAAATTGGGCCCAATTTGGACATTTTCACTTAGGGGTGTACTCACTTTTGTTGCTAGCGGTTTAGACATTAATGGCTGTGTGTTGAGTTATTTTGAGGGGACAGCAAATTTACACTCAGTGGCGGAACTACCGCCATAGCAAGCCACGCGTGCCCTATGGGGCCCGCAGCCGAGTGGGGCCCCATCATAGTTGCCCATATAAATTCTTTTTTACCGATTTTTCGCCGCCCGCCGCCGCCGCCGCTAGAGGTCCGTGACCGGCGGAGATAATGTCTCCGCCGGCCGCCATTTCCTGAAGAGCAGCAGAGCCTGCCGAGGAGTGTCTACAATAGAAATAGAGCTGCGGCGCCGCCCACCCCCCGCCCCCGGCCTGTCTGTCATCTGTGATCTGTTGTAGAAAGGGGTAGGGGGTGGGCGGTGCCGCAGCTCAATTTCTATTGCAGCCGGCCGGCTCTGCCTCTATTTTGTTCCCCCTCAGGCTTCAGTAATGGCGGTGTTCTGTCAGATTTTCCAACAGAGTCTCCTGCTCTGCTGGGATATAGAAGGGCTCCAATGGGGTAGGGGGGGGGGGACCTGAGATGTAAGGAAGCACTCCGCTGGCTGGGGACAGTGACACCTGAGATGTAAGGAGGCACTCCGCTGGCTGGGGACAGTGACACCAGAGATGTAAGGAGGCACTCCGCTGGCTGGGGATAGTGACACCAGAGATGTAAGGAAACACTCCGCTGGCTGGGGACAGTGACACCTGAGATGTAAGGAGGCACTCCGCTGGCTGGGGACAGTGAAACCAGAGATGTAAGGAAGCACTCCGCTGGCTGGGGACAGTGACACCTGAGATGTAAGGAGGCACTCCGCTGGCTGGGGACAGTGACACCTGAGATGTAAGGAGGCACTCCGCTGGCTGGGGACAGTGACACCTGAGATGTAAGTAAGCACTCCGCTGGCTATGGACAGTGACACCAGAGATGTAAGGAAGCACTCCGCTGGCTGGGGACAGTGACACCTGAGATGTAAGGAAACACTCCGCTGGCTGGGGACAGTGACACCTGAGATGTAAGGAAGCACTCCGCTGGCTGCGGACAGTGACACCTGAGATGTAAGGAAGCACTCCGCTGGCTATGGACAGTGACACCAGAGATGTAAGGAAGCACTCCGCTGGCTGGGGACAGTGACACCTGAGATGTAAGGAAGCACTCCGCTGGCTATGGACAGTGACACCTGAGATGTAAGGAAGCACTCCGCTGGCTGGGGACAGTGACACCTGAGATGTAAGGAAGCACTCCGCTGGCTGGGGACAGTGACACATGAGATGTAAGGAAGCACTCCGCTGGCTGGGGACAGTGACACCTGAGATGTAAGGAAGCACTCCGCTGGCTGCGGACAGTGACACCTGAGATGTAAGGAAGCACTCCGCTGGCTATGGACAGTGACACCAGAGATGTAAGGAAGCACTCCGCTGGCTGGGGACAGTGACACCTGAGATGTAAGGAAGCACTCCGCTGGCTGGGGACAGTGACACCTGAGATGTAAGGAAGCACTCCGCTGTCTGGGGACAGTGACACATGAGATGTAAGGAAGCACTCCGCTGTCTGGGGACAGTGACACATGAGATGTAAGGAAGCACTCCGCTGTCTGGGGACAGTGACACATGAGATGTAAGGAAGCACTCCGCTGGCTGGGGACAGTGACACCAGAGATGTAAGGAAGCACTCCGCTGGGTGGGGACAGTGACACCAGAGATGTACGGAAGCACTCCGCTGGCTGGGGACAGTGACACCTGAGATGTAAGGAAGCACTCCGCTGGCTGGGGACAGTGACACCTGAGATGTAAGGAAGCACTCCGCTGGCTGGGGACAGTAACACCTGAGATGTAAGGAAACACTCCGCTGGGGACACCTGAGATGTAAGGAGGCATTCCGCTGGGGACACCTGATGGCAAGTTACACCCTCAGAGCTCCCACTGATTCTGCATTGCATTGCATTGCATTGCATGGTGAGTTGAACTATTTAATTTTATATTACAATGTAATAATAGAAATAATGTGCTTCAATCACCCTGACACCATAACAATCATGGTGCCGGGATGATTGAAGCTCTTAACACCAGATGTTTGGAGTATCTTTATCTGCTTATTGTTAAACTTTCTGGAATACACATATTTCTATTGTGGTGTAGGATCTGGGGCTGCTGTCCCTCCATCCCTCTTTTTTCCTTCCTTCTCTCTCTCTTTCTTCCTTTGTTTCTCCCTCCATCCCTCGTTCATCTCAGACTCTAACCACACCCCCTTTGAGTCAAGTCCCTTTAAGCCACGCCCAATATTACGCTTAAACCATGCCAATTTATCGCCGCGGCGCGCTTTGCAACTATGCCCAGGGAGGATGAGGAAATTAAGTTTACTGTTAAGCCTCCCGAGCCCCGCGAGTTGGCTGCATACAGCAGGAGGCAGGAGCTGAGTGGGGGGTAGCAGAGTGGGTGGGGCAGAACGCTCGAGCACGCCTGTGAAGGGACACCGTTTTTTGCACATGAGGAGGCTCTGGAGTCTGGACAGGAGGTAGGAAGGGAGTGAGAGACAGACTGTCATCTGTTTTGCACAGTGCCTGGAAAAGCACCTTGTCTCCGTGCAGATGGGGACAAGGGCCTCTTCCCCACAAGCCCTGGGGCGTTAGTTGTGGGGGTGCAAAACTTGAAAAAAACTTTTTTGACTTTACTTACACTATAATGTACTGAATGTAAACTGTAGATTTTATTGGCAAATTTTTGTTTTGTTGTTCGAAATTAATATAAGCTGTTGCCTGGGTACTGTGCCACATGAGTGTGGTAATCTGTTGTTCAATGGCATTAGTTTTTTTTTTTTGTGGGGGGGGGGGGGGGGGGACTGTTTGCAGGGGGGGGCCCATACAACATTTTGCTATGGGGCCCTGTCATTTCTAGTTACGCCCCTGTTTACACTGTTATACAAGCTGTACACTCACTACTTTACATTGTAGCAAAGTGTCATTTCTTCAGTGTTGTCACATGAAAAGATATAATAAAATATTTACAAAAATGTGAGGGGTGTAGTCACTTTTGTAAGATACTGTGATAGCAGATATAAATGCACTAACACATTGAAGTCAAACTCCAGCTAATACTTTCTAAGCAATTACAGCAAACAGTTTTTTTTTTCCTTTCGGGATAAAGGTTTTACATAAATAAACACGAGCTGATCATTGCAAGCACCCCTGTTAGTGGTAAATGGTTTATATAAACTCTGTAACTGATACATTCTGCTGGAGAGCTTGTTCTTTTGAAAAACAACAGTCTTACTGGTCAGATCAACAGGTGAAAATAGAAGAAAGAAAGTCTAAAAAAGAAAACTAATGCAGCCATCATATCTAAGAATTGGTAAGCTGCAATGTAATAAATGTTTAACACTACTTTAGCGGGCAAGTTTTTGCCAGTTCCTGATGAACCTACTGGAATTCAAGCTATGGAAAGCGTTGATATCCTTTGATTTAAAAATAGAAGTCGGCAAGTGGAAAATTGTTGGCCAAACAGTGGCTGCATCCTATCAGATTCATTCACTGTTTACATATTCTGACATTCTGGGTGTGGGCTATCAGAATGCCACAGCCAGCAGAAGAGATTCTACACAGTTGAACATGCATTGGAAAATCAGATGGGAGTTTACAGAGGAAAACCTTACAGTATACGGCCAGTTTAAAAGACTGTAATCTCATACACATTCTGTGTCTCTCCCTTATAATATAATAGAGTGTAAGCGCTTCATCCTTCTATGTTATTATCATGTTGAGTAATAGACTATATTTTCAAAAGTATTGGGACACCTGCCTTTACACGCACATGAACTTTAATGGCATCCCAGTCTTAGTCTGTAGGGTTCAATGTTGAGTTGGCCCACCATTTGTAGCTATAACAGCTTCAACTCTTCTGGGAAGGCTGTCCGCAAGGTTTAGGAGTGTGTCTATGGGAATGACGATTCTTCCAGAAGCGCATTTGTGAGGTCAAGCGCTGATGTTGGACGAGAAGGCCTGGCTCACAGTCTCCGCTCTAATTCATCCCAAAGGTGTTCTGTCGGGTTGAGGTCAGGACTCTGTGCAGGCCAGTCAAGTTCCTCCACCCCAAACTGGCTAATCCATGTCTTTATGGACCTTGTTCATGCATTGGTGCGCAGTAATGTTGGAAAAGGAAGGGGTCATCCCCAAACTGTTCCCACAAAGTTGGGAGCATGAAATTGTTCAAAATGTCTTGGTATGCAGACACCTTAAGAGTTCCCTACACTGGAACTAAGGGGCAAAGCCCAACCCCTGAAAAACAACCCCACACCATAATCCCCCCTCCACCAAATGATTTGGACCAGTGCACAAAGCAAGGTCCATAAAGACATGGATGAGTGAGTTTGGGGAAGAGGAACTTGACTGGCCTGCACAGAGTCCTGACCTCAACTTGATAGAACACATTTGGGATGATTTAGAGCAGAGACTGTGATCCAGGCCTTCTCATCCAACATCAGCGCCTGACCTCACAAATGCGCTTCTGGAAGAATGGTCAAACCTTCCCATAGACACACTCCTAAACCTTGTGGACAGCCTTCCCAGAAGAGTTGAAGCTATTATACTTGCAAAGGGTGGGCCAACTCAATATTGAACCCTATGAACTAAGCCCACAGTCACATCGGGCCGATTTGGCATGCGATTTGACATGTCAAATCGCATGCCAAATAGGTGGCTATTGCCGTCATGGCTCCGACTTTGTGGCGGCGCACCGATTACCAAAAGTAGTTCCTGTACTACTTTTGGCGACTTTGGGGGTGATTTGAATAGACATCTGTGCATGAACCAACGCAGATGTCTGTCAAATCGCCCCCGAAGTCGGTCTGCGTTGCCGGTTTGAAATTGTGCGAATTCAGCTGAACACGATTTTAAACTTCCCCTCAGTGTGAAACTGGGCTAAGACTGGGATGCCATTAAAGTTCATGTGCATGTAAAGGCAGGTGTCACAATACTTTTGACAATATGCTGTATATGGTTGTTTTCTACTGCTGCTCTGTGCGTATTTTGTCCTATATCCAATGTTTGTAGAAACCTCCCTCCTGTTACTTTTCATGCTTTAACCACTTCCGCTCCGGAAGGTTTTACCCCCTTAATGACTAGGCAATTTTTTTGCGATACGGCACTGCGTCGTTTTAACTGACAATTGCGCGGTTGTGCGAAGCTGTACCCAAACAAAATTGGCGTCCTTTTTTTCCCACAAATAGAGCTTTCTTTTGGTGGTATTTGATCACCTCTGCGTTTTTTTTTTTTTTTTGCGTCATAAACAAAAAAAGAGCGACAATTTCCAAAAAAAAAAAAAAGTAGAAAAACAAATTCATTCATCAGTTTAGGCCGATATGCATTCTGCTACATATCTTTGGTAAAAAAAAAAAATCGCAATAAGCGTATATTGATGGGTTTGCGTAAAAGTTATCACGTCCACAAAATAGGGGAGATAGATTTATTTTATTTTTTTTTATCTTTTTTTACTAGTAATGGCAGCGATCACTGATTTTTAGCGGGACTACGACATTGCGGCGGACAGATCGGACACCTAACTGACATTTTTGACACTTTTTTTTGGAAACCATTGACATTATTACAGTGATCAGTGTTAAAAATATGTACTGTTATTGTACTAATGACACTGGCAGGGAAGGGGTTAACATCAGTGGCAATCAAGGGGTTAAATGTGTTCCCTGCAGGTGTTTTCTAACTGTGTGGGGGGGATGGGCTGCCTGGGGAAACACACAGATCCATCTTCCTGCATACCCTGTTTCCCCTAAAATAAGACCTAGCGTGATTGTCGGTGATGGCTTCAATATAAGCCCTACTCCCCAAATAAGCCCTAGTTAAAGTCTTTGTAAGTCTTATTTTCAGGGTAAGGCTTATTTTCGGGGAAACAGGGTAGGGCTTATTTGGAGGGTAGGGTTTATATTGCAGCCATCACTGACAATCACGCTAGGTCTTATTTTAGGGGAAACAGGGTAGCAGAAAGGCAGGATCTGTGTGATCTCCCCTGTCAGAACAGAGATCTGCCTTGTTTACACAGGCAGATCTCCGTTCTGTCATTGCGGGGAATGATCGCGGGTGGCCGGCGAACATCGAGTCCGCCGGCCCCGCTGATTGGCTCCCCGCTGGCTACCTCCCAACTTTTTGAGATAAGAATGAGGGACACCTATCAGCAAAAGTATGTAGGCATAGGACACACCCCCTTGCCACGCCCCCTTAAAGGAGAATTGTACAAAAAACAAGATTGGTTAAACCCACAAGTGTTTTTTTTTTCTTTTTTACGACTACTATTTTTTTATATTGACTTTTGGAATTTACAGCAATTTGCAGCAATTTAGAAATCGGATGAATGGTTTAGCGCTTTTTAGCACTTTTTGGTAGATTAAAAGTTCATTTTATATACATCTATATAGATCAGACCAAAATGAGGCACAAATGAGGAGGAATGAGGGACATTGCTCCAAATCAGGGGCAGTCCCTCGAAATCCGGGACAGTTGGGAGCTATGGGAGCGCGCCCACAAAAGTGTGCTCCCGGGCCGACGTACAGCTACGGCGATTCGCAGGAACGAGCCACCTTGCCGCAGTATAATTATGGCGGCTGGTCAGCAAGTGGTTAATCCGAACTAGTTCAAAGCTACAATCTAACTGGCTGCTGTGAGCGACGCATTCTCCCTTGCTAAAAGCTGTCAGCAAGCCCCCCGGCTTTCCATAAATATCTGTTTGTGTACACAGACATGGGAACATGCTGAGATCTGACCATTGCATGCGGCTCTCGAAAGGTGGGACCTGCTGTGCGTTTTGGGAAAAACACCTGCTGATAAGGGAGAATCAGCTGTATGTACAGCGTGAGATTCCATGACGTCATTCCTCCAGAGGATTGCTACACAAATACAGTCTGTTAAAGTACCTGCTCTGCTGGAGGAAAGCGTACCCAGCTCAGGCCTGTGCTAATGTGACAGCTGTGCCTGCTCTGATCATCCACTAATGTATATTGCATAGGTATCTCTGCACTGGATCCCATTAATGCACGAGTGCCAGGAATAGGCCGTGATAAATCCTAATAATAAAGTCATATCACTCCTCTACAATGCAGATGACACCCAGTTCTGTCTATCAGCTCCTTATCTGTCTCCATTTGTGCCAACAATTAGTCTCAGTTGTCTTTTAGGTATCTTTTTTTAACCACTTCAGCCCTGGAAGGATTTGCAATTCAGCACTGCATCGCTTTAACTGACAATTGCACGGTCGTGCGACATTGTACCCAAACAAAATTGGCGTCCCTTTTTTCACACAAATAGAGCTTTCTTTTGGTGGTATTTGATTATCTCTGTGGTTTTTATTTTTTTTTGCGCTACAAACAAGAAAAAAGAGCGACAATTTTGAAAAAAAAGCACAATATTTTGTACTTTTTGCTGTAATAAATAGCCCCAATATTTTTTTAACCACTTGCTTACTGGGCACTTAAACCCCCCTCCTATCCAGACCAATTTTCAGCTTTCAGCGCTGACGCACTTTGAATGACAATTGCGCGGTCATACAACACTGTACACAAATGAAATTTTTATCATTTTTTTCCCACAAATAGAGCTTTCTTTTGGTGGTATTTGATCACCTTTGCGGTTTTTATTTTTTGTTAAAAAAAATGTAAAAAGACCGAATTTAAAAAAAAAAAAAAAATTTATATTTTGTTATAAAATTATAAAAAGGTAATTTTTCATTGATGTACGCTGATGAGGCGGCACTGATGGGCACCGATAGGTGGCAGTGATGGGCACTGATGGGTGACAGTGATGGGCACTGATGTGTGGCAATAATGGGCACTGATCTGTTACACTGATAGGCAGCACATTTAGGTGGCACTGATTGGCACCACTGGTGGGCATTGATAGGTGGCACTTGTGGGCATTGATAGGTGGCACTTGTGGGCATTGATAGGTGGCACTTGTAGGCATTGATAGGTGGCACTCATGGGCATTGATAGGTGGCACTGGTGGGCACTGTCAGGTGGCAATGGCAGGTGGCACTGGCAGGGGGTACTGGTGGCACATATGAGGCAGAATTGCCTCTTCCTCTTCAGGACCGATGACCCTTGCTGATGAGCCGGTGATCGGCTTTTTTTTCTCCTCGCGTTGTCAGCGCGAGGAGAAAAAAAAAACGATCACAGAGCTTTTGTTTTGATCATGTGATCAGCTGTCATTGGCTGACAGCCGATCACATGGTAAGGGGCCGGGACCGGCCCCTTACTCAGATCGGTGATCACCCGAGTCTCAGTGACTCAGTGATCACAGCGCGCTCATATGACGGCCTCCCGGGAATTCAGGTCCGCGCTGTAGCCGTCATTCAGCTATAGCGCGGATGTCAACTGGCTATTCTAATTTTTTCCTCAGTTTAGGCCGATATCTATTCTTTTACATATTTTTGGTAAAAAAAATTGCAAAAAGCATATATTGATTGTTTTGCGCAAAATTTGTACCGTCTACAAAATAGGGGATAGATTTATGGCATTTTTATTGTTATTATTATTTTTTTTTACTAGTAATGGCGGCGATCTGCGACATATCGAGACTGCAACATTATGGCGGACACATCGGACACTTTTGACACATTTTTGGGTCGACAATTATACAGCGATTAGTGCTATAAAAATGCACTGATTACTGTATAAATGTCACTGGCAGGGAAGGAGTTAACACTAGGGGACGATTAAAGGGGTTAACTGTATTCCCTATGTGTGTGTTCTAACTGTGGGGGATGGGACTGACTATAGGAGATGACAGATCGTGGTTCCCAGCCCATAGGAACTCACGATCTCTCTCTCCTCTCCTCACAGAACTGGGATGTTTGTGTTTACACACACACGCCCCTGTTCTGCCTCTGGTGCCCGAAATCGCTTGTGGCCGCCGGTCATGATCATCAGCACCCTCGCTTATAAAGGGACCAACGTATAGCGACGCCGGTTTGCGGAATCGTGCCGACCTGCCGCAGTATAATGATGGCAGCTGGTCGGCAAGTGGTTAATGGATGTCAGGGAGGTTCCTGAAACAATCTGAATGAAACCGAGCTACCGACCTTCTCTCCTTCACATTCCGCATCTTATGCAACCTTCCATACTTTGATCAATTTTCTTAGATTTAGATTTACCTTCAACTATGTCGTGCAAGGGCCTGTCTGATTGCATTTAAATTCAAAGTGTTTAGGTTAGACCTCATAATATATCGTTTTGGCATAGGCGTGCGCAGGGGGTGTGCCAGGCGTGCCTAGGCACACCCTAATCACTACATGCAGTGCCGATTCCCTCTACTGCCCGGCCATCCCTTGTGTTGGCCCCCCCCCCCCGCAGTGTTGCTGGCTTACCCCCTCTCCCCCCAGCTGCTGCAGGGGATGTTTCATGATGGAGAGTGGAAGAAGGGGCTAGTAAATATACCAGGGCCTTCCTTTTTCCTATGAACACAGTGAACACACTCACTCACTGACTGTGTCCATTCTTAACTGAAGCATTGTAAACTGTTTACTATGCTTATGATTGTGAATGAACAGGAAGCCGCTCAGCACAGAGCACTTCCCATTCATTCACTGTCCAGTGCAGCTCAGGCTGCAGAGAAAAGGACTGAGGAATCTCAAAAGTGAGACATCAGGGGTCTGTTTAGACCTCTGATATTTTGCCAAAGCCCCCCCCCCCCCCCCCCCCCCAACGGGGCTCCAAAAAAATCATTTAAAAATAAAAAATAATCAATAAAATTGTAAAATATAATAAAATAATAAAAATAAAAAGCTACTGACACCATCCTCTGCCCTACTGACAATATACACACATACGTGTGTTTGAGCTCTAGGGGGGGGGGCCCTAATGCAATAGGCTGCACACACCTATGGGGTTTTGGTAATTCTAAAGACAAGTTTTACAAGAAGATTGTATAATGTATGGCCAGCCTAACAAGCTAAAAATCTCATAGACATTAGATGAAAGCCTCTCAATCTGTCTGCAGTAGGTGACGATGTTGCCTATTAGAGAGTGGCGAAATAGAGAGTTTTACATTTCCTAAAAGCTCAGAAAATATTGGTGAGATTTTGGCAAAATGCGTTGGAGTCAACAGGGAGGGTACATTTATATATATAAATCCTAACAACAAACTTGTCTTATTTGCTCTTTTGATCTGATAAATATACAATTAAAAGCATTTGGTTATATCTGTTCGATAAGTGAGAAAAAAGGTCATCTAGAGTCCAGGGCAAATATGTCAAACATGCGAACCCCCCCCCCAATATGTACGAACACTATGTGTCAGCATGCTTACCCCAAGCGTAATTACCCCTTCTCCCAGGACAAATCTGCGCCTTTGCTAAAATCCTCCCTCCCAGTGCAAATCTTTGCCCCCCCCCATACCCCTTTTCAGCTCAAATACTCTCTCTCTTCAAACCCCCCCCCCCCCCCCAAAAAAAAAAATCACTATTCCTAGCATAAGTCCTCTACCCCTCAAATCTTCAAAACTCCCCTCCTTGTACACATCCTCTCCTCCCACTCCAAACCCCCCCTCCCAGCCAACCCCCCCCCCCCCAATTTCCCCTCCTAGCACAGCACAAATACACCCCAATCATCCCTACTGCCACCCCCCCACACACACACATTTCCCCTCCTAGCACAAATACAACCCAATCATCGCTACTAGCACAAATCCCCAACCCCTTTAAGGACCAGTAGATTTTCCCCCTTAATGACCAGGGCATTTTTTGCGATACACGTTAACTGACAATTGCGCGGTCGTGCGACGCTGCACCGAAACAAAATTGAGGTCCTTTTTTCCCCACAAATAGAGCTTTCTTTTGGTGGTATTTGATCACCTCTGCGGTTTTTATTTTTTGCGCTGTAAACAAAAAAAGACTGACAGTTTCCAAAAAATAAGTAAAAAAGCAAATTTATTCATCAGTTTAGGCCGATATGCATTCTAACCAGCAATTGAAAAAAAAACAATATTTTTTATAGCGTCCACAAAATAGGGGATAGATTTGTGCCATTTTTATTATTATTATTATTTTTTTTTTTACTAGTTATTATGGTGATCAGCGATTTCTAGTGGGACTGCGACATTGCGGCGGACAGATCGGACACTTTTGACACTTTTTTGGGACCACTGACATTTATACAGCGATCAGTGCTATACAGATGCACTGATTACTGTATAAATGTCACTGGCAGGGAAGGAGTTAACACTAGTGGTGATCAAGGGGTTAAATGTGTTCCCTTGGAGGTGTTTCTAACTGTGGGGGGAGGGGACTGACTGGAGGAGGAGAGAGATCATTGTTTCTGATCACTAGGAACAGAATATCTCTCTCTACTCCCCTGTCAGGGCGGGGATCTCTGTGGAGCGATCGCAAGTGGCCGGAGGACATCGCGGCCCCTGGCCACGTGCATCAGCTCCCTGGCCGTGCAGCGGGCGCACGCATGCGTCGGCTATAGCTCTTAAAAGAGGCGACGTACACCTACGGCGATTTGCCCGAACGAGCCGACCTGCCGCTGTATATGACAGCGGCTGGTCGGCAAGTAGTTAATGTCTGCAGCTCCTTTTTAAAGTATTACTAAAGCCTTGTTTGTTTTTTTTTCAAATACTTTACCTGCTCTGTGAAGTGGTTTTGCACAGAGCAGCCCAGATCCTCCTCTTCTCGGGTTCCTCGCCAGCCCTACTGGCTCCTCCCTCCTGACAGGTGCCCCCACAGCAAACAGCTTGTTCTGGGGGAACCCAAAGCAGGTGTGCTCCCTATCCGCGGCTCTGTGTGTCCATTCACACAGGGAGCTGCAGTTCAGCCCCACCCCCTCCGTCTCCTGATTGGCTCACTGGCTATGATTGACAGCAGTGGGAGCCAATGGATCCTGCCGCTGTCAAAAGCCAATCAGGAGTGCAAGTCCCCGGAGAGGCAAGGCTCTCGTGGACATCGCTGAATGGAGAGGGGGCTCAGGTAAGTAATAGGGGGGTCTGGGGGGCATGAAGGTAAAAAAACCTTGTGCCTTTACAAATACAACTGATATGTTAGCTCTAATGCCTCATTCACACTTGAGCATCACTTCTTTGGTTGTTTTATCTTATTTAATTGTCCACTTTAGCTTTTTTTTCACACAAATAGAGATGTCTTTTGGTGGTATTTCCACTGGAAATCCACCACTGGATTTTTTTTGCGATATAAATGAAAAAAGACAGAAAATTCTGAAAAAAACCCAATATTTTTTACTCTCTGCTATAAAACATATCCAATAAAATTGTAAGAAATTGAATTCCTTCATAAATTTTGGCCAACATATATTCTGCTACATGTCTTTGGTAAAAAAAATCTCAATAAGTGTATATTAATTAGTTTGCATGAAAGTTACAGCCTCTGCAACCTATGGTATGTATATTGGAATTTTTATTTATTTTTATACTACTAATGCATACCTCCCAACTTTTTGAGATGGGAATGAGAGACTCCTATCAGCAAAAGTATGCAGGCATAGGACACACCCCTTGCCACGCCCCCTTAAAGGAGAATTGTACAAAAAACAAGATTGGTTAAACCCACAAGTGCCTTTTTACCACTACTATTTTTTGGGCTTTTGGAATTTTGGAATTTACAAATGCAGCAATTTAGAAATCAGATGAAAGGTTTAGTGCTGGAAAACACTTTTTGATAGATAAAAAGTGCATTTTATATACATCTATATAGATCAGACCAAAATGAGGGACAAATGAGGAGGAATGAGAGACAGAGGGACTTTGCTCCAAATCAGGGACAGTTGGGAGCTATGCTAATGGCAGTGATCAGCAACCTATAGTGGGACTGCAATAGCAATCTGACACTAACTGACGCTGGGGAGGAATTGCTTAACTGCCACAGACATCACCACTGACACTAATACAGTGATCAGTGCTAATAATATGCACTGTTACTCTACTAATGACACTGGCTGGGAAGAGGTTAACAAGCAAGGCGATGAAGTGGTTAAATGTGTGCCCAACAATGTGTAATGTGTGTACAGTGTGCTGCTTTTGCTAAGTAATTTGTGGGTTTTTATTCCCTGCTTTGCAGGGAGATAAAAACCCACACATTGCTGTTGTCAGTAGAGAGCCCTGTGTTGTTTACCTATGCAGGGCTCTCTTCTGTCATTCACTCAGCTGATCGGCAGGTTCCAGCCATAAATCATTGGCGAATTGGCAAATTTCCCGTTCCACCACATCCCAAAGGTGCTCTATTGGATGAGATCTGGTGAGTGTGGAGGCCATTGGAGTACAGTGACCTCATTGTCATGTTCAAGAGACCAGTGGTGAGATGATCTGAGGTTTGTGACGTGGTGCATTATCCTGCTGGAAGGAGCCATCAGAAGATGGGGACACTGTAGTCATAAAGGGATGGACATGGTCACCAACAATACTCAGGTAGGCCGTGGTGTTTAAACGATGCTCAATTGGTACTAAGGGGCCCAAAGTGTGCCAAGAAAATATCCCCCACACCATTACACCACCACCAGCCTGAACCATTCATAACAAGGCAGGATGGATCCATGCTTTCATGTTTATGCCAATTTCTGACCCCACCATTTGAATGTCACAGCTGAAATCGAGACTCATCAGGTAACATTTTTCCAATCTTTTATTGTTCAATTTTGGTGAGCCTTTGAGAATTGTAGCCACAGTTTCCTGTTCTTAGCTGACAGGAGTGGCACCCGGTGTGCTCTTCTGCTGCTGTAGCCCATCTGCTTCAAGGTTCGATGTGTTGTGCATTCAGAGATGGTATTCTGCATACCTTGGTTGTAACGAGTGGTTATTTGAGTTACTGTTGCCTTTCTATCATCTGGAACCAGTCTGCCCATTCACCTCTGACATCAACAAGGCATTTTCCTCCACACAACTGCCGCTCACTGGATATTTTCTGTAAACTCTAGAGATGGTTGTGCGTGAAAATCCCAGTAGATCAGCAGTTTTTGAAATCCTCAGACCAACCCATCTGGCACCAACAACCATGCCACATTCAAAGTAAGTTAAATCCCTTTTCTTCCCCATTCTGATGCTCGGTTTTAACTTCAGCAAGTTGTCTTCACCACAGCTAAAGTCCTAAATGCATTGAGTTGCTGCCATGTGATTGGCCAATTAGCAATTTGTGTTACCAAGCAATTGAACAGGTGTACCTAATAAAGTGGCTGGTGAGTGTATATTGTACATTCACATCAGTCCCTCGTATGAGAAATGTATTGATTGATATACAGTATCTCACAAAAGTGAGTACACCCCTCACATTTTTGTAAATATTTTATTATATCTTTTCATGTGACAACACTGAAGAAATGACACTTTGCTACAATGTAAAGTAGTGAGTGTACAGCTTGTATAACAGTGTAAATTTGCTGTCCCCTCAAAAAAACTCAACACACAGCCATTAATGTCTAAACTGCTGGCAACAAAAGTGAGTACACCCCTAAGTGAAAATGTCCAAATTGGGCCCAAAGTGTCCATATTTTGTGTGGCCACTATTATTTTCCAGCACTGCCTTAACCTTCTTGGGCATGGAGCTCACCAGATCTTCACAGGTTGCCACTGGAGTCCTCTTCCACTCCTCAATGACGACATCACGGAGCTGGTGGATGTTAGAGACCTTGCGCTCCTCCACCTTCCGTTTGAGGATGCCCCACAGATGCTCAATAGGGTTTAGGTCTGGAGACATGCCTGGCCAGTCCATCACCTTTACCCTCAGCTTCTTTAGCAAGGTAGTGGTCATCTTGGAGGTGTGTTTGGGGTCGTTATAAATGTTGGAATACTACCCTGCGGCCCAGTCTCTGAAGGGAGGGGATCATGCTCTGCTTCAGTATGTCACAGTACATGTTGGCATTCATGGTTCCCTCAATGAACTGTAGCTCCCCAGTGCCGGCAGCACTCATGCAGCCCCAGACCAAGACACTCCCACCACCATGCTTGACTGTAGGCAATATACACTTGTCTTTGTATTCCTCACCTGGTTGGCGCCACACACACTTGACACCATCTGAACCACATAAGTTTATCTTGGTCTCATCAGACCACAGGACATGGTTCCAGTAATCCATGTCCTTAGCCTGCTTGTCTTCAGCAAACTGTTTGCGGGCTTTCTTGTGCATCATCTTCCTTCTGGGACGACAACCATGCAGACCAATTTGATGCAGTGTGCGGCGTATGGTCTGAGCACTGACAGGCTGACCCCCCACCCCTTCAACCTTTGCAGCAATGCTGGCAGCACTCATATGTCTATTTCCCAAAGACAACCTCTGGATAAGACGCTGAGCACGTGCACTCAACTTCTTTGGTCGACCATGGCGAGACCTGTTCTGAGTGGAACCTGTCCTGTTAGACCTCTGTATGGTCTTGGCCACCGTGCTGCAGCTCAGTTTCAGGCTCTTGGCAATCTTCTTATAGCCTAGGCCATCTTTATGTAGAGCAACAAAAAAATTTTTTCAGATCCTCAGAGAGTTCTTTGCTATGAGATGCCAAGTTGAACTTCCAGTAACCAGTGTGAGAGAGTGAGAGCGATAACACCAAATTTAACACACCTGCTCCCCATTCACACCTGAGACCTTGTAACACTAACGAGTCACATGACACCGGGGAGGGAAAATGGCTAATTGGACCCAATTGGAAAATAATGGTGGCTACACAATATTGACCCTTTGGGCCCAATTTGGACATTTTCACTTAGGGGTGTACTCACTTTTGCTGCCAGCAGTTTAGTCATTAATGACTGTGTGTTGAGTTATTTTGAGGGGACAGCAAATTTACACTGTTATACAAGCTGTACACTCACTACTTTACATTGTAGCAATGTGTCATTTCTTCAGTGTTGTCACATGAAAAGATATAATAAAATATTTACAAAAATGTGAGGGGTGTACTCACTTTTGTGAGATACTGTACATATATACACTTATAATACTGGTATAAATTTAAAAACAATGAACATTTTCTTGTAAAAAAAAAACAATGAACATGGTAATGACATTGGTCGTTTGCCTTTGTAGTTTTAGACCTTTATGTCATCATGTTATACTCATTTTTACAGGAGTAGTGAGGCCATAGGTCATGCAGGCGTTACTCTGCACCATATGGAATTATACAATCATGCAATTTTGGTAAACCATAGAATTCTATTGTGTTTATGTCATGAGATACCAATGTCATTACCATGTTCATTGTTTTTAAATTGATACCAGTATTATATGTGTATATATGTATGACAATCAATGAATTTCTCATACGTTCACCAATCCACTTCATTGCAACCACGTGCTTCATGTAAAGTCCCACTTCCTTGCTTCCCCCACTATTTTTGATAATGTCTCAGTCTTGTTAACTCTTTCTCACCCTTCACAAAGCCAGGGACCTAGCGGGTCAGTAGGGGTGATGCTTGAAGAGTATCTGTGAGTGCCAAGCCAGGGACCCGGCAGGGAAGCGGGGGTAACGCTTGAGGAAGATACTGAGTGCTAAAAGTGGAAGAGCTCAGGGGATCCAGTGGCCATTGGATCCGAAGTCTAGTGAAACACTGAGAGAAGATTCACAGTGAGTGATTGTGGAGTAAGCGAAGAACTGTTTGTGTTGCCAATAGTTGAATACAACTGTCGTTAGTAACTGCTACAAGATTATTGCCATAGGAGACAGGGGTCCTACCTATACAGAAGCGACGTCCGGCTGGAGGCCTTCACCTGTTTAGCTGTCTACCTATAGAAGTCTCGGAGTCTGCCAATGAACATTGCATCTACTTAAGGGTGTCCTGGCCCTAACCCTCTCTCCCCGAGTTCTGTTCAAGAGACAATAAATCTCTTTGCATTCAAAAGTGTCTGGCGCCCACCACTTCATCTTGCAATACACCCACCATGCCTTGTAACCCACTCTACACAGAAGGATGTCAGCTTTCTCTAACTCTGGAGGTCACCATTAGGCCTCAGGGGCTCCCGGGACCTGGCTACACACGTGAAGCTCAAAGTTCAAAAAAGGTGCATGAGCTACTTTACTGTGTTTTTTGGTTGTAGGGAAGCCCACTGAAGTGAACAAGCTGCCCTATGTGTGTAGCGGGGCAAAATGCAAAATGGTGCAAAGCTCCTTGCATGTCATAGTGTGAATGGAGCCTAAAAGTCTCCCTGTCACAAGTGTCCCTAACATTAAAGTCCATATCACAATGGCGATGGAATAGTTGATATTTTGTGATAGGACCTCTGCGCTACTAAATATCCGTGCAATAAAAAGTGTATTAGAAATTCATAATGTGTAAGCAAAAAATCATAAAAGTGATGCCGCAAAATCAATAGTGCACACTGTATCACCATATAATAAATTGTATATAAGTAGGATTTCGCGCAAGCACATATAAATTAATAAAATAATCATACATAAATGCTAACTGCTGTGTCACGTGATCTGTGTACAACAACTAATTATAAATCCATTCCAAGTGTCCAATATTGGTAAAATATTGATAAAAGCAAAAAAGAGAGAATGGCCACTAGCCTCCGGCCAAATGGTGGATGGTGAAACCAATAATGCGAACAATCAGCTAAGTGAAGTTGGGAATGTAGCGTGAGTGAATGTAGAGACTAAGGAAATGCTTTCTCCTGCCTGCAGCAGAATGAGGCACAACCTAGGCAAAATCAATTGAGTGGAGTTGGAGAACTGCTATTTATTGATAGAAATTGATAGCTATCATTTTATTCATGCTGACGTTAAAGTCCACGCTATTGAACTTTGGGAAATGTGAGATAGTGCTACTGAGTTCTCAACTGTGCATCCACAGCATCCAGTGTGAAGCATTTCACAGCTAAATAAAGACCGTATCCAGTCTTTCGCAGTTTTTACCGCTACAGCAAACTGAGCTGAATTAATTGATTTAAACATGTAACATACATTATTCAAGATCTGGGAATCTGGTCAAATTATTTCTGTAAGAAAGTAGTTTGGTGCCGACCATATTCACGCTCCCATGGAATTATGAACACAGAGCATTACTGACACATCTAGTTTGCCTGGCTGCTTAAAGTTATCCTGTCATTAGAGATATATGAAATTGCTATTGCTGACCTATTAAATGCCATTTGCCTGGCTGTTATGCTGACCCACTAGTGTCAGTGCTCAAAGCGGAACTTAAAGGAGAAGTACAGCCAAAGCTCGTTTGGCTGTAGTTCTCCTGTAGACCGGTGAAGCCCGCTGTCGGCTGAAATCACAGAATCAGTCCAGGCTCAGGTAGATTGCGACAATGAAGTGGGGATCCACCCACATGCCTGGACCGACACTCGGCTCAGCCTATCAGCAAACTGCTGAGAGCCTGAGCCGGCCGCTCCAGTGAGTGCGGGGGGTGCAGATCAGAGAGCTGCTGACTGACAGTCACCGGCTCACTGCTCGTGGAGCTGTGAAAACCAAGCAATCGGCGGTGTTAGATTGCTTGGTTCTCAGTGTTAGATTCATCGGGGGGACAGATGCAGCATTAGAACAATGCTGCATCCACCAAGGTAAGTATGATTCTTAAAAAAACAAAACAAAAAAAACCCCATAAATCTCTTTTAACTTTTTTTGAGCACCACAAACTGAAAATGCTATTCCATTCATTTTTAGTATTCAAAGCTCAAAACTCACCCAATCATCCATGTCCCATGCATTATTTTGATGAGAAATCACTTTGAAACCCCCCCCCCCCCCAGCATTCCTAGCTGAGGCCATCTTGAGTAAGGGCAGATGATCATTGGTATCAGTGGGAGGAGTAGTGCCCCATCATTGGTATCAGTGGAAGGAATAGTGTCCCATCATTGGAGTCAGTGGGAGGAATAGTCCCCCATCATTGGTATTAGTGTAAGGAATAGTATCCCATCATTGGTATTCGTTTAAGGAATAGTGCCCCATCATTGGTATCAGTGGAAGGAATAGTGCACTATCATTGGTGTCAGTGGGAGGAATAGTGATCCACCATTGGTATCAGTGGGAGGAATAGTGCCCCATCATTGGTGTCAGTGGGAGGAATAAAGCCTCATCATTGGTATCAGTGGAAGGAATAGTATCCCATCATTGGTATCAGTGGGAGGAATAGTGCCCCATCATTGGTGTCAGTGGGAGGAATAAAGCCTCATCATTGGTATCAGTGGAAGGAATAGTATCCCATCATTGGTATCAGTGGGAGGAATAGTGCCCCATCATTGGTATCAGTGAAAGGAATAGTGATCCATCATTGGTATCAGTGGGAGGAATAGTGCCCCATCATTGGTGTCAGTGGAAGGAATAAAGCCTCATCATTGGTATCAGTGGAAAGAATAGTATCCCATCATTGGTATTAGTGAAAGGAATAGTGACACATCATTGGTATCAGTGGGAGGAATAGTGCCCGCCCCATCATTGATATCAGTGGAAGAAATAATGTCCTATCACTGGTATCGGTGGTAGGAATGGTGCCCCAATGATGGTATCAGTAGGAGGAATTATACCCCATCATTAGTGTTGATGGGAGGAATCATGCCCAACTGTTGGTATCAGTGGAAGGAACAGCTCTATGTATAAGTGAGAGGAATAGTGTCCCGTGGACCAGTTAAAAGCAAAGGACCAAATCTGGCCCACGTGCCACAATTTGGAGACCACTGCTTAAAAGGGTCAGTCAACCCAAAATAGATTTTTCTGTACTTGTGTTTCCAAAGCCTTAAATTGGCACCAGATGTTAATTTAATTATTTTTTTGGTATGGAAAATGAAAAAGAATGGGAAATTCCATGGACATATCTAGGGTCCTAATAAATCAGAGGCACCCCTGGGCACACAGATTAAAATGCTGAGGGACACTTAGCATGCCATGATGACTACTTTGGATCAAATGTATGACTAATGTAATCTTTTTAACTAAACAAAAATTAATTGGTCTAAAAAAAATGTAACATTATGATGACAAAATAAATATTGGATAGTTTGAAAAGTAGATCAAATAATTTAATAACTGTATCACACATAGACTGGATCATGTCCATATCTCAGGGGAGACCTGGGGCACTCAGGGGAAGACTTGGGGAACGTGCTCTGGGTGCCAAGGTCTAGCAACACCCCTGGGGAATACATAGGTATCCCATCTATATCCCAAGAAAACATGTCATTTGCAAGCGCGGGAAAGACCCCTGTCTGTGTAATTTTTTTCCTGTTTGGAACATTTTGCTTTACCACTTATATGTTTTATGCTGGATTTGTACATTTTTGGTTTGTTGTGATGCACTGCGTTAAGGAAGCCCATTCTGTATGCAATGAGGTGTCCTTTTATGAAACTGAGATCAGCGGCGATCCCGAGTCTCACCGCTGATCTCAGCTCATTACCAGTTTATGAAACTGAGATAATCAGCGGAGAACATGTTCTCCGCTGATTATCTCAGCACAGTGAGAATTCACAGAAACGGCCAGTTTATGAAGGTGCGATCTCGGCACCTCACTGGCGATCTGTGACAGAATTCTCACTTTCTGATTCACCATTAGGGATGAGCTTCGAGTTCGAGTCGAACTCATGTTCTACTCGAACATTGGCTGTTCGCAAGTTCGCCAAACAGCGAACAATTTGGGGTGTTCGCGGCAAATTCGAATGCCGCGGAACACCCTTTAAAAGTCTATGGGAGAAATCAAAAGTGCTAATTTTAAAGGCTTATATGCAAGTTATTGTCATAAAAAGTGTTTGGGGACCCGGGTCCTGCCCCAGGGGACATGGATCAATGCAAAAAAAAGTTTTAAAAACTGACGTTTTTTCAGGAACAGTGATTTTATTAATGCTTAAAGTCAAACAATAAAAGTGTAATATCCCTTTAAATTTCGTACCTGGGGGGTGTCTATAGTATGCCTGTAAAGGGGCGCATGTTTCCTGTGTTTAGAACAGTCTGACAGCAAAATGACATTTGGAAGGAAAAAACTCATTTAAAACTACCCGCGGCTATTGCATTGCCGACAATACACATAGAAGTTCATTGATAAAAACGGCATGGGAATTCCCCACAGGGCAACCCCGAACCAAAATAAAAAAAAAAAAAATGATGTGGGGGTCCCCCTAAATTCCATACAAGGCCCTTCAGGTCTGGTATGGATATTAAGGGGAACCCCAGCCAAAATTAAAAAAAAAAATTGACGTGGGGTTCCCCCTAAATTCCATACCAGACCCTTCAGGTCTGGTATGGATTTTAAGGGGAACCCCGCGCCAAAAAAAAAAAAAAAAACGGCGTGGGGTCCCCCTAAAAATCCATACCAGACCCTTATCCGAGCACGCAACCTGGCAGGCCGCAGGAAAAGAGGGGGGGACGAGAGTGCGGCCCCCCCCCCCTCCTGAACCGTACCAGGCCACATGCCCTCAACATTGGGAGGGTGCTTTGGGGTAGCCCCCCAAAACACCTTGTCCCCATGTTGATGAAGACAAGGGCCTCATCCCCACAACCCTGGCCGGTGGTTGTGGGGGTCTGCGGGCGGGGGGCTTATCGGAGTCTGGAAGCCCCCTTTAACAAGGGGACCCCCAGATCCCAGCCCCCCCCCTGTGTGAAATGGTAAGGGGGTACTTACCCCTACCATTTCACAAAAAAACTGTCAAAAATGTTAAAAATGACAAGAGACAGTTTTTGACAATTCCTTTATTTAAATGCTTCTTCTTTCTTCCTTCATCTTCTTCTTCTTCTGGTTCTTCTGGCTCTTCTGGTTCTTCCTCCGGCGTTCTCGTCCAGCATCTCCTCCGCGGCGTCTTCTATCTTCTTCTCCTCGGGCCCCTCCGCACCCATGGCATGGGGGGAGGCTCCCGCTCTTCTCTTCATCTTCTTCTCTTCTTCATCTTCTTCTTCATCTTCTTCTTCTTCTTCTCTTCTTCCTTCTTCTCTTCTTCATTTCTTCTCCGGGCCGCTCCGCAGCCATGCTGGCATGGTGGGAGGCTCC
This sequence comes from Lithobates septentrionalis, assembly GCA_037952835.1. NCBI lineage: Eukaryota > Metazoa > Chordata > Amphibia > Anura > Ranidae > Lithobates > Lithobates septentrionalis. The sequence continues at coordinate 213,487 of JBBDGP010001518.1, forward strand.
CGTTGTGTGACGGCGTCTCTTCGTCTGACGGTTCTTAAATAACGGGGGGCGGGGCCACCCGGTGACCCCGCCCCCCTCTGACGCACGGTGACTTGACGGGACTTCCCTGTGACGTCACGGGGAATGCCACAGGGAAGTCCCGTCATGTCCCGTGCGTCAGAGGGGGGGCGGGGTCACCGGGTGGCCCCGCCCCCCGTTATTTAAGAACCGTCAGACGAAGAGACGCCGTCACACAGCGGGAGCCTCCCACCATGCCAGCATGGCTGCGGAGCGGCCCGGAGAAGAAATGAAGAAGAGAAGAAGGAAGAAGAGAAGAAGAAGAAGAAGATGAAGAAGAGAAGAAGATGAAGAGAAGAGCGGGAGCCTCCCCCCATGCCATGGGTGCGGAGCGGCCCGAGGAGAAGAAGATAGAAGACGCCGCGGAGAAGATGCTGGACGAGAACGCCGGAGGAAGAACCAGAAGAGCCAGAAGAACCAGAAGAAGAAGAAGATGAAGGAAGAAAGAAGAAGCATTTAAATAAAGGAATTGTCAAAAACTGTCTCTTGTCATTTTTAACATTTTTGACAGTTTTTTTGTGAAATGGTAGGGGTAAGTACCCCCTTACCATTTCACACAGGGGGGGGGCGGGATCTGGGGGTCCCCTTGTTAAAGGGGGCTTCCAGATTCCGATAAGCCCCCCGCCCGCAGACCCCCACAACCACCGGCCAGGGCTGTGGGGATGAGGCCCTTGTCTTCATCAACATGGGGACAAGGTGTTTTGGGGGGCTACCCCAAAGCACCCTCCCAATGTTGAGGGCATGTGGCCTGGTACGGTTCAGGAGGGGGGGGGGGCCGCACTCTCGTCCCCCCCTCTTTTCCTGCGGCCTGCCAGGTTGCGTGCTCGGATAAGGGTCTGGTATGGATTTTTAGGGGGACCCCACGCCGTTTTTTGTTTTTTTTTGGCGCGGGGTTCCCCTTAAAATCCATACCAGACCTGAAGGGTCTGGTATGGAATTTAGGGGGAACCCCACGTCAATTTTTTTAAAAAATTTTGGCTGGGGTTCCCCTTAATATCCATACCAGACCTGAAGGGCCTTGTATGGAATTTAGGGGGACTCCCACATCATTTTTTTTTTTTAATTTTGGTTCGGGGTTGCCCTGTGGGGAATTCCCATGCCGTTTTTATCAATGAACTTCTATGTGTATTGTCGGCAATGCAATAGCCGCGGTAGTTTTAAATGTGTTTTTTCCTTCAAAATGTCATTTTGCTGTCAGACTGTTCTAAACACGGGAAACATGCGCCCCTTTACAGGCATACTATAGACACCCCCCAGGTATGAAATTTAAAGGGATATTACACTTTTATTGTTTGACTTTAAGCATTAATAAAATCACTGCTCCTGAAAAAACGGCTGTTTTTAAAACTTTTTTTTGCATTGAATCATGTCCCCTTTTATTGACAATAACTTGCATATTAGCCTTTAAAATTAGCACTTTTGATTATTCATGTTCGTGTCCCATAGACTTTAACGGTGTTCGCGTGTTCGAACGAATTTTTTTCCTGTTCGCATGTTCTGGTGCGAACCGAACAGGGGGGTGTTCGGCTCATCCCTATTCACCATTTCAGAAGTGGAGAATCAGAGTGAGAAGCCTGAAACTGGCTGATATTCTGGAGAAAGCAAGAAGTCTTTTGACTTCTTTCTTTCACCAAACAGTCACCAAACAGTCAGAGCACATCTTCCCCACCATTACACACCCCAAAACCAGCAGGATAGGAATTTATAGTGTGTACATATATATATAGATAGATATATATATATATCTATATCTATATATATCTATATATATATATATATATATATATATATATATATATATATATATATATATATATATATATATACATATACATACATATATATACATATATATATATATATATATATATAGATATATATATCTGTATCTATATATATCTATAGCTATATATAGATATAGCTATAGATATATATAGATATATATATTTTTTTTTTTTAGATGTTCACGTCTCTGGCTGGGTTCACACTTGTGCGATGCGTGAACCAGCGTGATTCCTGTGTGGGTTTTCACATCGCACCTACATTGACATCTGCGCACCACTGCGGGTGTCAATGTAAAGTTAATGACACCCCCAGATCATTTCACAGATCGCAGTGCGAACTATGTAATGGTGCAGGAATCGGATCGCATGCGTGTTCACACCCATGCGATCAGATTCCAGTGCGGACCAAATAAAGGGTCCTGTACCATTTTGGTGCAAATGCAATATGGTTTAGGGCCAGTTCCGACTGCTGCGGTGTCCAAGATCGGATGTGATTCGCACCGCACTGCAGTGCAAAATCACATCCGATCTCTGTGCGATGCGATTTCAGCCATACAGATAGTATTGCTAAATTTGCATTGCCCTCGGACCAAACTCTTACAGGACCCTTTTTTTGGTCCACAGCAGAATCGGATCGCATGGGTGTTCACACCCATGCGATTCAATTACTGTCTGAGTTTGCAGATCGCACTGCGATATGCGAACTGATTTGGGGGTGTTGTTAACTTTTAGGCCCAGTTCACACTTGTGCGATGCCGGACATCGCACAGGCATCGCATTTAATTCGCAGCACACTGCCATTCACATTACATGCGATGTCTGTGCGGTGCGATATCAGCTGTACAGATAGTATGGCTGATATTGCACCGCATTAGGTGCAAACACGCACAGGACCCTTTTTTCTGTTCGGACCAGAATCGGATCGCATGTGTGTTCACACATATGCGATCCGATTCATGTCCGGACTGTCAGTTCGCAGTGCGATATGCAAGCTGAACTGGGGGTGTCGTTAACAATGTATTGACACTCCCCAGCGATTCGCATATGGCAGTGTGAACTGACATGCGAGTCGGTGCGATGCGGTAACCCGCAGTGGATTCGCAGTGTTCTCGCATTGCACCAGTTTATCAATTTTTATGTTTATCAATTATGAAATATATTTTATTTTAATTTATTAATAAATATTTATACTTGTATACTTTATTAAAATTATTTTTTTAATGATTATAAATGTATTTTGCATTTATATGAATGGTGTATAGCTGCATTACATATGTGCATTACATTCATTTACTATACACCATTCACATTTAAATAAGGACATGTATGATCTTTAAATATTGATAAAAACAATGTTTTTTTATAATTAGGTTAATGTATATTGTGTAGGGGGAATTTAACGTTGTTATTTTATTAATATGTTGGGGAATAATGTGTGCTGATTTGTGTTACACTTTGTATTTTATGGTTCCTCATACTGTAATCCCGCTATATCACGTGAGATTATAGTGAGAGGAGCCGTTTCTCAGGAGTTCCTGGCATTTGTAGATCGCTCCTCAACTCAACATGAGAAGCTATCTACACACTTTCATAAACAGGCACTCAGAGGAGAGCGATCTCCCCTGAGAATGCCTGAGAACTGAATCGCGGTATTTTACCTCACTTTCATAAAAGGACACCTGAATGCCAAAACCATGATAACAAACTAAAAAATGCACCACGACTCAAGTGCACTTGCCCATACACCATATAATTAACACAAACACAGCTCAACAGTTTATGTACAGCATGTGAACACGGCTAATTAGAATGTAAGACATTTTCTATCTCATGTACTTTCCATCCTTGGTTATTGTTAGGAGTTTATGCAAAGTAAGAAAAAGGGAAATACTAGATAATGGATTGCCTCATTTGTCAAAGTGTCTGAGGGCAGACCTGTGTTTTCTCATTTCCTCAACTGGGCATTGACATTTCAGAGAATGAAAACAAAAATCTACTTGCTATAGGGAGGTATAGACAGTTCTCATTGCAGATATTTTGATAAATGGTTTGTGCAAAAATGGCAGTGGAAAGAAGGGACAGGTCCTCTTTACAGAGCCAGGTGACTGTTTTATCATTTAACATTCTTTATTTATGGAAGGGTTACATCACATACACTTAATAAATAAAAAAATAAATTGGTGTATAACAGTCTACAACCAAAGGGATCATGGTACTGGCATTGCCAACCTTACAAGGAAACGTCATCTGACCAATATATAAAAAAGGTTTTTGATACAGGCGGTCAACCCATACATACATGTAAACTTTACTTTTGAGTAGAAAAGGGAAGTCGCAATCCAAATGTATCAAAGTCACCCATGTTTTACCTGATAATAAAAAAACATACAACATCTGGGGGACTGGTTGGTGATTGGGGTGGATTCCATCGTATGTAGGAATTCAGGTGATTTGTGCAGGAAGTTCCTAGGGGCAGATCTGGCCTACAGGTTGGCACAACAGTTCCTTTGAGACAGATGTTCAGACAGTCCATTTTTTTGCCCGTGATTAGACAAATCTACCTTATGGGCAGCCAAGTGCAAGTGGATGTGCATCCATTTATATCTGGGTTAATTCAGGTTCATTGGACCGAATGCCAGAACGGTACGTCCAGGTCCACTGTTGCAAATCTGACCTGACGAAGTGGATATAGGCGGACTCAGGTCCATTTACATCTGGCCACCTATAGCAATTACATGGCTCTGTTTTCCTCCACGTGTCAAATGTGTTTCTGTTCTGCTCCAACTCATCAGGGGATTCCTTCCCATGCAGAGATGGAATGGAGAGCGTCCATGTGCAAGGGGCCCTAGACATTACAGTTATTGGAGTCTAATAATGGCATACTGTTGTTCTGAGTGTGCTGGCCTCATGAGATATGAATGTTGAATGAATGAATGAATGAATGAATGAATGATTTGTAAAGCGCTGCAAATGCGAACTGAATCGCCTCAAGGCACTAAATGCGTTTAGTGTTGAGCAGCTTTATAGAAGAGGAAGGTTTTGAGTTTTTTCCTGAAGTTAAAGACTGACCACCACCATAGGAGTAGTACATGTAGACAGGTGCTTGGCTAGAGAGAGCAGGGTAGGATACTGTGCTGCAATTGCTCTATGTCCCCCTGGGATCATCAGCCTGAATAGGTTAACAGCATTGCACTTTCCACTGAACTGTGGGAGTTAAAGTCCAGGAGAGGGGTCATACTATGGGAGTCTATGGACTATTGAACTACAATTCCCAAGAAGAGCCACATAGAAGGGGAAGTGGACCAAACGATTTTCTCTTACTATGAGAAGATTGCAGAGGGAACACAACTATTTTTGTGCACACTGCCTGCTACAAATATGCGGCCTGAGCAGTACCGGATTACCAAATAGACAGAGAAGGCACCAGCCTATGGGCCCCGAGACAATAGATCAAAAGAATCTTGAAAGAAAATGACTATGAAGCTTTCGCAAATTGTTTACAAATGTGCACCACCATAAAGACTGGGTCCCAATGCTAGCCAGCTGCAGAACTAGGGCAAAGGACTGTCTCTTCAGATTGCTGCTGTAAAAGGACTTTATGTGCTGCCTATAGACAAGGGTACATCTGCCATAAGGTCAGGGTCTTCGTCATTATTATAGAGTGCATTCTAGGCAGTATAGTATACTGGTCATAGGAAAGTTCAGGAATTCCACATGCTGGTTACGTCTGTGCTGATGTGGTGTGCTTGGCTCCCATGCTCCAGTGCCCTCAGGATCCTCCTATCCTTGGTTATACCTGGGCTCTGACTCACCCATGACATCACTACATAAGGGCTCTAGCTAAAAGGGGCCTAGCACCAGATAACACTGTCTGCTGTAACAGCGCACGGAGCCACCTAGTGGCAGACTAGGTAGCTGCACCTGCCTACACCTGAACCTCTCCTTTTCCCCTCACTTTAGTTGTGGTGATGTGCACTTCCATATACACACTACAAATCCCATAGTTTCTAGCCCCCCTAGTCTATCATTATAGAAAGCAAGAGAAGGTAGCTACTATCCTACATACAGTGGGACCATGGAGAATAGATGTAGCCACCCTCCAACAGGAAGTCAGATCATGGCAGCCAACAATTAAGGGATTTGGAGATTTGGAGGAGGCTGAGAGCAATAGAACTGACTTTTCTGACTTAAGAATAAGATAATATTTGAATTACATTCTTTTTTAATTTTTTAACCAGAGTTTAGTGTCATTTTAAGTTTGCCATAATTGTGAAGTATACTGTTCATACTTGCACATTATGTATAGAGCCCACCCCAATGCAGTAAACTTTATATATTCTTTTGTTTCTAAGATTTTAGAATTTTTATTCAATAAGGCCGAATGTGACCAATCAGATTGCAGCTACCACTTTCTACATTGCATTGGAAAAGGGCAGCTGGAATTTGGTTGCCAGGAGCAGCACAGATACATTTCTATCCTGTGTAGTTTTTGAAAAGCCGCTCCATTGTTTAATGAGAGGGCCCTTTGTCTCCCTGGAGTGGAATCTCTGTCTGCTGAGCAGGCATGAAAAGCCGTCATTCCCAGATGTACCAGTGCCAGGCTTCTATTCACTAAGGAAAGGCTAGAACATAATGGAAACAGTGAGACGTTCATTCTTTCCCCCTAAGAGCTCAGGCACATGGGGGTTTGTGGTCTCTTCAATTGCCAAAAATGTAGCTGACACATATAGAAAGGAAGAGGGATCCGGAGAATGCATGACATAAACATATGGACTGTACATTGACATCAGAGGGGGAGAACAAGCATTTTGCCCTGCCTGTCCTATATCTGTAATAAACCAGACCCATCCCTGCACTGCACCGGATAATAAAATATCAAGGAAATACAGAGATCATTTTGCATTTAAAGGACACATCTTTGTAGAAAATGATGTACAGTGCCTTGCAAAAGTATTCACCCCCTTGGCATTTTTCGTGTTTTGTTGCCTCACAACCTGGAATTAACATGGATTGTTTGAAGATTTGCATCATTTAATTTACAGAACATGCCCACAATTTTGAAGATTTTATTTATTTTTTATTGTGAAGCAAAACAACAAATAGGACAAAATAACAGAAAAAGTCAATGTGCATAACTATTCACCCCCCTAAAGTCAATACTTTGTAGAGCCACCTTTTGCGGCTATCACAGCTCCAAGTCGATTTGGATAAGTCTCTATGAGCTTGCCACATCTTACCACTGGGATTTTTGCCCATCTCTCCTTGCAAAACTTCTCCAGCTCCTTCAAGTTGGATGGTTTGGGCTTGTGAACAGCAATCTTTAAGTTTGACCACAGATTTTCTATTGGATTGAGGTCTGGGCTTTGACTAGGCCATTCCAACACATTTACATGTTTCCCCTTAAACCACTCAAGTGTTGCTTTAGCAGTGTGTATTCGGTCATTGTCCTACTGGAAGGTGAACCTCTGTCCTAGCCTCAAATCACACACAGAGTGGTACAGGTTTTGCTCAAGAATATCCCTGTATTTAGCACCATCCATCTTTCCTTCAACTCTGACCAGTTTCTCAGTCCCGACTGCTGGAAAAACACCCCCACAGCATGATGCTGCCACCACCATGTTTCACTGTGGGGATGGTGTTCTTTGGGTGATGTGATGTGTTGGGTTTGCGCCAGAAATAGCGCTTTCTTTGATGGCCAAAAAGTTCAATTTCAGTCTCATCAGACTAGAGCACCTTCCTACATACATTTTGGGAGTCTCCCACATACCTTTTCACAAACTTAAAACGTGCCATTTTGTTTTTTGCTGAAAGTAATGGCTTTCTTCTGGCCACTCTGCCATAAAGCCCAACTCTATGGTGTGTACGGCTTATTGTCGTCCTATGTACAGATACTCCAGTCTCTGCTGTGGAACTCTGCAGCTCCTCCAGGGTTACCTTAGGTCTCTGTGCTGCCTCTCTGATTAATGCCCTCCTTGCCCGGTCCGTGAGTTTTGGTGTGCGGCCGTCTCTTGGCAGGTTTGCTCTTGTGCCATGTTCTTTCCATTTGGTAATGATGGATTTGATGGTGCTCCTAAGGATCATCAAAGATTTGAATATTTTTTTATAACCTAACCCTGACTTGTACTTCTCAACAGCATTGTTCCTTACTTGTTTGGAGAGTTCCTTGATCTTCATGGCAGTGTTTGGTTAGTGGTACCTCTTGCTTAGGTGTTGCAGCCTCTGGGGCCTTTCAAAAAGGTGTGTATTTGTAATGACAGATCATGTGACACTTAGATTGCACACAGGTGGACATCATTTCACTAATTATGTGACTTCTGAAGGAAATTGGTTGCACCAGAGATTTTTATGGGCTTCATAACAAAGGGGGTGAATACATACGCACATGCCAATTATCAGTTTTTTTATTTCTGAAAAATAGTTTTATGTATATATTTTTCTAATTTTACTTTACCAACTTAGACTATTGTGTTCTGATCCATGACATATAATTCAGATTAAAAAAACATTGAACTAAAGGCTGTAATGTAACAAAATAGGTAAAAAGCCAAGGGGATGAATACTTTTGCAAGGCACTGTAGGTTGCTATCAGCTGCTATTGGTGCGGTGTGTTTCTGGAAAAAAGTAAGGGACTTCTATTACACGTTTCTTGCATTGAAATGAATGGGCTGCCCTACAGGCGATGCATAGAAACGCGTGTGTGCTCGTTCATACCTGAGTAGGTATGAACCAAGCCTAAAGGCCCGTACACATAATCAGACTTTCCGACGGTAAATGTTGGATGTCAGGCTGTTGGCGGACAATCCGACTTTGTGTACGCTCCATCGGACAATTGTTGTCGGACTTTACGCCAACAAATGTTGGCTAGCATGTTTTCAAATTTTTCGCCAACAAATGTGTGTTGTCGGACTTTCCGACCGTGTGGTCTTGTAAACTAGCGTTTGTAGTGGAGAATTAACATTGGTGACGTGGCAAATTATGAAATCTCCAAATGCAGCGTACAATTCTCTTCTTCTTTAATGGGATAATAATGAAGCTGCTTTGCTGGTGATACTGATGGAGTTATTGCAAACACGTCTTCTTTTTTTTTCTAGTGATATCAAGAATAATATTAATATGTTTTTGTTTTTTTTTGTTTTTTATTTGTGCAAGTTACCACAACACCATTATCCTGTAGTTTTTAGAAAAAAGATACAACTATGTTGGTGTCCCTTGTCAATTTTACATTGTATTTTTTAAAATCTAAACTGCCTACTCCCAAACTGTCATTTGAAGTAAAACACATAGCCAAGTATTATTCTACACAATTTTTTTTATTGTGCATTAAAAAAAGAAAACAAATAAAATTAAACATGCTATCTGCTAATAGAACTTAACCAAAAAGTGCATTCTATGCATCCAAAAATATAGAAAATATACCAAATCAAATCATTATTCAACCAAAAAAATAATGTCAAAGCAAATACTCCAAGGCCAATAATAAATAACACTTTATCTCCTCCGATTCCGCAACATGTCTGGTTGACGAACGGCCGTTCAGAAACTAACTGAAAAGTGCGAAATGAAAAGCGCAAAATGAAAAGCGCGAATCAACACTCACCAAACTTCTACTAACACAAAATTAGCAGAAGGAGCCCAAAGGGTGGTGCTAAAGAGCTGAAAAACCACGTAGTACGTCACTACGTTCGTATTTGTTGGCTGACAATTCCTTGCCATCTGTATGAAAGACAAGTTTGGGCCAACACTTTTCGGACAAAAGTCCAAGTTTTTTTTGGCCAACAATCCGATCGTGTGTACGGGGCTTTAGAGTTCTACGTTTACACTAGTGGCAGTCCTTGCCGTCCCTCTGAACAACAATCCATGGTGGATCGCTTTTTAGAGACATTTGACAGGCGATGATAGGTCATGTTTGGTAGTGGTATTGCCTGCCAGACGCGACGAGGGAGCAAAGGAAAACATTGTGACCAGAGCATGTGCATAACCCACTCTGGCTGCCTTTGTAAGTTCAGCGGGGTGGTAAACAAGTGGCTCAACTAACCGCAATAGCAAACAAGCCCAGAAGTACCAACCTAAACGTGACTTTGTTGTGATCTTTAAGAATGAATTAGTTCACAGTACAAGCAGCTAGAGAGGTCAGGGATGGCTTGTTTTAAAGCAGAAATTCACCCTAGAATTACTCCATGAACAATAAACAGCCATATAGCATGTGTATCTTGATAAATGTATAACCCCATGCTTGAATTTTGACCGCGCTCAGGTTATCTAGCAATCGGTATTGGCAATTACCAGTGAAAACCATGGGACGCATTATGGTTCTGAACCCACAAATTGTATGTCCGTGTGCAGGGCCACTGATAAGGCAGTACAGCCAGCCCTCCTGTACTAGGCCCGGGCACCATCAGCTCAAAAGGGGGGCTCAGGCACCTGCTGAGCAGGAGGGCCAGTTGTACCGTCTTATTGCAGACAGCGATCCTCTTCTGCCTCCCCCTGCAGTGCTGCCAGCTATTCCTCCTCTTTCTCAATCCGGCTGCACTGCAGGGGGATTGGTTATAGCGCATACGCCCCTTCCATCTGTTGTCCGAATCCCCCTGTGTGCCCCCTTAACCGGCTTCCGGCTTCCCTCCTCTTCTCTCCCACTGGCATCTGCTGCAGGCACACAGGGGATGTTTCAGGATGGAGAGCGGGGAAAGGGACAGGTAAATATGTCATTTACTGGCCCCTTCCTTTCTTAAATGAACACAGTGAGTGATCGGTGCCAATCCCCTCTGTGTCCATTCATCACTGAAAAATAGTAAACTGTGCTCACTATGCTACAGTTTGTAAATGAGCAGGAAGCCATAGAGCGTTTCCTATTCATTCATCTGTGCAGCTGAGGCTGTAGAGAAAGGGACTAACAAATCTATGTCCTCAGTCACTTTCGGCCAGGGGGGGGCCCTGCCAGGTAGGTTGTATGGGGCCCCGTACTTTCTAACAGCAGCCCTGTCCGTGTGCATGAACCCTTAAAGTGGTTGTAAACCCTTACACACCACTTTTCACTACAGGTAAGCCTATAATAAGGCTTATGCCCCGTACACACGGTCAGATTTTCCGATGGAAAATGTCCGATCGGAGCGTGTTGTCGGAAATTCCGACCGTGTGTGGACTCCATCGGACATTTCCCATCGGATTTTCCGACACACAAAGTTTGAGAGCAGGATATAAAATTTTCCGACAACAAAATCCGTTGTCGGAAATTCCGATCGTGTGTACACAAATCCGATGGACAAAGTGCTACGCATGCTCAGAATAAATAAAGAGATGAAAGCTATTGGCCACTGCCCCGTTTATAGTCCCGACGTACGTGTTTTACGTCACCGCGTTTAGAACGATTGGATTTTCCGATAACTTTGTGTGACCGTGTGTATGCAAGACAAGTTTGAGCCAACATCCGTCTGAAAAAATCCTAGGATTTTGTTGTCGGAATGTCCGAACAAAGTCCGACCGTGTGTACGGGGCATTACCTGTAGGTACCGTAAATATCTCATAAACTTGCACGGTTTAGGAGATATTCACTGTACCTGCATGTGCCAACATCATCGGTACCTGCATGTACCGACATCATCGGTCGTGCCATTTCTTCAGCTGCTGTGCCGTGACCGGCGGCTCCCACGCGTGACATCATCGCGGTTACAGCCAATCACAGCGTCGGAGCCTGCGAACCCGGAGATAACTCCAGAGAGACATGCCACAGCGGTGTACGGGTAGGGTTGCCACCTCATCCCTTTAAACCCGAACCCATATGAATTACACAGGTCCTGAGGCTAATTAAATGCAGATAAGGCCACAAGTGAGTTTAATTACCACCTTAATCAGCCACAGAACCTGTGTAATTAATATGTGTTCGGGTTTAAAGGGATGAGGTGGCAATCTATGTAGGGGGACTGCTGCACCAGCTTCGGTCTAAGGTAAGTATTTCATAATGAGCTAGTATGCAATGCATACTAGCTCATTATGCCTTTGTCTTGCAGGTTGCTTTTTTTTTTTTTAACAACCACTTTAATCTGTTCTGTACATATATATATATGTGGCGTCTCGGCAGGTGGGCTTTAACGTGGAGAGGCCGCATATATGCAGCCCTATGTAAACATCTTTCTGTGCTAAGAGCGCGCGCCCTGTGCGCTCCCAGCCCAAAGGCTGGCGGGTGCCGGAAAGCTCCCAATGCATACTTGTGATTGGGAGATTTCCGATCATGTGACCGCTGTGACAGCCAATCACAGCGGTCACGTGATTGGTATGGCCGCCTTTACCTCCCTGTATTACAAACCTCTTAAAGGGCCAGGAAGCAGCGGTGGGGAGGGGCTAAGCAAATCTGGTGATCTAGGGGGGAAAAAGGAAAACATTTTCTTACAAATTAGTTAGCCATATGAATTATTTTTTTATATAGAAAAAACATTTCTTATACAGAATCTTTTCTGTCTTTGAGGAGCAGCAGTTTGATTAGTAGGGACGCGCCCAGAAATAATTAGAGCTTAACCAGCATTATGTTTTCACCGCTGGCAGGGAAAGTCTTTACTGCCACTCCCGAATTTCCACACAGTCATATCATCTTTCCAAAATGAAGCAACAGAAGAAGGCCCCGCTTAACCTAAGAGCTGGTTAAGGTGGAGCATTGTACTTAATTGAGGGTACACAGCAGTGTCCTAGCAATGAGGAACACACCCTTCTCCAGCAACGAGAGACTACTTGCTATGTGATCAAAGCTTTAAAGCATGTGTATACCCATTTAGCACATTTTTACATACAGGTAAGCCTATAATAAGGCTTACCTGTAGCTAAAATGAATATCTCCTAAACCTATACGGGTTAGGAGATATTCACCTTGCATGTAGTCGCTGACGTCAGAGGCGCATGCACTCTGAAGGTCTGCTGCCGGAAAATCAGAGCTCCTTTCCTCAAAGAAGAGCTGGTGTTCCTACTCTCTTCTGTCTACCGAAAGCAACTAAGTCTCAGCATCAGCAGGCAGCCAGCACTCCATTCGCACATAGTGTCAGAGGTGCAGCGGCGGTGGAGGACTGTGTCTGTGTCCCGACTCCCGAATGAATGGAAGCAAGAAAACATTCATTGATGGGCGCTGGTGAGGCTGCATTCATGGGCGCTGGTGAGGCTGCATTTGATGGGCGCTAGTGAGGCTGCATTGATGGGCGCTGGTGAGGCTGCATTTGATGGGCACTGGTAAGGCTGCATTTGATGGGCGCTGGTGAGGCTGCATTTGATGGGCACTGGTGAGGCTGCATTTGATGGGCGCTGGTGAGGCTGCATTTGATGGGCGCTGGTGAGGCTGCATTTGATGGGCACTGGTGAAGCTGCATTTGATGGGCGCTGGTGAGGCTGCATTTGATGGGCACTGGTGAGGCTGCATTTGATGGGCGCTGGTGAGGCTGCATTTGATGGGCGCTGGTGAGGCTGCATTTGATGGGCACTGGTGAGGCTGCATTTGATGGGCGCTGGTGAGGCTGCATTTGATGGGCGCTGGTGAGGCTGCATTTGATGGGCGCTGGTGAGGCTGCATTTAATGGACGCTTCATTAAAAAGGTAGGGTTTACATGGGCAAGGAAAAAGGAGTGGAGCCGGGGGGGCGGCAAAATGAGGTTTTGCCTAGGGCAGTGATGGCGAACCTTGGCACCCCAGATGTTTTGGAACTACATTTCCCATGATGCTTGAATACACTGCAGAGTGCATGAGCATCATGGGAAATGTAGTTCGAAAACATCTGGGGTGCCAAGGTTCGCCATCACTGGCCTAGGGTGTCAAAAATCCTTGGACCAGCCCTGGGTTTAGGGGCTTCGTTCTAAGGTAAGTATTTGATAATGAGCTAGTATGAGGTGCACACTAGTTTATTATGCCTTTGCCTTATAGTTTTTTTTTTCTTTTGTTTTTTTTCTGACTATACAACCGCTTTAACACGTGTGAGAACAAGAAGCGTTGAAATGTTCTGATATTTACACTGAATGCATGCGTTTATAAGACAGGCCATACATTGTGCAATATTCTTTCCTTCAACCAAGGGTTGAACTGTGTTGAACTCCCGCTGCAATAATGTATTCTAACAGTAGGAGATTTTCCCGCAATCTGAATACAATGATCACTGCTGCCGGCTGTAGCCAGTGGCAGTGATTGTATGAAAAAAAAAACCCTGACAGACTGGTTGTACTGATGTTGATCAATAGATCGACTTCAGTACAATCAGCCTGCCCATAGATGGAGCGAAATGTGTCTGGTTCAGTAGGAATATGGATCCGTCTATGGCTGGCTTTAGGTTAGTAAATCAGCATCCGTAATGAGATACATACCAGATTGAATGAGCTCAGAATTTATTATACAGTAAAACCTTGGATTGCGAGCATAATTCGTTCCAGAGACATGATTGTAATACAAAACACTTATATATCAAAGTGAATTTCCCCATAAGAAATAATGGAAACTCAGACGATTTGTTCCACTACCATTTATTCATAAGTCCTTCAGTTTATAGTCCATATACAAAGATTATAGCAATGTGATCAGGTTGTGTAACCATAAAATGTCCATCCACAAATGGAAGCCTCCACAAGGGGATTAGAAGCAAAATCCAGCAGGAGCTACAGAGTATAAAAGAGAAGAGAGGAGCCTCTAAGTGTAGAAATATGGTTACATGTAATGAAGGTCCAACTCACATGGTTGATGATTACACTTACTTACCAGACACTTAAACCCCCTTCCTACCCAGGCCAATTTTCAGCTTCCAGTGCTGTCACTCTGAATGACAATTGCGCGGTCATGCAACACTGTGCCCAAATGACATTTTTATCATTTTTTCCCACAAAAAGAGCTTTCTTTTGGTGGTATTTAATCACTGCTGGGTTTTTTTATTTTTTGCTAAAAAACTAAAATTAAAAAAAAAAAAACTAAATTTTATAGTTTGTTATAATATTTTGAAAACAGGAGCATGTGATGGGGGAGGAGCTGTTGACCAAGATGGCCGCTTAGGCAGACCGCTGGCTGACATGCTGCAAACATTGGGCGTCTGATGTATACACAGCCGGTGTATATTCCTGATATGCCTCCGGCTTACCTCTGAACAATCCCCCTCTTACCAGTCCAGCTGAGAGCGCTATAGCCCAGGGGCGGCAGTGTGATTGTTAGCGGCGGTAGCCGGCATTCACAGGAGCGGAGACCTACGGGAGATACGACGTGACGAGATACAGCCGGTGGAGTGTCTGGAGGGCCTCGGAGACGGAGTCGGGAGACAGCGGACGCGAGAGGGCGGGAGCCTCTGTGAGTCTGCGGAAACGGATGACAGTGGTCCTCGCCTGAGAGCGTCCTCTCCGGCAGAGTCACCAGGAACGGACCAGCACAGGACAGACGGATCTCCAAAGCATAAAGGTCAGCCGCCCTAATACTACCACTACTAAGACAAATTAAGCTATTACTAGCTATTGGCTCACTGAAAACTACAGAACACAGGACGGAGACAGGAGCTGCAGGTAGGACACAGGAGTGTTACAAAAGCCTGTCGCCCTGGCCTCCTGAGACATCCCCTGGAATATTTGGTTGCTGGACAGTCCTTGCAATATATTAGGGACATAAAAGCATAGCTCTCAAAAATAATTAAAAGTATAAGAAGAGAGATAGAGAAAGGAAAAGAAAAGGGAAGGAGAGGGAAGGAAAGACCGTTTTTTTTTTTTTTTTCTCTTCTTCTGTCTGTGATTGACATATATATCAGCGGTGGGGGAAGGGAGAGAAGAAAATAAGGGGAAGAAGAGAAAGATAAAAACATAGACCACAAAATTAAAGGGAAAACACAAATTCCCGGAAAACACCCCCTTGCCTCCACCTATCTTGCATAGAAGGAGAAGGAAAGAAATATGGCCCCCAAGAAGAGCAGTAAGACCCCACAGCCTCAAAAGGGTAAAAAGGACAAAACAGAAGGTATTAACAAAAGCACTACAGGGGCACAATCAACACAAACAACTGATATTAAGGAATTTTTTCAACAACTACAGTTACAGCTACACTCCTCTCAGGTAACACAAATGCTACAATCATCGCATGACCTATCTAATATAGCGGAACCAATAGAAACAACTAGATCATCAGGAGATGAGCAATTAAACCACCCCAGAAATAGCTCATTGATGGACACAACAGGGTCTTCAAGTGAACAGAAAGAGGAAGATAAAGAAAAATGGGATATAAGAGCGTACATACGCTCACTTCCGACTAGGGCAGATATGGATCAATACGTTCATAGGCTAGAAAAATCATATAAAGAAGAGATTCAAGAGCTTAAAATCTCTACAAAAAATATGCAAGAAAGAACGGACATAATAGATGAGAGAGTGTCAAAAACGGAACAGGAATTGTCACAGATGAAAGAAAAAATACAGAAGCAAGAGACCCAGTTAAATCAAATAATAAACAACTTAGACGAACAAGAGAATAGAAGCAGGAGATCCAACATAAGAATAAGAGGTCTAGAAGAGACAGTGGGCCCTAAAGAACTTATAGTAACATTACAAAAGATATTTCAGGAAATTACCCAGGACATTGATATAAAAGATTTAATCATTGAACGAGCACATCGGGTAGCAGGAACAAGGAAGATAGACATTAATAAACCTCGGGATATTATCTGCAAAATGCATTATGCCCATGCCAAGGATAAAATAATGCTTGCAGCCCGCCAAAATAAAAATATCCAATTTGATGGAAAACCCCTCCTGCTCTTTCAAGATATATCAAAATATACATTGGACCGTAGAAGAGGGCTAAAACCCCTAGTGGAACAATTGATAAAAAATAATATTCACTATAGATGGAAATTTCCATTTCAGCTACAGATCCAAAAAGAAGGACAGACTATCTCATTTAGAGATTTGGAGGACTTACCAGAATTTTTAGTGGTTCTAGGAATCCCAGAGTTAGCACTGCCGGACTGGCCCATAAAATATATGCAAGCATCCAAGAAAATATAAGAGGACTCTTGAGGGGGAGGAGGGAGGGGGGATGAAATGAGAAAATGGGGTAAAGGAATATAATAACTGGATAATTCGGATCCTAGACATAAAGGGTTTTTGGTGTATGGGAATTTTTTTTTTTTTTTTTTTTTTTTAACACAGAAAAATAATATATAGAGTATGCTATATTAGAATGAGATATATGAAATGTGTTCGGAGATATTGATTTTGTGAGCTATATAATAATGTAACCATCCTTTGTATACGATAACGAGTTTTATATAATAGATAAGATAAGGGGTTGTTCCCCTTCTTCTTCTTTTTTTTTTTTTTTTTATTTTTATAATATAATAAGTGATAATATATATTTAATATATTGTTTGCACTTTAGAGTTACACAATGCACGCACAGGTAAATAAGAATTTGCATAAAGGTATACACTAATGAGATAAGCAATGATAACACTGGGTATATGGTAAATAGTAGTATTGGGTGAAGGCTTTTTTTTTTTTTTTTTTTTTTTTTGCACAACACCTTGGAGATAATACACATTTTATATATTGTTCACATTAAGAATTACGTAAAGTTCACATAGGGAGATAACAATTTTTATAAGGTTTCACAAGTTCTATGCACTAAGAGATTTTTGTTTACTTTCTTAACACAGTGAAGATAATATACAAAGGTCCGCTATAACATAACGGGTTAAACGAAAAGTGTTTATGAAAGGATATATACACAAGAGGATTGGGGGCTGTTTTTTTTTTTTTTTTTTTTTCTTTTCTCATGTATATACACTTTTTCTGTGGTTCACAACAAGAGTAATGTAATGTACATATGGGCAGATAACCAATTTATATAAAGTTTATGCACTAAGTGACATGAAAAGGTAATGGCGGGTTTTTTTTTTTTGTTTTTTTTTTTTGTTGTTAATAAGGATAAATATCTAGGACACATCCCCTTCCCCCCTACACCCCTCCCCAAAAGGAAAGGAGAAAAAAAGAGAAAAAAAAAAGAGAGGGTACAAAGGGAAAGAAAGAGCCAAGGAAAATAGAGAGGAAAATGTCCCAAGATAAGAGGAGGATGATGAAGGGAAGGAAAAAGGAGAAAGATAAAATGATAAAATGTAGCAAGAGGTCAGCGGTCGAGAGGCGACCCTTGGTCACCAGGCTCAAAACCCCCCATAGTAGGGAACTTACTTAGATAGTAAGAAAGACTATTTTTTTTTTTAGTCAATAGATATAAGACAGTGTGGGTGTGAGGTGAGTGTGAGAGTGGGGGTTTGTAATTGTTTTGCTTTGTTTTTTGTATTTTTTTTTTCCTCTTCTTAACGGCTCTATTGGTCCTAAAATATGAAAATATGTTCGTACAACATTAGAGGTCTCAACTCAGCATCAAAAAGGTCACAGGTCCTGTACTCTCCTCATAAACAAAAAGTGGGGGTAATCTTTTTCCAGGAGACGCATTTCCGTACAGACCACGTCCCAAATCTACAAAATAGATTCTACACTACCTGGTATCATGACTCCTTTCGATATTCAAAATCAAAAGGCGTCTCTATAGCAATACATAAAACAATACCTCACCAAATGCTGGAAGAATGGCATAATAAGGATGGAAGAGCAATATTACTCAAACTTATTATATATGGCAAAAAGTATACATTCATTAACATATATCTACCTAATCAAGGACAATATAAAGCAGGAACACAAATGTTAGAACAGCTTATGGAAAAAGCTGAAGGGATAATAATAATTGGAGGAGATTTTAATCTGGTACTTGATAGGGAAATGGATACTACAGCATCTTCGATAATACAGATGGGCAGAGAGAAGAAAAACTTTTTGGATACGATAGCTAAATACCAGTTGATTGATATATGGAGGGCACTTGTCAGGAAATGTTCCATCCGCTGGTAAGACCTGTTATTTGGCATGCAGTACTGAGGTCCACCAGCAGGTGTCTCCTGGCAGTTTGGAACTGTCAGGAGAGCTTTTCCCTGTTAATAGTATATCATCTTTGGGCCACAGTACTGGCGTCCACCAGCGGATGGATCCTGGCAGTGTGGAGCAGACAGTACCTCCTACAATCAGGTGTCACTTGAGGCCAATCACAGGCCTATAAATACCTGGCAAACATTCACATGTTTGCCTTGATTTCTTCATTGCCTCCTGACCTGCTAGCAATCTGATCCTGTGCCCTAAACCTGATCCTGTCTCGGACCCTTTCCTGTCCCACCTGTTACCTTGCATCCCTGCCTGCAGTCTGACCCATCCATCCCTCTCCCTGTCCTGTGTTCCATACCCCATCTGCTGACTTCCCTGTGTATGACCTTGGCCTGGCTTACGTTTTTGTCTCTGGAACATCCCCTGTCCATCTGCTGATCTGCTGTGTATGACCCTGGCCTGGCTATTGTTTATGAACCTGGTATTTCCCATTTATTGCACTTTTCTGTCTGTTGTTATTTGTGGGTCTCTGTCTGTGGTTGGTTATTGCACTGTGTCATATTGGAGTTGGTTGTTATTTATTACTCACTTTCCTTAATAAATATATATATTTTCACTTATATACGTTTGGTGTCCTCTGTCGCAGATCACACGGTTCTGGTCACACCTGCTCATGACAGTAAATCAAGGCCATCCCTGACCAGAAGTGACCGCGCAGAGGAACCATTGTAGTGCTATTAAAATGCAATCAGAAACAGTTGTTCTCCTTGCCTCACTGGTGTTGGAGGATAACAATTACTGTCGTCTGGTATTGAAAGAGTGGGCCAGGGATCAGCTCCTGGAGTGTATCCGTCTGGCCCATTCTCTGGTTGATCAGGGTAGATTGCTATTTGAAAATGTTCAGCCTCTGATCCAGCTGTGTGCAGAGCTAGCCTTGTCCAGTACTCCAGAGGGCAGGGATGATTTTTCTCCCCCCTTCAGTTTTGATCAGGTCGAGTCTCTGGTGTGGTTATTAGAGGATGACCCAGCCTTTTTCATGGAACGTTATACCTCTTGTTCACAGCAGGTGCTGTCTGATTGCATCCATTCAGTGCAATCGCTGGTTAGTCAGGCTGTGTGTGAATCAATGTTTGTTCATCCTGTGCTACAGGCATGGTCAGATCTCCTTAATTTAGCCAAGCCACAACAACCCACCTCTGCCACCAAACACCAACCTACCCAAGTGTATGTTTCCCCATCACCCATGTCAACCGCAGTTGCAGCTCAGTATACGCTGCTGCCAAACAAATACTCATATCCAGTCTCTGCTCCCTGTACCTATCCTGCATTCAACCCACCTGTCTCTTCCCTGCTGCCTGCAAACCCACACGAACTTCCTCCAGCCACTGTTACCTCTTCTCTGCCATATCCCAATCCTCCTCTCCAGTCTGCTGCACCCCTCACCTACAGATCTTCAGTAGTTAAGCCCAAGAAGAAACGGAAGTTCTTCCCCACTCACACAATCCTGCCAGTAACCCAACCTGCTCCCAATTTCCAG
This sequence comes from Lithobates septentrionalis, assembly GCA_037952835.1. NCBI lineage: Eukaryota > Metazoa > Chordata > Amphibia > Anura > Ranidae > Lithobates > Lithobates septentrionalis. Next base: position 233,787 of record JBBDGP010001518.1, read on the forward strand.
TCTGACGTTCCAGCTTTCCAGTCTGACGTTCCAGCTTTCCAGTCTGACGTTCCAGCTCTCCAGTCTGACGTTCCAGCTCTCCAGTCTGACGTTCCAGCTCTCCAGTCTGACGTTCCAGCTCTCCAGTCTGACGTTCCAGCTCTCCAGTCTGACGTTCCAGCTCTCCAGTCTGACGTTCCAGCTCTCCAGTCTGACGTTCCAGCTCTCCAGTCTGACGTTCCAGCTCTCCAGTCTGACGTTCCAGCTTTCCAGCTTGGTGTGCCCACCTTCCGGTCTGGTGTGCCCACCTTCCGGTCTGGTGTGCCCACCTTCCAGTCTGATATGCCTGCCTTCCAGCCCAAAACCCCAGTGTCTATGTTCCAGTCTGACGCTCCAGCGACTATTGACCAGTCCGATGTACCTGCTGTTCTGCCTGATGTGCCCACTGTTCAGCCTGATGAGCCTGCTTTCCGGTTTGATGTGTCCATCCTCCAGCCTGATATCCTGGTATCTGTCTTCCAGCCTGATGTTGTGATGTTGGTATCCCAGCCTGAGGTTTCGGTGCCCGTGTCTCAGCCTGAAGTTTCGGTGCCCGTGTTTCAGCCTGGAGTTTCGGTGCACGTGTCTCGGCCTGCTGAATCGGTGCCCGTTACCCAGTCTGTTGAATCGGTGCCCGTTACCCGGTCTGCTGAACTGGTGCCCGTTACCCAGTCTGCTAAACCGAAGTCCATCACTTTGCCTGTCAAGCCAGTATCCGTTATCCGGCTTGCCGAACCGGTGCCCGGTGTCCAGCTCGCTGAGTCAGGGCCTGTTACCCAGCCCACTGGGCCGGGGTTCGTTACCCAGCTTGCTGAGCCGGTGCCTGTAATCCGGCCTGCCCTTACGGTGCTCGCTGTTCGGCCCAATGTTCCGGAGCCTGCTGCCCAGCCCGATGACCCGGAGCCTGCTGCCCAGCTCGATGACCCGGAGCCTGCTGCCCAGCTCGATGACCCGGAGCCTGCTGCCCAGCTCGATGACCCGGAGCCTGCTGCCTAGCTCGATGACCCGGAGCCTGCTGCCTAGCTCGATGACCCGGAGCCTGCTGCCCAGCTCGATGACCCGGAGCCTGCTGCCCAGCTCGATGACCTGGAGCCTGCTGCCCAGCTCGATGACCCGGAGCCTGCTGCCCAGCTCGATGACCCGGAGCCTGCTGCCCAGCTCGATGACCCGGAGCCTGCTGCCCAGCTCGATGACCCGGAGCCTGCTGCCCTCCAGCCTGATGTCCCGGTGTCTGCCCTCCAGCCTGATGTCCCGGTGTCTGCCCTCCAGCCTGATGTCCCGGTGTCTGCCCTCCAGCCTGATGTCCCGGTGTCTGCCCTCCAGCCTGATGTCCCGGTGTCTGCCCTCCAGCCTGATGTCCCGGTGTCTGCCCTCCAGCCTGATGTCCCGGTGTCTGCCCTCCAGCCTGATGTCCCGGTGTCTGCCCTCCAGCCTGATGTCCCGGTGTCTGCCCTCCAGCCTGATGTCCCGGTGTCTGCCCTCCAGCCTGATGTCCCGGTGTCTGCCCTCCAGCCTGATGTCTCGGTGACTGCCCTCCAGCTTGATGAGCCCGCTGCCCAGCTTGAAGTGCCCATGCCTTTTGCCCAGCTTGAAGTGCCCATGCCTGTTGTGCCACCACCTGTTCTGCCTGTTGTGCCACCATCTGTTGTTCTGCTTAATACCATAGACTATGGACAATTACAACCAATTGGAGCGTCCGGAGGCCGCTCCTTTGAGGGGGGGTACTGTCAGGAAATGTTCCATCCGCTGGTAAGACCTGTTATTTGGCATGCAGTACTGAGGTCCACCAGCAGGTGTCTCCTGGCAGTTTGGAACTGTCAGGAGAGCTTTTCCCTGTTAATAGTATATCATCTTTGGGCCACAGTACTGGCGTCCACCAGCGGATGGATCCTGGCAGTGTGGAGCAGACAGTACCTCCTACAATCAGGTGTCACTTGAGGCCAATCACAGGCCTATAAATACCTGGCAAACATTCACATGTTTGCCTTGATTTCTTCATTGCCTCCTGACCTGCTAGCAATCTGATCCTGTGCCCTAAACCCTGATCTTGTCTCGGACCCTTTCCTGTCCCACCTGTTACCTTGCATCCCTGCCTGCAGTCTGACCCATCCATCCCTCTCCCTGTCCTGTGTTCCATACCCCATCTGCTGACTTCCCTGTGTATGACCTTGGCCTGGCTTACGTTTTTGTCTCTGGAGATCTGCTGTGTATGACCCTGGCCTGGCTATTGTTTATGAACCTGGTATTTCCCATTTATTGCACTTTTCTGTCTGTTGTTATTTGTGGGTCTCTGTCTGTGGTTGGTTATTGCACTGTGTCATATTGGAGTTGGTTGTTATTTATTACTCACTTTCCTTAATAAATATATATACTTTCACTTATATACGTTTGGTGTCCTCTGTCGCAGATCACACGGTTCTGGTCACACCTGCTCATGACAGCACTACACCCAACAGATAGGGATTTCACATTTCACTCAATAATACATAAGACATACCATAGATTAGACTTTTTTTTGATAAACCAAATGGGGATGGCGGTAACTTCATCCTCTGAAATAGGTAGTTCGATATGGTCAGACCATGCACCCGTATTTTTGGTTCTGGATTTGCTTAAGGGTAGTAACAAGAAAGGGAATTGGAAACTCAATGATAACTTGCTTCACGATGAGACTTGTGTGATAGAAATAAGGAAGGCAATATCAGATTTCTTGCACGACCACAGAGAAGATACTACTTCGCTGCCTATGAAATGGGAAACATTAAAATGTGTAATCCGAGGCCTTTTTATAAAACACGGGGCTAGACTGAAAAAATCAAAAGGCAACAAAATAGCCCAACTATTAAAAGAAATACCCATAATAGAAGCCCAACATAAACAAAATCCAGTACGCGAAATACTAATAGAGTTAACAGAGAAAAAAATAGAATTAAAAACCTTGATTGATGAACAAACCTTACGTATAAGAGATAGTAACCGTGCCCTATACTATCAACAGGGTAACAAACCAAGTAAACTCCTCGCCAGAGCTCTGCGTCATCAGGGCAATATACAGCCTATTGTTAAGATCAGATCGGATAAAGGTAATATGAGATACGACCCAAAAGAGATATTGAGAGAGTTCCAGACTTTTTATACAAAATTATATAATATCCCTAATAATATTACGAATAGAGATTCAAAGAGCATCCAACAAAACATAGAACAATACATGAGAGAAACAGCACTCCCTGTATTAGCTCCGACAGAATACAACTAGATCAAGACTTCTCAGATATAGAAATACAAAATGTAATTGATGCATTAGTACCAGGGAAAAGTCCAGGCCCTGACGGTTTTACCCCGAGATTTTATAAAACATTTAAAAAAGAACTTGTCCCAATTATGAGACAGACATTTAATGCAATATCTACACTACAGCCCCTTGTTCCACAAAGTATGCAGGCCTACATTTCACTTATACCCAAACCAGAAAAAGATCATACTCTATGTGGAAATTATAGACCTATCTCTCTAATAAACATTGACTTAAGAGTGTATGCTAAAATAATTGCCAATAGACTTGCCCCATTAATGCCCGTGTCCATACACTTAGATCAAGTGGGCTTTATAGAGGGGAGAGAAGCAAGGGATAACACTCTAAAAACACTTACATTGATGGAGCATGTAAAAAGGAGCTCCATCCCATCCTGTCTATTGGCGATAGATGCTGAGAAAGCATTTGACAGGGTGGGATGGAGTTTCCTCAGAGAGACCCTTATACAGTGGGGAATAGGTCCCATACTTTTGGACAAAATAATGGCCCTATACAATAATCCTACAGCGAGGATACGAGCAAACAGCGACTTATCAGAGATAGTTCCCATAACAAACGGAACCCGTCAGGGCTGCCCGCTATCCCCAATACTGTATACACTAGTGATGGAGCATTTATTAATAGCGATTCGGAAAAATACAGATATACAGGGAATTAAAGTAGGAGATAAGGTGTATAAAATGTCTGTATACGCAGACGATATATTACTATATATCACAAATCCATTGATATCAATACCAAATTTGATAACTGAATTTAACAGATTTGGTATATTGAGCAATTTTAAAGTAAATTATAGTAAATCTGAGGCTCTGAATATTAATTTACCGAACGCTATGGTGGAACTCCTTAAAAAAGATTTCTCATTTAAATGGCAAGAGAACACAATTAAATATTTGGGTACTTATATCCCTTCTGATCTAGATAAGTTACAGGAGGTTAATTATGTCCCAATGGTACAAAAAATTACGAGATCACTACAACAATATGAAAAGGGGATGTTCTCCTGGATGGGTAGAATAAATATAATAAAGATGGATATACTGCCCAAAATATTATATATCCTTCAAGCAATACCTATTTTTCCCGCAACAAATACTCTGGTTAAATTGCATAGAATAATAGGAAGATTTATCTGGGGAGGCAAGACACCCAGAATTAAAAGAACGGTGTTAATTAAAACAAAAGAAGAGGGTGGCCTTGCCCTCCCAGATATAGATACGTACCTCAGAGCAATAATGATAACCAGAATGGTAGACTGGTTTCACAACAGAAATAATAAACAGTGGGTGGAGCTCGAAGAGGAGATTACAGCTTTCAAATTAAAATCACTCCCTTGGATTAAAAAAACGCAAAGACCACTGGAGAGGGAGATGCCCTCCCTAGTGGTATCAACATTAAAAGTTTGGGATAACCTAATAAAAAGGATTGGATCTACTTATAGAGGCCCAATGACCCCACTATTCAGCAACCCAGAGTTCCCACTGACACTCGAAGCTAAAACATTTCTTAAATGGAAAAGAAGCGGGGACACTAGGATAATAGAAACGATGGAAGAGAGTAAACTCCTCCCATTGGAAAAATTGGGGGTAGAACACAGAAATAAATGGATGCAATACGGTCTGCTACAGAAGTATATAGAGTCTTTAACAAGAGAATCCATAATAGATAGGCCTTTGACAAATTGGGAGAAATTTTTTTTGCAAGAACTTAGACCTACCCATGTCTTATCTAAGATTTACAAATATCTAATTTCAGAAAATAATAGACAGACGTTACCCTATATTAAAAAATGGGAAATAGAGCTGAGAACAGAATTTCCTAGAGAAATGTGGGAAAAAGCAATTATAGCGACTCATAAACTCTCAATATCGACCAAACATCAGGAAAGAAACTACAAAATTTTAGCTAGATGGTATAGATGCCCTGTGGACTTACATAAAATGAACTTGGACAACACAGACATCTGCTGGAGATGTCACTTAACCCAGGGCACAATGTCACATATTTGGTATTATTGCTCAGAAATCCAACCATTCTGGCAAAAAATATTTGAAATTTTTAGAGCACTGACGGGGACCAACCTGTATCCAGAAATACAAACAGCAGTGTTATCCATGATCCCAGGGTCAATAAAGAATATAAAAAAAGGAATTTTGAAATACTTTTTGACAGCAGCCCGGACAGTTATAGCTAGAAAATGGAAAAACACACTTGCGCCGTCTGTTAAGGAATGGGAGTGTGAGATGATGGAGATGCGTACCCTGGAAGAAAGAATGATAATAGAAGAAAGGCTGAAAAAACAAACATTAAATGTGTGGGCAAAATGGGAGGAGTTTAGAGCCTCATCGAGACTTTTGAGGACAATATAAAAATAACAAAGAATATAATTGGAAGAGATCCCCCTCTATGGGGTCTCCTATGGGGGGGGGGGTTTTCTTTTTTTTATTTTTTTTATTTTTTTTTTTTTTTTTTTTTTTGTGTATGAATGGGTATGAATGCGGGGAAGTGAGGGGGGGGGGAGGGGGTTAAAAAGTTTTTTTTTTTTTTTTTTTTTTTTTTGTCTTTTCTTAGATATAAGTTCTACATCCCTGATTTAAAAGTATGAAGATACAAAATGAAAAAAAAAAGAATTTGAATGATGTTCGGATAAAAATGATAAACTGCTTTATTATCTGGATGTATTTTAACTGGATAAATGTGTTATTGAAAATGTTTTGATAAATAAAAATTGTTAAATAAAAAAAAAAAAGAAATTGTCTGCATAATATTTTGAAAACAGGTAATTTTTCTCCTTCATTGATGTGCGCTGATAGGTGGCACTGATGGGCACTGGTAGGTGATACTGGTGGGCACTGATAGGTGGCACTGATAAGCACTGGTAGGTGACACTGATAGGCATCACTGATAGGTGGCACTGATGGACAGCATTGATAGTTGACACTGATAGGCAGCACTGATAGGTGGTACTGATGATGAGGCACTGATGGGCACTGGTGGGCACTGGCGGACACTGCATAGCAGCAGTGCCTCTCCCTGTTCGGGACTGATGTCCCTCTTTCAGAAGCCAGTGATCTGCTTTTTTTCCCAGCTGATCACGTGGTAAGGGGCCGGGATCTCATTGACTCGGCTGATCAGAGAGCGCGCAGGCAGCTCATGCACGGGAGGATAATCTATTGACACCCTCCCAGCAATTAAGGCCCACACTGTAGCCATCATTCGGCTATAGCGCGGGCAGGAGGAGGTTAAAAGAAGCACATCGAAGTATGCAGGCACCTGGGGTAAAACTGTCCATCCTCCACACCGCTGTCAGTCTGCAGTCGTGACTGGGAAGACTACCCTGCAGTAGAGCGATCTGAAAGTGAGGCTTGAAGCGCTTGTGGAGCGCAGCGTGGAAGGGATGACATCGATGGCGGTGCGTAGGACGGTCTACGTGGGCAGGTTTACCCCAGATGCCAACACAAAATAAAATCTCTCCTGCGCTCAGGTGTCCACGAACTGAACATGTGGTGCGACCACCTATAACAAGGTATTGCCTAGCGTCTTGCAGCCCTCCTCTGAACAATGGGTATTCAAGCTAGAAAAAACAGAAAAAGAAGGAGGGCGCACCAACCTAGTGCATTACCACTGATAAACTTTATTGCAGCATAAAAAACAGCAAAAATTATACTCACAAACGAGCTATCAAAACCAGCTTAGAAAAGGGCGCAAATGCGCTGTTCTGTGGATCGACACACCAGGACCTATTGCCAAGAGGGTCAGACTGGTGCAAATGGCCAATGGCTAACGCGTTTCAGGGGAGCACCCCCTTCTTCAGAGCCTGAACGGGCAATGGCTGGTCTCTCGAAATTGCCTCTCTATAGATGTATATATGTGTGTGCATAAGTACCTGTGTCTGCCACACCCAATTGGTAGCGACGCCCCCTCACAAACGGCAACACCCACCCATTTAGGCTTACCCTCCCTGGACCCCTCCCTCTGTGTGCAAACCCCATTTGCAGCCAAAGGATAGTACTAATAACAACAAGCAACAGGCATCACTCTATGTTGCTTGCTATATACTGAGCCAACAAATCTGTAGCAAAATCAGTATGGACCACAAAAAAAAAAAAAAAAAAAAAAAAAAAAGGGGTGGGGGGTGTGGGGGGGCGCCGACCACACATACCTCTCCTCCTGCAAGCAGCCCTGGTAGATGGCCCCATGCCGTGGACAAACCGCGGTGGATAATACGGGGCTTCTCTGGCTCCCAGGAGCCATATAAGCACTGCACACAGCGTGTGGAACGCACGCCGCCCGAAGGACCAGGAAGTGCGGGCGTTCCTGCGTTCCACCCGCAACTTCCGGCCGATCGTGATGCTTGCAGGAGGAGAGATATGTGTGGTCGGCGTCCCCCCCCCACCCCCTTTTTTTTTTTTTTGTGGGCCCCCTTAGCTCCGGGATGTGGCATTTCTGGCCGTTAGGACTCACGCGGCTGTGCTCTCCCCTCTGTGCGGACACACTCATGTAAGTTTGTGTGACAAATGCATGGATGTGTGGGGGTTTTCACATTCTTTGCATTTGCCCACTCATTTTCAGAATTACCAATATGTCCTTTTCTCCATTTCTAGATGATTATTGCGGTCTTGCTCCTGACGAGTGGCTTTAAGGTCCCGAAACGCGTAGAGCTAACAACTACCGTTATAACAACATATTCATGAATTCACTATGGCCGTTCCTCTCTACCCAGCATATTTTTTTCCTTTTCTTTAATTTTTAATGATGCTTTAATGCATCATATTTCCGTTTGTTAGTATTATTTACACTGCAATTATTCACGTACTTATGTGACCTGTGCAACTGTATAATACTGCTTTATATTTCCCAATAGAGTCAAGATACATGTTTTTATAACATTTTTCCTACTTATCTTACCTTAACTAGTATTTCTAATGACGCTTTAATGCGCTAGCTATTTTTATGAGTATTTTCTACAATGCAATTAATCATGTTATTACGTGACCGGTGTATTTGTAAAATTCTGTTTTAAACTTTGGTTGGACAATGTATTTATGTGTGATGATTGACCTTTAAGTATCGATATACATGATATAATGAATTGTATACCCCTAACCTTTGTTCTATGAATTGACTCAAATAAAAAATCATTTTTTATTCACCTCTCCATTGTATCCGTGTGCTTCACGCAAAGTCCCGCCCCTTAAATCTCTCCATTAATGGCTGTGTGTTGAGTTATTTTGAGGGGACAGCAAATTTACACTGTTATACAAGCTGTACACTCACTACTTTACATGGTAGCAAAGTGTCATTTTTTTCAGTGTTGTCACATGAAAAAATATTCACAAAAATGTGAGGGGTGTACTCACTTCTGTGAGATACTGTATATAATAACCAAGTTTAAAGAGCCATGGATTCATGCGAGGAATATTATGAATTCCTCACAAATCCAGGTAGGTGCAAGTATTATTGTCTAGCAGCCATTCCCATCCTGCAACTGATCACTTGCTGCAAGGAATAAGGTGTGCCAGTGTAGAGAGGCTGTCCAAGGAACCAGCATCTCAGGTGGCACAGTGAGAAGAGCTACAGCCAGACACTGCAGAGATCCTGTAAAAGAAGCTCAGTTGCAGCATAACTATGAGCAAAGGCTCAATACAGAACGAGCATTGGCGCAAATGCACCAACGTATTTGCGTGTGTACTATAAGTGTGAATATGCACACGTGCACGCATTGGCGGCAAATGGCCTATTTAGGCTGAACTATGGCATGAAGAGATAGCGGTGGTCTTCAGTAAGTTCCTGTTTATCTGTGCCTTGAACTGCTATATCTACTTACCCCTGATTGCCCTTGACCTATCGCTGGATTCCCGCCTGCCTATTGTGACCTCGGCTTGTACTCTGACTCTGCTCCTGTCTTGTGCTTCTGTGCCCTGCTTCCCGACTGTATCCTGACTATGCTTCTGTCTTTTGTTCCTGTACCTTCGCTGTCCGCCTGTTGACCTTTTTCCTTGTGCCCCGGTTACACTCCTGCCTGCTGTTCAAGCTTCACCGTGTTCCAGTTCCTGCCTGTTGATCCACAGTCATCTGTTTCCTTCAAACCTCAGCTGACCCTGCCTGCTATACCGGCCCTCGTGCCACTCTGTGTCCTTACACCTCCTGTCATCACTACCAGGTGCAAGAGAAGCCCCCTCTACAGCTCCATCTCCACCATGTACGTGACAGGTCCCAGGTTCAGATCTGGACCCTGACAGCAGCTTATGCAATTTGCTCTTCGCTCCTGGCAGTTTAATGGAGCAGCGCTATTGATTGCAACATGGGGAAGAGGATGTGCCAGGCCTCTTCACCGAGTGCAGACCACTGCACTCGGTGTTGAGAAGAGGTCCTTGGGGTGCTGCTAGCACAGGGCACTTTAACCCTTGCTGCAGTAAACAGTAGTGTTAAAAAAGTCAAAAGCCCAAATGCATTATTCATTTACATTAATAATATAGGAAGGTTCAATGGGGCCGTATGTGAACCTGTTCTAAACAGGACAGTCTGTACCTTTTAGAGGACAGGGAAGGGTGAAGCCATGTGCAGAAACTCAATGTATTGACGCAATTGGATGAACATGACAAGCAAGTAACTAATATTTTCACAAGGAGGAACAGCCCTCTCTGTATCTCATTCAGTACATAATGCATCGTGTGAACATTCCCAGGTGAAAGTGAAGCTCTGTATACCCATTTTGTATTCTTTTCCAACAACTGCATAAGGTCTATTAGATCTTGCAGTGTGGACCTTTATCTGCTATTGTCCCCGTGTCCCAGACGTCACGTAGCTCAGGAAATATTATATTTAACCTGTTTGATCAATATTAGCTGCTGTTTGTCTTATCTCCTGTTTCTCTGCTCGCCATTGTTTTTTATCTGTGCAATCTTCCGACTTCCTCTATATAATTTTCATGTGTCTATATACACAAGCATTAAGGAAAGAGTTCATTCTGAGCTTTAACTGCAAAAGAAAATATATAGATGTCAATGAGATCAGTTTAATATCAATAATCTTATCAGTGGGCAATTATTTTTAACTGTTTAAAACCATATTGTTTCCACATATACAGTATGTACACTGTACAAGAAAATAGAATTAAAAAAAAAAAAAAAAGCAAAATTACAGATGGAGTTTGTGCTGTCTGTCTATGGGTATATTAGGTAGGGCATTTCTTACAGGGAGTCAATTCTCCTGTCATTGTTTACCATGTTGTTTACACTTCGACTCTTTCATAAAATGTATGCATTTTACACGTCACAACTCTTTTTTTTTTTTCATTTTTTATTTATTTATTATTTTTTTACTTCCAGTGTGCCTTTTTTTTAATTTGCAAGAAAATTTGACTTCTCCAGGACACTGTACCAGCGACCAAACTTCTAGTCTTGACTGGGGTATATTTGGTAGCTACCATGCTGTCTTCGGATCACTCATCCCAGGCCTTGTATTGCCAATAGGCAGCAAAGTACTGCCAAACAAAATATTGCAAAAAAAAAAATAAAAATGTATTTCCATCCTAAATTACTTACACAGATTACACATACTGTACCTGTCATTAAGAAATTGCACACATACAATAATCATCAATTAAAAATATATTTTATTTGTTAACAATTGTTCATTTTCTATACATATTATCCCTCTCCCTCACACTAAAATGCAGAGTGTCAGCAGCAGAAAGTTAAAAAAAATTTTTTCCCTCTATTACATTAAAAAAAATAAAAAAAGTTACAAACAAGAGAGCACATGCAGCAGTTCACAAATATGATCAGATGTCTAGATGCACAACCTTTCCTGTTTAGAACAGCATAAGAGGGCACAGGCGGTCTCAGGGCTGGTATATCTTGGGGAAAAAACAGCAATGGGACAAGGCTGGCTACATGTTTGACTGCTCTGTAATGTAGGAAAACCTGCCCAGGACTGTTGAAGGCTCGATTCACACCTATGCATGTTGCTTTTGAGCGTTTCTGCAGTGTTTTTTGCGGTGCTTGCCGCGTTTTTGAACATGTGTTTTTGACGCCGTTTTTTTAAAAAAAAAAATTTTACAGGTTTTTTTTTTATACTGTGTACAGTGTTAAAAAAAATGAAAGGAAAAAAAACTCAAAACGCGGCAAAAACGCGGTACTTGCGTTTTTGGATGCGGGTCCATTGAATTCTATTACATGCAAAACGCTGCATTTTGCATGAAAAAAAGTCCCCGACCCTTTCTAAAAACGCAGAGGCACAAAAATGCATTGATGTGAACATGTTCCATAGGAACCCATGTTAAAAAATTCCCATGCATTTCTGCAAAATGCATCAAAAAACGCATTAGTGTGAATGGAGCCTTATACTGCCGCAAACACCATACAACACCAGTCCATTGAGATACATTGCCCATCTACTTGAACAAGCTGCCTAATGCACCACAAGGGACCAAAAATTGAATCTGCTCCTCGTTGGGGGAGAGCACTGCAATGCGCAATGTGTATTACAGTGCTTTTTGGTGCATTGCAATATAGAGGGGTGCACTGGGGTGCCATTAACAATAACTGGTGCTGCTGTACACAAACAAAATAATTTCTTCTTCATCTAATTTTTTTAGGAGCCTTTAATGCCCAACTGTACCTATTTAATGATGTAAATCAATTCATGTTGCATAAAAAAAGGCTGGAGTCACAATTTTGGTATACTTGATGTTTATGCAGTGTGTGCAGCATTCCATGGTTTTTTTTTTTTCTAATGCTGTCTTATGCTAGGCATAGCGGCCAATAAGAAATCCCCCTCCTCTCTGCTCTAAACTGCTTCATCACTACTTTTTCATCATCATTGATCTTTGCCCTGCCCTACTGAATTTATATCATCCATAAAAAATGTGGTTTAGGAACATAATGGTGTTGTCATCAGTGAGACTACAGCTCTGGTTATATATATGTCAAGATGCGGGTAGGACACAATTCTCCCCAGGAGGTGGCAAATGAAAAACACTGCCATTGTTTGCTCTAAGTTTTTTTCCCCAATCATATTTGTCTTAATATAACTATGCAATACATGGCCTGCATGTTCCCCAATTAAAACCACTCTGCATTAGCTGAGGAATTGAGTAGGAATGCGTCAAACAAGGAAATTAGTGTTGATCAGGAGCCAACTGTCCGATTCCTGGATCCCTGCAGCAGCTTCATTTACTGGTCTTTGTCTGAGAGGTCCACACATCTGTGAAAGAGAAGAACAACAATATATCAAGAAGAGAATAGAAGCCATTGAAAGTATCCCACCGACTAAAAACAAGCATGCAAGGTAGGTCAAACATTTCTAGAGTTTACTGGCTGTATGACTGTTGCAGGTCAGTGACTCACTAGATAGTAGAGCTAGAATCAGCATGAGAGCCATGGAGGCGCATCTTTAAAAAGAAGTCAGCAATGTCAGCTCCTAAAATTCTATCTTAAGGGCTTGAGGCTCTGTTCACACTAGGGGCGGCACGACTTGCAGGTCGCCTCACCGAGGCGACCTGCGCACGAATGCCACGGCGACTTGCAAAATGACTTCTGTATAGAAGTCTATACAAGTCGCCCCCAAAGTAGTACAGGAACCTTTTTCTAAGTCGGAGCGACTTGCGTCACTCCGATTAGAACGGTTCCATTGTACAGAACGGGACGCTACTTGTCAGGCGACTAGATCACCTGACAAGTCGCCCCTGTGTGAACCGGCTCTAAAGAGTATCTCCAGGTAGGGATATTTTATACATAGTTACATTGGTCCAGCTTGTACATACTGTACTATATCTGGCCAATGCACCTGGAAATCACTGAAGTAGACACCACTATGATCTTCATTTGCTTCCGGGTCCAACACTGAGCGTCTGGGCCTACTGCATTCGAATCACAGGAGGTCTGCATGAAAGCAAAGCATTCTCTGATTGAATAGAGTGGAGAGTCAGTGTGGTGAGATCGTGCTCTCCACCTTGTCCAATCAGAGTGCGCTTTGCTTTCATTCAGAAAATACAAAGCATTCTCTGAATGGCATTCAAGCTGAGCGGCCAACCTGTGCACAAGGACACAGTCATGTTGGATCAGAAAAGGTCCTTCTCCAATGTGTTGCAACATGGTTGGGAGTGTACAACTGGCTCTTTTTGCAGCCCCCCGCCCAGTGTTGGACACTTTCTAGGGCTGTAGCAGGATGCTAGGATGCAATCTGCATCCCCACACCCAGCACTAAAATTGAGCCAGTGCTGTCAGCAAAAGTGATCTCCAGCAATACCACTGACCATCAATGAAGGGGGTTGAAAAAGGCACCACCAATGTGAAAGTCTTTATCGCGGTCAGAGACACGCGAACATTGGGGGTTGTTATCGCGGTCACTGACATCAATGCTGGGGGTTATTATTGTGGTAACTGGAATCAATGCTGGGGTTTTTTATTGTGGTAACTGGAATCAATGCTGGGTTTTTTTTATTGTGGTAACTGGAATCAATGCTGGGGTTATTATTGTGGTAACTGGAATCAATGCTGGGGGTTATTATTGCAGTCACTGGCACCAATGCTGGAGGTTATTACTGTGGTTGTGGAACCAATACGGGGGGCTTACCATTGTGATCACTGGCACCAATGAGGGGGCTTATTATAGTGGTTGCTTGCATCAATGCGTGGGGTTATTTCTACAGTCACTGTCAACATTGCTGGGGGTTGTGATCGCTAGCACCAAACGTGGGAGTTATTATTGCAGTCACTGGCACCAATGCTGGTAGTTATTGCAGTCACTGGAACCAAAGTTGGGAGTTATTATTGCAGTCACTGGAACCAAAGTTGGGAGTTATTATTGCAGTCACTGGCACCAATGCTGGTAGTTATTGCAGTCACTGGAACCAAAGTTGGGAGTTATTATTGCAGTCACTGGAACCAAAGTTGGGAGTTATTATTGCAGTCACTGGCACCAATGCTGGGAGTTATTATTGCAGTCACTGGAACCAGTGCTAGTAGTTATTGCAGTCACTGGAACCAAAGTTGGGAGTTAATATTGCAGTCATGGGCACCAGTGCTGGTAGTTATTGCAGTCACTGGAACCAAAGTTGGGAGTTATTATTGCGGTCACTGGAACCAAAGTTGGGAGTTATTATTGCAGTCACTGGCACCAATGCTGGTAGTTATTGCAGTCACTGGCACCAATGCTGGTAGTTATTGCAGTCACTGGCACCAATGCTGGTAGTTATTGCAGTCACTGGCACCAATGCTGGTAGTTATTGCAGTCACTGGCACCAATGCTGGGAGTTATTGCAGTCACTGGCACCAATGCTGGGAGTTATTGCAGTCACTGGCACCAATGCTGGGAGTTATTGCAGTCACTGGCACCAATGCTGGGAGTTATTGCAGTCACTGGCACCAATGCTGGGAGTTATTGCAGTCACTGGCACCAATGCTGGGAGTTATTGCAGTCATTGGCACCAATGCTGGGAGTTATTATTGCAGCAACTGACACGAATGCTGGGGGATTTTATTGTGGCGACTGACACCATTGCTGTAGTTAAAATTTTGGTCACTGGCACCAATGCAGGTGGTTATTGCGGCCACTGACACCAATGTTGGGGGATATTATTGTGGTGACTGAAACCAATACTGGGGGATAATATTGCAACCACTGACACCAATGCTGGAAGATATAATTGGAGACACGCATACCAATGATGGGGCTTATTTTCCTCTCACTTTCTCCTCAATTTTCAGATAAATAGGCTGCCTAACTCAAAGCAATGTACTTTAACACTCAAAAATGAGCAAAATGAGCTGCTGCTGTGCAGCCCTCTGGAAGTGTTGGAGGCTGCACTTGATGCCTTCTATAATAAAGTTGACCCCTGCTGGTCTAAAATGTCTTTCCATGCTGTAGCTTTAACAGTATTCTCACTGGAAAAAAAAAACTTTGGGTACACTTGTGTGTAATTGGACAGTGCTCATTTTTTAAACTTAAAATAAAGGATTTTTGAAATTTAAAATAAACACTGAGCTATAAATCACACACAAACTTGGAGCAGTGGGGAGATAAAAAGAATAAAACAAATTGTGTGATTATTACTAGTTAATCATCATTATGCGTATATCCCCAATTAGGAATTAAACACAGCATTATAAAAAATGAATAAAAGAGGGATTTGCATGGCTGGAATTGTGCAGTAAAACTGTAAATGGCTCTCTGCTACTAAGAATGAAAAATGATCATAGAAATATTGTGTTTGTCTCCTCGCAGCGCTTTTGGCTCCATTGGCTTTGGGTAGTGAAATGTCTGCGGGACGCAGTGGATCGGTTATGTACAGAGACCGATCAAATCTGCTTCCCCCCCCCGCCCCCCGTGTAGAAGAATACATCGCAGGATGCTGTGGGGATAAACACTACTTCTCCCCTTTAAAAATAGGGTTGACTGAATCTCTGGTCTTAATATATTTAAAACCAATAATTTATTTTATTATTAATATATTGCTATTTTGCCAGTCCTTAGATGTAGTGGCTGCATTAGCTTTCTTTTCTCAGGCTAAAGTACATTCTGCAAGTTGATCCTGCCAAAATTCAGTGTCCTTGTAACTTCCTGTGCCCTGAACTGAAATCTCAATCAGCCTTCCCAATTATCATCTGTGAAAACACCCTCCCTCTATGTCAGGGGTCTCAAACTGGGGGCCCTCCAGCTGTTGTGAAACTACAAGTCCCATGAGGCATTGCAAGGCTGACAGTTACAAGCATGACTCCCACAGGCAGAGGCATGACGGGACTGGTAGTTTTGCAACAGCTGGAGGGCCGCCAGTTTGAGACCCCTGCTCTATGTAGTGGAGGTGAGAAGGTGGGGGGAGTTTGTAGTCCAAATCAGGAAAACAGCCTAAAAGGTGACAATGCTGCTCCTCTGTGGATACAGTGCAGTGAGTGAGCGTTGTCATCCACCCTAGGAAGTGTCTTACTGGCAGGCTAACCAGGCGGGACAAAAATGCTGCATGTTGCAGAGAAAAAACCTTGCCCTCTGTGTAGATTTAAAGTGGTGGTAAAGGATTCTTACCCTAATGCATTAAGATAAAAAAAAACCTTCAATGTGCAGCAGCCCCCTCAGCCCCCCTAATACTTACCTGAGCCCCATCTCGATTCAGCGATGTGCAGGAGAAACTTGGCTGCCAGGGACTCTCCCTCCTGATTGGCTGAGACACAGCAGTGGGCACCATTGGCTCCCACTGCTGTCAATCAAAATCAGCCAAGGAGAGGAAAGAGAGGGGGCAGGGCCGAGCCACGGCTCCATGTCCGAATGGACACACAGAGCAGCGGCTCGGCTCGGGTGCCCCCATAGTCAGCTGCTTGCTGTGGGGGAAGGAGGGAAGAGCCAAAAGCCCTAAAGAGGGACCCGAGAAGAGGAGGATCTGGGCTGCTCTGTGCAAAACCATCTGCATAGAGCAGGTAAGTATAACATGTTTGTTATTTTTAAACAAAAAGAAAACAAAACTTTAATTATCTCTTTGCAGAGGTCCAACACACTCTCTGCTGAGTCAAAGCTCTCTAATCAGCAGGGAGCATAAGCTTTGCTGATTGACTCAGCAGAGCAGGATGTCAGACCTCTGCAGAGAGACCACTGCTTTCACACAGAGTGCAAGGGTCCTTTTCTGCAGCATGCTGGCAGGGAACAGACTTTTCTACTCTAGGCTGTGGCTGCTTTCTAAAGAAAACAAAGTGTAAGGTTTTTCACACTTTTTGTTTAGATGAAATGTATTTAATTGACATAAACTGAAAGTTAAAGTGGTTGCATACCCCTGTAGGTGATTTTTACCTACAGGTATGTCTATAATGATGCTTACCTGTAGGTAAAATGAATAGCTCCTAAACCTCTACGGTTTATTAGATATTCACCTTGCATGCAGCCGCTGACGTCAGCGGTGCATGCGCTCTGAAGGTCCGGCGGGAGTGACTTGTGAAGTCATTGCAGCTCCAGCCACTCACAGCGCTGGAACCGCGAACCCGGAAGAATCACAGAGGGAAAATGTCAGCTCCCTCAGCAGTGATCGGGAGGCGATGCTGACGCCTCGATCGCAGGCAAGTATTTTATAATGAGCTAGTATGTGGTGCATACTAGCTCATTATGCCTTTCCCTTACAGGGTTTTTTTTTTTTTTTTGCAGGTATACAACCACTTTAATTTGGGCTTGCAGCAGAGAAATTTGTATACGTTCTGCTTTGTTACAATAAAAAAGTGCTGGTATTATAGAAAGAGATAAAGCAGCCCGCAACCCACACAGTTAATTATCAGAACGCACGGTCATTATCAAATACTGCAGCGTCCAGAATCCTCTTCGGAATCTGCTGAAAAACAGCTGTATAGAGCAGAATAGTGCACAATTAATGTGCAGTCCAACTAACAACTTTATAGAAGGGTAGGCTCAAATAATAGAAGTAAAGAATCAATTGTGATTTTTTATCTAACAGCTGAACTCCTGCCAAATTATTAATAATATACATAACCAAAATACATACAAATCGATCAGCCACCTCATTATGACCACTCATTATAACCCCTTGAGGCATGGACTCCACTAGATCTCTGAAGGTTCTTAAATTCATAAGACCAGGCCACCTTCTCCCATTGCTCCATGGCGCCCTGACCTGCGATGCACAGTGTGTTCTGACACCTATCCGAAACAGCATTAACTTTTTCAGCAATTTAAGCTACAGCAGCTCTTCTATTGGATCAGACTGCACAGGCCGGCCTTCCTCTCCCCATGTGCATCAGTGAGTCTTGGCCACCCATGACCCTGTCGCCAATTCCTTAGACCAAATTTGGTAGGTCCTGACCACTGCAAATCAGGAACATCCCACAAGAGCTGCAGCTATGGAGTTGCTCTGATCTAATCGTTTAACCATTACAATTTGGACCTTGTCAACGTCACTCAAATCATTACGCTTGCCCATGTTTTCTGCTTTCAACAAATCAACTTCAGGGACAAGTTTACTTGCTGCCTAATATATCCCACCCACTTTCAGATGCCCACACATATAAATCAATGTTGTTGACTTTACTGGTTAGTGGTCTTAATGGTCTGGCTGATCGGTGTATATGTAAAATACTTTGCCTGCCATAATATCAAAATTCTGTTCAGGTGGACTTATGTAGTTACAATGCATAGGTTGGGGGGGGGTTCCTATTTTCTCTATTATGAAAGAGCAATATAGCTCGCCTGGTCACCTAATCACAATTAAAAATCCGAATTCCAAAATCTTTATTGGCTACATTCCAGCATATACAGTGTAAAAATATTAACGCGTTTCGGCCAATGCGGCCTTCCTCATAGCATAACGTCCACATCTGAAAAATCATGACATATATGTAACACCGCTCTACAGTTAAAGAGGAGCTCCAGTCCCCGTCCCCCCCCCCAAAAAAAAAATTTAAACGTCAAACGTCAGCAGCTACAAATACTGTAGCTGCTTACTTTTAATATAAGGACACTTACCTGTCCAGGGAGCCTGCGATTTCCTCACTAGAGCCAATTCTTTTGGGCTTGGGATTGGTTTTGGGCGCAGACGGCATCCTAAGTAAGGGAAATAGGCAGCGAAGCCTTGCAGCTTCACAGCTGGTTTCCTTCTGGGTGTGCGCGAGTCGTGCCGCGAGTTGTGAATGGTCTCGCAGTCTTCTGGGACCTGTGTCTGTCCCAGAAGACTGCAGGGGAAGGAGAGGGAACCAAACATCCTCCATCCTAACGCATCTAACCGGAGGTGGGAGTGGGTACCTGTCAAAACCAGGTACCCACTTCCCCCCACAAAGTGCCAAATGTGGCAGTGAAGGGGGGAGGGGGGTGCAACCAAGCAGAACTTCCCTTTTTTGGGTGAAGTTGTGCTTTAATTACATACAGAGGCGGGGCTACATGCTTCCATGCCCTTTGGTAACCTCCATGCCCCTTGACCAACACACATATCCTTACATTCGGACCTTTACCCTCCGGACCCCACGATTATAGTCAACTCTACACAAACCTGGACAAAGCATTTACAGGAAAACAATACATACGCTGAGGTCACCATCGGTAAAAAAACATGTCGGTAAACAAACGTGTTTGTTAGAAGATCCAGAAAAAAGGAAGTTGAAATTACATGCAAATCTTTACCTTCCTAAAAAAAGTCAAAATGTGCCCCGCCTCCATAATGGTCATTGAGGTCACCTATTACATCAAAGGACCAATTAAAAAGTGTGAGGGGGTGATGACAAGAACACCCATTACAGGTAATTGTATATTTTTTCAACTATGTATTTGGATTTACTGAACAGATTGAGATGACATCTTTAATGTGGACCTGTCATTGACTTTGCAAGTCTTTTTTTTAAAGATGTACCTTTTCTGATTAAAAAGTAATGCTCTACTTTTTCTCCAGCGCAAATCAACACCGCACCAATGTGAACTGCTCCCATTCACATACCTTCATTCTTACAGGTCCTTGCATTGGCATACGTTGAAAAAAATGTGCCAATTCATCTGGTGTGAATGGACCCTATGTCGTCAGTCTGCTGCAGGCAGGTGGAAGCATTTCCTCAGTCTCTCAATCAGTGATCAGACTGCAACACTGTACCTTCTTGCCCAAACAACTAGACTTGTTCTAAATTACAGCCAATTAGATAACCCCTTGCATTCTCCAATGTCATAATAAAAAAAACACATTAAATGGAGACTTTGACATGGCGCCAAAAGAAAAACCTCTGCGTTCCAATGTCAGTACTTCCACTGGTCCGCCTAAATGGCCTAGTTCTTGCCAAACAGCTGTGTGAACACCATTACTGTTCTCTCCAGGGACACCTACACACCATAGTGATAATGGATGAGTACTGCAAGCTTTACTCATGCCTCCTACCCTTCTACACATCCATGGAGCTTCTAATACTGTATGCTAGTGATCCACAGCTCCTATCTGGCTGGCACTGGGACCCCTGTCCTGCCCATTTGCCTCCCTAGCTGCATGATACAAGTAACATCACCTAAAGGTGAGAAGGAGCGGTACCCAGCGATGCTTGAAGGTAATTGGGCGAGGTCATCCAGGATCCACCATCCATTACAAGGGTTGTTCCAGTAACATAAGATGCTAAAGGGCTGGCCAGAAAGAGGGCTCCATGGGCGACCTCCGTTTTATTGCCTGGTCGTTGCAGAGGAATATTATTCCATAAGCCGGCTGCTTCTGCGGCTGCTCCACCTAAAATGCAAGAATTAACTTAAAATGTCAAATATATCAAAGTGTAAACCAAGAGCACAAACATGGAAAGGGCTTGTTCATGCAACATGGACTAAAATAGGCATAAATCTCCAGGCGCTTTCTGGCACACGGGGAGCTACATGTGCCATGTACAGCCTGTCATACAAGTGAATGGCTGTACACAGCCGTACTCTTGTAAACGCTGATGCTTCTTTGCATTGGTGTTTATCCACAAGTGTGGGTCCAGTGGTTTTTACAAATGTTTTTGGAAAACCTGTCGGATGCACTTGTGCTGGTAAATGTTGATGCAAAAAAGCATTATGCTTACAAGAATATGGCCGCACACAGCTATTCACTTGTATGGCAGGCTGTGCGTGGCACATAAGGCTCCATGGGCACAGTAAGGGCTGCTAGATTTACACTAGGCATAACAAAATAAAAAAAAAATATTAGCGCAAATGAACCCTTGTTATCAAATCCCTGGCACCAAGCTTTTAAGACCTAAAATTGGGTGCTTGAAAGTGGTTCTAAAGGCTTTTTTTTTTTTTTTTTTTAATTAAAAATAAAAATTAACATGTTATACTTAACTGCTTTGTGCATGTGCACTTGATGCAGTGTGCGGCGTATGGTCTGAGCACTGACAGGCTGACCCCCCACCCCTTCAACCTCTGCAGCAATGCTGGCAGCACTCATACGTCTATTTCCCAAAGACAACCTCTGGATATGACGCTGAGCACGTCCACTCAACTTCTTTGGTCGACCATGGCGAGGCCTGTTCTGAGTGGAACCTGTCCTGTTAAACCGCTATATGGTCTTGGCCACCGTGCCGAAGCTCAGTTTCAGGGTCTTGGTGACCTTCTTATAGCCTAGGCCATCTTTATGTAGAGCAACAATTCTTTTTTTTAGATCCTCAGAGAGTTCTTTGCCATGAGGTGCCATGTTGAACTTCCAGTGACCAGTATGAGAGAGTGAGAGCGATAACACCAAATTTAACACACCTGCTCCCCATTCACACCTGAGACCTTATAACAGTGTTTCTCAACTCCAGTCCTCAAGGCGCCCCAACAAGTCATGTTTTCAGGCTTCCCATTATTTTGCACAGGTGATTGGATCAGTTTCACTGCCTCAGTAATTACCACAGCCGTTTCATCTGAGGGAAATCCTGAAAACATGACCTGTTGGGGCGCCTTGAGGACTGGAGTTGAGAAACGCTGCCTTATAACACTAATGAGTCACATGACATCAGGGAGGGAAAATGGCTATTTGGGCCCAATTTGGACATTTTCACTTAGGGGTGTACTCACTTTTGCCAGCGGTTTAGACATTAATGGCTGTGTGTTGAGTTATTTTATGGGGACAGCAAATTTACACTGTTATACAAGCTGTACACTCACTACTTTACATTGTAGCAAAGTGTCATTTCTTCAGTGTTGTCACATGAAAAGATATAATAAAATATTTACAGAAACGTGAGGGGTGTACTCACTTTTGTGAGATACTATATATATATTTATATATTAAAATTTTAGGTAGATTAGAAATTTAGAATTGGAATGGGATGTCCAACAAGTTCATATAGTTGTCATGGTTTGGTGTCTACACATTTTTGTCCATACAATGTATATAGGCAACTCAGTCTGATCTTCCCAGGTTTGAGTTATATATTAAAGCGGATCAGCTTCAGAAAATATTAAGGGGAAATAAAATATATACACAAAGATATTGAAATTTGGAACTGTTTAACGTAAAGTGAAAGAGCCCCCTATTGTACACTTACCCAATCTGCGCATTCCCTCTGTGCCAACAATGGGGCCAGGTGCCAAGCTGTTCACCCGCACTTTACTTGGACCCCACTCCACTGCCAGGTGCTTTGTCATGGCATCTAAAGAAAGAAAAAAAAAAAGTCAGAAAAAAGATGTACTTGCAGAGACATTATAACAGCTAGGCCAAGTATAACTGCCCTAAGCTTCTTGGTCTTGGTGATCCACTAGAAGGAGGATTTTGATGGCAATGCCACAAGATCAAGAAGATCTCATACCACTGATTGCAGCTCACCCATGATCGATTACTATCACAGACATTGCAAACAACTGTAACAGGTTCTTGGGTGGTTCAGCTTTACAGTTTCTAGTGCCACCTACCTGCTCATTGGCTGGGAAATTGTCCAATGAACAGCCAGATGGCAGACAGGAGACATGAGAAGGTGCAAAACTAAATAGAGATAGTGCTATGCACTGTCTGAAAAAAACCCCTACCTACTTTGGAAGATAATGCATTGCACATATACTGATTTCAGAGGACTGCACGGTATCCCACAATAAATATGGCTCTGAAATCTGCATTCAAGTGTATGTAAAACTTAAATCTTTTTTTTCACTATGTTTGTAATCATATCTTACTCTATACAGTTTTCTTAAAGCAGTTGTATACCGCTGGACGGTTTATTTTTTTCCCTGCAAGGTAACGTCATAATGTGCCAGTATGCATCGCATACTAGCACATTATGTGAAACTTACCTGAAAATGAAGCATTCCAGCGATGAGATGTTATCGCTGCAGGCCGCTTCCATCTTCACCAGTCTTTGCTTCTGGATTCGCGGATACTGGCTCTGTGACTGCCTGGAGACGCGATGACGTCACTCTTGTTGCATGTTTAGGAGATATTTAGACTACCTATAGGTAAGCCTTATTATAAGCTTACCTATAAGTGAAAGCAAGAGATGGAAGTTTACTTCCTCTTTAAGCAATTTATTTTTGTGAATCTGTTGTAAAGTTTCTTACTTGGAGATCCTACCAGTAGCAGCACTTCCTGTTGAAGGGTAACCATACTAAGCAACAGCCTTGTGAGTAGCAGCTGCTGTGCAAGCTCCTTCACTTTGCAGTTGGGCTTCCTATCCGATAGATATGATAGGCTTTGCTTAAGAAAACTGTATTGAGTGAGACAAGATATCAAACATGCTGAATAACAGATTTTGGGTTAGCATATACTTTAAGGTTACTTACATACAAGCCTTACCTATGGCGGCCTTAGCACTGCCAGCATGCACCTGCAGGACCTGTCCTTTGTAACTCAATGTCGCTGTGATATTTATAATGACACCACCATTATCCTATAAAAGAAAAAAAAACAGAAAAAAAAAACCAAACAAAAAAAAAAAGAGTAAATAAAATGGCATAGTATGAACACCAATATGGTGACAGTATATCATAAGCCAGAGAAGATAATGGCATGACGTTATAGTGACCCCTAGTGGCCATACAGATGTACAACTGTAAAGACAGTGACTGCATAGGAAGAAAATATAAGTGATCTTCAATCTTTTAGTTGTAAACATTTATGGCTCTGGGCAATGTTCATGAAATATACAAGGAAAAGAGAGCGCACGGCTGCCCTAGTGTAATTCCATTTTAATGATACAAATGCAAAATCAAACAATAGAGGATTGCACTCACAAACATGGGACTTAGATCGCATGTACAGCAGGATGTATGTCTCCCTTCCTGGCCTGTATAGCTGGGTTGGCTCCCAAAAACGAGTGATGATGGTATGAGAAGTGTCAGGCTGTGTCTGCTGTAGGGCACGCGCACGGTCCAGTCGGCGCTGCATGACGTCACTCGCGGCCGGAGAGGAAGGACAAGGTGAGTGAGATGTCTCCTCTTTAGCTAACAAAAAACGGTTGCCAAGACTACATGTTTCGGAGGCGTGGCCTCCTTCTTCAGATGTGCTTTTACACTGTAGGGAATCTTCAGCTGGAAAAAAAGATATCTAGATGATGCCTGTAGCTGCAAGCATCATCCATATATCTCCACTGAAAGTAAACAACGTCATATGACAAATACCCGGGGTGTTTATGTGAAAGATTTTGTCGCATACATATTACCTTTCATTACATTTTACCTGGTGCTACCCTAGATAACTATATCTGAACTGGGCGCTTGCCCCCCTCCAACCATGGGTTGAAGGAAAGAAAATTGCTCAAATTCCCCAATCAACATATTTAGTGTCGATGGGGGAATCCTTCCCGTAGCACAAGTGTTCTGCCGGCAGAGAGCCTTCCCCACCAGCAGAACACTGATCACTGCTGGCAGCTATGATCGCATGAAGAAAAAAAAAAAAAACCCCAACAGACCGATTTTATTGAAGTTGATCAATAGATCGATTTCAGTACAACCAGCCTGCAAATAGATGGATTGAAATTCTGCCGGTCAATGCTGAACCAGCTGCATTTCAATCCATCTATGGCCAGCTTTTTTCAAAAAGACTTACAGCTGTAACTGCAGCCAAAACTTAGTTCTACCAAGTAGTGACTCAGAACAGTGAATATTCATGCAGTCAACATAAACTATTCTTTCATTTCATCCTAAAAAAAATAGTTTGCACCTTTAAGGTGTTAAAGTGAAAAAAACTCTTTAAAATAAAAAAATGCTGACAGGTAGTGTTTTATGATAGAGACCCCAGTGCGCTCATAAATTCTTCTCTCTGCCTGTCAGCGTTTAGGAAAACTGAGCTGTGCATGCGCAATTCAGAGTATATTTATGGCACTGCTCTGTGCCATGATAAAGTGACTCGCATGCGTGGGAGTGATGTCATCACAGCCCAGCCATTTAAGTGCCCGAACCCGGAAGGAAGACTGGATGGAAGATGGAAGCGCCCTGGAGCACTGACATCGCTGACAGCACTGGAGGGCATTGTTTGACAGGTTTTGTTTACCTTCATTATGCACGAAGGTAAAAAAACTTTAGTGTGCAGCTCCCTCCTCAGCCCTAATACTTACCTGAGCCCCATCTCGATCCAGCGATGTGCACAAGACCCGAAGTTCTCCCGAGTCTCTCCCTCCAAGCAGCCTTCTATGGGGGCACTCGACAAGGGGGAAGGGCTCAGAGTGCCGGTGGGGGACCTGAGAAGAGGAGAATTGGGGCTGCTCTGTGCAAAAACCACTGCACAGAGCAGGTGATGCATACTAGCATAGCACAGCATAAACCTCCTGGGGGCCCAATAAAAAAAATAAGTAGCAGAGTGTATTTGTATTGTATGCATTAAAGAGGAGGTCCGCCCACTGCTGCAAAAATTAAAAGCCAGCAGCTACACATACTGCAGCTGATGACTTTAAATAAAAGGACACTTACCTGTCCTGGAGTCCAGCGAGGTCGGCACCAAAGCGGACGTTTCCATCAGCTGTCAGGTGCTGCCGCCGCCATTGTGGGTAAGGGAACCCGGCAGTGTAGCATTACGGCTTCATGCCTGGAAACCCTACTGCGCATGTGCGAGGCTCCGCTCCTCTCTCCTACTGGCCCGGCGGCGGGAGAAGGAGGAGGGAGCCGAGCGGTGACGTCACAGGCCGAGACTCCCGGAAGTGGGAACAGGATACGTGTCAAAGACAAAATGTGGCACCGGAGGGGGGAAGGAGACAAATGAGCGGAAGTTCCACTTTTGGGTGGAACTCCGGTTTAATGGAACTTCCGCTTTAAGGGAAGGTGACCCAGACATGCCACATTTGGGACTGTGGCGCCGGAAGGAAGTTCACCTCTCCCCCCTCCTTCTCAGCAATCTTCTGGGACACGTCACAGGTCCCAGATGATTGCCCGGCCAGTCACAGCGCGCCGCGCGGCTCACGCATGCGCAGTGCGTGCCCAGCTGTGAAGCCACAGCCGGGCACCCACAATGACAATGCCGGCGCCTCAGAGAGGAGGGGGAGAGGAGCGAGGCTTCATCCCCCCCGTATCGCTGGACCCTGGGACAGGTAAGTGTCTGATTATTAAAAGTCAGCAGCTGCAGTATTTGTAGCTGCTGACTTTTAATTTTTTTTTTTTAAGTGGAGCTTTAAGATAAAGAGCCTTCTTTATCCCCCCTGCATACTTACCTGACGTCTCTAACCAGCGATGTGCACGAGTGCCTCAGCCGCCTGGGACTCGCCCTCCTGATTGGCTGAGACACAGCAGTGGTGCCACTGGCTCCCGCCGCTGTCAAAGTCAGTCAGCCAGCCAATCAGGAGAGAGGGGGTGTAGCCGAACTGTAGCTCTATGTCTGAATGGACACACAAAGCCGTGGCTCATCTCAGGTGCCCCCAAAACAAGCTGCTTGCTGTGGGGGCACTTGACAGGAAGGAGGGGCCAGGAGCACAGAGGGACCCAAGAAGAGGCGGATTGGGGCTGCTCTGTGCAAAACCACTACACAGAGCAGGTAAGTATAACATGTTTGTTATTTTTAAAGAAAAAAAATGAGACTTTACAATCACTAGTATGTTGCCTAAATCAAATAACTAAAAAAAAACTTCATAATCTCTTTAGAACACTAAAATTTATGTAGAGACAAAAAGGTGGTAAATATGTATACAAAGTAATTAAAAGAACACCTCAAATATGTTTTTAGCTTCACTTTACCCGCAGTCCTGTACTGTAAGCTGTACTTACTCTGAAGTAGCGCTCAAACACAATCTTGCTGGCGTTGAATGTGCCCATTGTGTCTATATCAAAGACGGTCTTAAAAGCGTTGAATGACAAGTTGCTGGCCGGGCAGAGGAAATTCCCAGCTGCATCTGTGACACAAAAGACAAGAGTGAGCATGAGCACACCAAATATCACAGAAAACAAAGCAACTTCTGTTCAGTTCAGGAACTTAAGATAAAAGCTGAACATAATCACTGTTACTTCTAGTGTGTCAAACGAAAACATTTGCTTTTCCATTTAATGGTTTTATGTCCTTGCTTCTGTCTGTAAAACAGGCCATAGATGATTAGATTTTCTGTCCTTCCACCATAGGTGGAAAAACAGAAAATTGTTTGATTCTCCCCAGCAACACAGTCAGTGTTGATGGGGGAATGCCTCCCACAGCGCTATTGCTATAGCCGCTGGCTGTAAATCCCCTGTGGAAAAAAATCAGACAGGCTGGTTGTACCAAAGTCGATTGATGGAACTACTTGGGTACAATCAGCCTGTCCATACATGGATCCAATCACTGGAAGATTTCCTCTGTGTTTCTGTTCTAGTGGCAAATCAAGTTTTTTGATTTCCCCTCAACATTTATTCCTGGTTACACTGGTGATTGGAAAAATTAGAGAGAGCAAATCTCCCTAACAGTGACACCAACAGCAATAAAGGTCTGACAGGGGTTCTAACCCCTCACAACCCCTTCCTAAAGACAGTTTTTTTTAAGGCTTGGATAGTCAGACATTGTTTTGCACTTTGAGACTCCAAGCACTTTATTTTGCACAGCACATATGCACTTTAAATTAGTAGGGTGTAGGTCCTTGGACTTGCCCTGAAAGTATTGGGGGAGGAGGGCACGTGCCATATGGTGAGGTTCTCTATCTCTCCTATGGGGTCCCCCATCAGGGAAGCCCCACCCAGTACTTGGTTGGACCTTGTCTTGGTAGGTCCCCTGAAGAATGGAGTCCACCTGGGTGGACCAAGAGTACCTTAAATGGTTGTAAAGTTGGAGAAGTATTACTGCCAGCCCCTCTGTTCTACCATAATATAGTACACAGTGTACGTTTGTATAAAATGATGCCACTAAATACCTTATCTCACATCATCTCAGTGCAGTCACGTGGCCTCCGCCTACTCTCCTCCCCCGATCTAAGGGCTACAGTGGGAGGGGCTGAGATCCATCTCTGATGTCAGGCGGGAAGTCACGTGACTGCTGTGTTGTCTGCTCAGCCCCTCATGCTGTAGCCCTTAGATCGGGGGAGGAAAGCCGGAGGTCACAAACATTTACACTGTGTACTATAGCTTGGTATAAGAGAGGGGCTGGCAGTAATCCTTCTCTGGTTTTACTGCCAGCTACTAATAGTGGCAGGAGGGGAGGGGGAGGATGGGTGGGAAGAAATCGCTCACACACAGGAGCTGACAGGCAAGGAGGGAGGGGGAGAGAGGAGAGCAACAGGATGACGGAGGCACATAACCCGACCATGGTATCAAGGATCAGCAGCCATGATTACTGTGGTCAGATTACATAGGGGGACACGGGAACAGCAGGACCAACCAAGTTTTTTACAGTATTGAAAGGGACAGATTAGACAGCACAAGCAATATGCTGTTTAACCCGCTTTAAAAGAACTGGATCTTTTATTTTATTTGAGGTTACAACTTTTTTAGTCCCCATTAAGAGCCATGAACCCCAAGGCATCAGGGCCAGGGTTCTGTGGACCATGTGTACACCCTGTGCACTTTGGTTTGTATGCTTCAATTTAATGGGCCCTCTTTTTAAGTTGCACATGGGATTTAGTTTTCGGTGTGAGTACTGCACCGCAGAGCAGAAAAATAAAATTTAAATGAGCTAATGAAGGATATCACTTAACCTCTACTATTCTTTTATTCATAAAAAAAATTGCAGAATGACTTTTACCAAAAAGGATGGAAAATACCACCCCGAAACACTCACTGTTTATAAGGATATCTATTCTGGAGAAAGTTCTCAAGGCTTCATCCACAGCGTCCACCAGGCTCTGAGGCTGACGGACATCGCCAGCCAAAGCAAGACACTTCCGGCCTGTTGCCGCTTGTAATTTATCAGCTGCCTGAAAAAAAAAAAAAAAAAAAGGATATGCATTTAAAGGGCAAAATGTAAAACCAATTTGTTCAGTTAATTCTGTTAAATCACCAACTCCAGCCTTATTCACACAGCTCATCACATGTGCAGTGGGCAACCATTTCCTGAATGTAATCTGCACTGTGTAAAGGTGAACATTAAATGTACAAATCTCTTTTAGATCTACTATCAACTATGTAGTGCAAGAGCCTTCCTGATTTGCTGTGAATGGGTTGTTTATGTTTGCCCTTATATTACATAGTGTTGGTAAATCTAAAGGAGATTGCACAATCAGATAGTATAGTGTATGTGAAGCTTTACTTCTGCCTCCCAGCTTGACGTAAATGAGATTTGAGGCTCGGTTCACACTAGCGCGATGCGGTAACCAGCGTGATTCCAGAACTGGTTCCCGCATTGCATAGAACTCGCAGGCAGATGGTGCAGGAATTGGATCGCATGGGTATGAACACCCATGCGATCTGATTCCAGTGTGGACCAAAAAAAGGGTCCTGCACCATTTTGGTGCAAATGCCATGCAAATTTAGCCATACAATAGGTATGGCTGAATTCGCATCACACAGACATCGCATGTGATCTGCACAGCAGTGGGAATCAGATGCGATGTCTAACGATGCACTAGTGTGAACCCAGCCTGAATCTGAATTTTCTTGGGGCAATGAGAACGTTCTCAGTAATAATGCTTTGATGCATGAGGATTCTCTTATAACACAGCAAGGAGACTGAAGTGGGTGTGTTCAGGAATACCTCTTCTGCATTTTGGAGAGCTAAAGCAGTTCCCAGGTGACTGTCCCAGGGGAGTAGGGTGGATTGGTACAATACAATCATATCTGGATGGAAAAATAGAAAGTCTTTGCAGCTTAGGTCCCGTTCACCCTTATGAATGGAGCCATTCGCAATTATCTGTGACTCGGCGGGGATCACGGTGATTAGCTGGGGGCAGAAGCCCTACTGGAAGCAATGGGAGCCTAAAGCCTGGTACACAACAATAGTTTTTTTTTTTAAGTTCAAATCAGCAGGTTGAATGAAAAAAACTGACAGCTCCGGTCAAAGCCGCTGTACTAACAATCCGACGTTAGTACATCGATCTCCCCCACTGAGCTGTTGTGTTCTGACAGGGGGATGGCCCCCCTACCAGGACACTCCCATCAGCACTCTCAGCCTTTTGCTGAGAGCGCCGATCGGAAGCCAGACAGCTGATGATTTTTCAGCATTCTCGTCCGTCAGAAGCTGACTAAACGACTGGCTTCTGTCGGACCGGCTGCCGATGTTGCCCAACATTCGGCCCATGTGTTCGGCTTTACAGGACCTGCAGCTGTTCACATCATTAAGCACTCATGTAGTGACCACCTGCGGATTATGGGCTCTGGATTGCCGCTGTCTTCCATGCCCTATGCAGCTACCATGATGCAAAATGATAACACAAGATTGCTTCCTCAGCATGGGCACCATTTACAGAACACCTTGCCTTGCATTCTCTGACTGGATTAGGTGGAGAGGAGGGGCAGTGATGTTATGATCTCCACCTCGTCCACTCAGAGAACGCTCTGCAATCATTGAGAGAAGTGCAACATATTCTGTGAATGGCGCCCATGCCAAGCATATGCCTACTTACATTGATCAGATTCAGATTGGACCAATTGGTTGAAATCTGACATTGGTCCAATCTGAATCAATGTAACGCTGCAAAATAGTCCATATATGGAGTTCAGCTTTAACTTTCTTGTTATCACATGGGGGCTGATAGGCTATTGCGGGTGAAAGGAGACCAGCAATAGGCTACAAGCCCCCATGTGATAACAAGATTGTAAAACAACCCATTCAGTTTAAAATAGAAATGAAAAAGGCAAAACATTTTTGTATTGATAAAAAAAAAGAAAAAGAAAAAAAATATTGGAAATACCTTTTTTGCCTTTTTTATAAGTGATCACATTCACTCTGTGCTCAGCTGCATAAGAGCTGGGGAGGAGCAGAAACAGAACACTGAGCTTCCCAGTGATAGGCTGTGCAGGGGAGGCGTTCCAGAACAAGTCTGATCATTGGAGGAAAGCAGGCTGAGTTCCCAGCACAGCTAGAGAACTGACTGCGCTGGTCAATTTTATTAGGAAAGCAGAGGGACTGGCAGGAACACCAGGGATTTCACAGAGAGGAAGCAATACAAAGAGAACAGGATACTTTCTCATACAAGTACATGGTACAGCAGGCACATATCAGGAATATGGAATGTTGGGGTACCACACACATTAAAGAGACATTTCCCCCAATGTCACTTGTGGACCTCACTGAAGCCTGTCAAGTACAAAATATACTTAAAGAGGAGTTCCCACAAAAAAAAAAAAATTAAAAGTCAGCAGCTACAAATACTGCAGCTGCTGACTTTTAATAATCGGACACTTACCTGTCCCAGGGTCCAGCGATGCGGGGGATGGAAGCCCCGCTCGTCTCCCCCTCCATTCGGCGGCTCCGGCATTGCTACTGTGGGCGCTCGGCTGTGGCTTCACAGCCGGGCACCCACTGCGCATGTGCGAGCGGCACCGCGCGCCGTGATTAGCCGCACAATCATATGGGACCTGTCACGTGTCCCATATGATTGACAAGAGGGAGGGGGCAGAGCTGAGCCCTTCCTGCGCCGAGGGGGAAGTGATGTCACCAGCCCAGGCACTGAAGGAGGCAGACTACGAGGGACCACCTAGCAACAGGCATTTTTTCCAAATTTTTTTTTCTTTTTAGGCACATTAATGTATTTGTATTTTTTTGGGTGGAACACCACTTTAAATTACATCTTCCCAGGCCAGTGCTGCCAGAAAACTACAGCTCTGAACCCAGAAGTGAAGAAATGCTTCTCGATCAGAGAATTGATGTTTGCTTATCTCCCTCTGCTCCTCCCACCATGCCCACAGAAGGGACAGTGGAGCCTAAAAATAGGATTTTTAAAAACAGCTTACCTGTAAAATCCTTTTCTTTCGAAGGACATCACGGGACACAGAGCCACAGTAATTACTGATGGGTTATATAGGTATCACTGGTGATTGGACACTGGCACACCCTATCAGGAAGTTCAACCCCCTATATAATCCCTCCCCCTTGCAGGGATACCTCAGTTTTGTAGCCAAGCAATATAGTGTATTAGAAGAGGGGCGGGACCTCTGTGTCCCGTGATGTCCTTCGAAAGAAAAGGATTTTACAGGTAAGCTGTTTTAAAAAATCCTATTTTCTTTCTCGAACATCACGGGACACAGAGCCACAGTAATTACTGATGGGATGTCCCAGAGCAATGCTACCTGAGGGGGGGAACCACGACCAAGTAGGGTGCAATCAGACCTGAGGACCCTGTACCGCTGCCTGCAGCACACTACGCCCAAAGGCGATATCCTCATGCCTTCTCACATCCACCTGATAGAATCTGGTGAATGTATGAACTGAAGACCAGGTTGCGGCCTTGCAGATTTGAGCCATAGAGGCCCGGTGATGCACTGCCCAAGAAGCACCAATAGCCCTTGTGGAATGTGCCCTGATCTGAAACGGAGGAATCTTCTGTTTCAGATCGTAAGCTTGAATGATCAACTGTCGAATCCATTTAGAAATGGTAGCTTTTGACGCTGCCTGTCCTCTATTGGGACCCTCTGGCAGCACAAACAAAACATCCGTCTTGCGGATCTGAGTAGTTGCCCCTAGATAGGCCTTAACTGCTCTTACTACATCCAACGAATGTAGAGATCTCTCTTCCGGAGAACAGGGATCTGGAAAAAAGGAAGGTAGAACAATGTCTTGGTTTAAATGAAAATCAGAAACCACCTTCGGTAAAAAACTAGGATGAGGGTGTAGTACCACTCTATCCTTGTGTATAATCAAATAAGGCTCCTTACAGGAAAGAGCTGCTAATTCTGATACTCTTCTAGCAGAAGAGATGGCCACCAGAAAAATTAATTTCCTTGTCAACAAGACCAAAGGAATCTGACTTATTGGTTCAAAAGGCTGTTTCTGTAACACAGCCAGGACCAAATTCAAGTCCCAGGGGTTTAGGGGCGCTTTAACCGGAGGATTAAGACGCATCACCCCCTGCATAAAGTTTCGGACCAAAGAATGCGAAGCAAGTGGCCGCTGAAATAATACTGATAAAGCCGAGACCTGGCCCTTGATGGTACTCAAGGCCAGCTTCATCTCTAATCCTAATTGTAGAAAGTCAAGGATTCTACCTATGACATATTTCCTGGGATGCCAACCTCTGGATTCACACCAGGTTATATAAGCTTTCCAGACTCTATGATAAATCATCCTGGAAGCTGGCTTCCTTGCATTAATCAAGGTAGATATGACAGGACCTGAGAGCCCACGACTCTTCAGAACGTGGGTCTCAATAGCCAAACCGTCAAATTTAGCGTTTGTAAGGCAGGATGGAACACTGGACCTTGAGATAACAGGTCTGGGCGTACCGGTAGGGTCCACGGGGAACCCACCGTCATCCTTACTATTTCTGCATACCAAGTCCTTCTGGGCCAAGCGGGGGCCACCAGAAGTACCGACTTCCTTTCCTGCCTGATCCTGCGAAGGAGTCGTGGTAGTAGCAGAATAGGCGGGAATGCGTAAATCAGTGAGAACCGATGCCACGGAATCACCATTGCATCCGTCCCGCATGCAAGAGGATCTTTTGTCCTTGCCACAAATCTGTCCATCTTTTTGTTGAATCGGGATGCAAAGAGATCTACATCTGGAACCCCCCATCTTTGGCATATGGCCCAAAAGACGTCGGGATGCAGAGACCATTCCCCTGGAAGTAACTGCTGGCGACTTAGATAGTCCGCCTGCCAATTCTCTATTCCCGGGATGAAAACTGCCGATATGCATGGCACATGCATCTCTGCCCAGACTAAGATCTGGTTCACCTCTTTTTGAGCAGCTCGGCTCCGGGTGCCTCCCTGATGATTGACATAAGCCACTGCTGTAGCATTGTCGGACTGGATCCTGACCGGACAACCCTGTAGCCTGATAGTCCAGGCCTTTAGAGCTAGATGTATCGCCCGGATCTCCAGAATGTTGATGGGTAAGGTCCTCTCGGTCTTGGACCATACCCCTTGGACCGCAGCCTGTTCCAGAACTGCTCCCCAACCTGACAGACTGGCATCTGTTGTTACCACCGTCCAGGTAACCGGTAGAAAGGATTTCCCCTTCTGCAGGTTTTCGGGTATGAGCCACCAATTGAGGCTCTGACGCACCGCATGCGACAGGTGCATCGGAAAGTCTAATGCCTGAACCTTCTTGTTCCAGGTCGACAGAATACTGTGTTGCAGCATTCTTGAGTGAAACTGAGCATAGGGAACTGCTTCGAATGAAGACACCATCTTCCCTAGTAGCCTCATACAAAGGCGGACTGAGGGACCCTTCTTGGTCCTTACTGTCAGAATCAGCTCTCTCAAAGCAGTGATCTTTGCCTGAGGTAGAAATATTTTCTCCTGGCTTGTATCTATAATCAGACCTAAATACTCCAGTCTTCTTACTGGTTTTAGGAAAGACTTTTCTAAGTTGAGGATCCAACCCAGGTGTTCTAGATACCTGACCGTGGTCCTCAAGTTTCCATTCAAAGAGGCTACCGACCGGTCTATCAAGAGCAGGTCGTCTAGGTATGCTATGACAGCTATACCCTGAGCCCTTAATCTGGCCAGAGGAGGAGCCAAGATCTTTGTGAACACTCGAGGTGCAGTGGCTATCCCGAAAGGCAAAGCCACAAACTGGAAATGGCGCCCTCCTACCTCGAAGCGCAGAAACTTCTGATGAGCAGGAAAAATGGGCACATGCAGATATGCATCTCTGATGTCTATTGATGCCAGAAATTCTCCTCCCTGCAGGGTGGGAACTACTGTTCGAATTGATTCCATGCGGAAGGATTGAATCCTTAGGAATCGGTTCAGATCCCTTAAGTCCAGAATGGGCCTGACATCCCCATTTGGCTTTTGGACCGTAAAAAGGTTGGAATAGAAGCCCAATCCCTGGTCCTTTGCGGGAACTATCATAATGACCTCCTGCGACAAAAGTTGCTCTAACGCTAGAAGGAGCGACTGCTTCTTCTCTGGGTCTCTGGGAACATTTGATCTGAGGAACCGAGGAGAGGGGAATTCCTGAAACTCCAGCTTGTACCCTAAGGTTACCGTGGAGATTACCCATCTGTCCTGGAAGTCCTCGTGCCAGAGCTCTGAGAACTGTCGCAGTCTTCCCCCCACTCGAGTGAGCGGGGGCGCCCCCTCATGCAGAGGTCTTAGTGTTTTGCCTAGTAGGCTTCTTTCCCCAGGACTTCTTTTGTCCCTGGGGTTGACTCTTGTCTCTGGACCCCGATGGAGGCGGCCGTCGAGACTGCCTGGAGGCTGAAGCCCCCGGCGCTGGGGAAAGAGTCCGTTTGAAAGAGGGACGCTTACTCTTCTTGACAGGTAAGAGAGTGCTTTTCCCACAAGAGATTCTCTTGATATAGTTATCCAAGTCCTCTCCAAACAACCTTGCACCACGAAATGGAAACCCAGCCAGTAGCTTCTTACATGGTGCTTCGGCTGACCAATTTTTCAACCATAGGATTCTACGTATATGCACCAACCCCAGTGAAAGACGGGAGGTTTGCACGATAGAATCTCTAATGGCGTTAACCACAAAGCATAAGGCCGCTGGAAGGTTAGCAAACCCCTGGGCCTGCTGTTCAGGTAATACTTTGATGACCTGCTTAACATGGTCTCTTAAGTATTGACAGACTCCAATCGCTGCTACTGCAGGTTGGGCCACTGATCCTGCTAAGGAGAAAACATCCTTCAATAGGGATTCCATCCTTTTATCTACAGGATCCCTGAGCATCTGAGCATTGTCTACAGGACAAGTCAGGCTATTATTTACGGAGGAAATGGCGGCATCAATAGCCGGTATTCCCCACATTTTAATAAACTTTTCTTCCATCAGATAAAGTGTTGAAAACTTTCTCGGCGGAAAAAAACGTTTGTCTGGGTGATCCCACTCAGAATAAATAAGCTTTTCAAGTAAAGTATGAACAGGAAAAGCATGTGCTGCTTGGAAAGGTTTCAGTGACCCCAAAGCAGAAGAGGATTCTTTAGCAGTTTCAGGTATGGGCAACTTAAATGTGGAGCGGACCAATCCAGTGAGGATCTGCACTAAGACTTTCTCCTCTTGGGAAGTCGCAGAGGGTCCCTCTCCACCTGAATCCTCCGAAGAGGAATCATCCATCCCATCCCGATCCTCTGAAAGGGATTCATCTCCTTTATCCCAGAGCTCCTCTGTCTGAGGGTCTTGGGGAACAGAGGAAAGCCTAGTGCGTTTTCTTCCACTGAGTGAAGACGTAATCACGGCCATTAATCTTTCCTCTAGACCATTAATGGTTGAGGAAAAAACCTCTTGTGTAATATATACAGGGGCTGAAGTGCCAGAAGCAGGTGTAGCCCCTGACCCCGATGGCTCTCCCTGGCTAGCCGTCCCTGGCCCATCTTTAGGGGGGGAGGATGCTGCCGACAGGGGGCCCTCAGAACCTGAACGAGATCCCCTAGTGTCTCTGGTTCCTGGGGTGGTTGAACCTCTTCTACCCATAGTGCAAAGCAACAAGGTGTGAGGTATACAAATGAACACTGCCCGCTGAGCGATGTAGTCTGGCTAAAAGCCTTGCTACCCAATGCTCAGTCTGGTGTTACTTCAGTAAATGCTGCCTAGGAGAATGCCTGTGTCCCACCTTACATGCGACCGTCAGCTCTGTGTCTCTCAGAAGGCTGAGTGCACCTGTACAGAGTGCCTTTAATAGCCTGCAGCTGGCCTGAGTGGGAGTCTAAACACTCTGTGCTGACATCCCGCCCCCTCCTCTACCCCCCCCCCTCGAGTTTTGAAAAAAACGAGCGCTTCCCGCACTGCCGACTCTCCTGTCATGCTTCCGGAGAAAGGCTGGGGATGGGGGGGAGGGAGGCTGGTAACAAGATCTGCCTGAACGGCTATCTTGAGAGATGGTGGCCATTAGGCCGCAGAGCCCGGGTGGTATAACCACTTTCTAGACCCCTGCGGCCCCTCTCTAGCCTGGGGGGGAACATTCAAACATGAGAAATCCCCCTTTCCACCTTACCTGCTTGCAGCCTGCTTTGAGATGCTGGGACATAAACAGCGATTACAACACCTGAGACAATCAGTCAGCATGTGCAGGTTTGTGCTCTTGGCAGCCCCCGGTGGTCACAATAGGCAGGGCATGCATTTACCTTAAAGAAGAAAAGCCACTAGAACTCAAAAATTCTGTGGAATCTCCTCTTACCTTATCCAGCCGCAGGGTGCTGTTTACACAGACCCAATCTTCACCTCTCACGGTGGGCTCCGTTTGAAAAAACCGTCAGAGACTGGGGCCCCCATCAGTAAGGGGATCCAACAGTTCTGGGACCGTAAAGCACCTCGCCAGAAATTAGGAAGTTTAAAGCCATTTTCTGATCTGCGGGGTCCAGCTCTCTAAAAAGAGAAGCATTACGGGTAAAACCTCGTTTCTTCGGACACGAGGCCCGGGTACCATTCAATTCGGCCATGAAAAGACACTTTGAATGGATCCGGTCGCCTGGCTTGCCCCAGTATAGGATCTTAGGATATTCCCTTTGGAGCTCAGCACAGGACATCTTTACACGTCCATCACCTAAGACACTGGCGTAAAAACTGAGGTATCCCTGCAAGGGGGAGGGATTATATAGGGGGTTGAACTTCCTGATAGGGTGTGCCAGTGTCCAATCACCAGTGATACCTATATAAACCATCAGTAATTACTGTGGCTCTGTGTCCCGTGATGTTCGAGAAAGAAATACATGATGGGGGTAGTTATCAGGGGAGAAATGATACTCCTGGAAGGGTGTGGGAGCAATCAGGCAGCTTTACAGTCTCCCAAATCACTTCCAACAGAAAGCAGACAGTCCATAAAAAACACTATAGCAGTTGGGACTGTGTGTAAAAGCCTGCGCTGCTGTTGATGTAAGCATCATGCTGGAGGTGGGGAAAGGGTTATTACTATTCACTAACACTTTCAGTGAAATAATGACAACAGGCTGCCGTTCCTTTACGTTCGATGATTTTATTATATGTTGTCTTTATATACAACAATCACATTCCAACCACTTTACCAACCTGTATTCTGGTACGGTAAAAGGTCATGGCTATGTTGGAAAAATCCACGTTTAACTTGCATATCAGATGTTTAAAGTCAGCTAAAGGCAAAGCTTTTTTTCTTTATTTTGGAAGGAAAGATTTCTCTTCACTTCCTGTCCAAAAGCCACAACAAGAAGTGAGAGGAAATCTCCCCAAAGTGAGATAAATCCATGGTTGTCACCAGAACTAGTGTCCCCATTGGATGATTCCGCCTCTATTTCTGTTGTGGTGAAAAACCAAAATGTGGGATTTTCTTTCATTTTCACCCTTGGTAAAAACGGTAAACAGGACAAAAAGAAAGGGTGGGGGGGCACAGACAGCAATAAAATCCT
Source organism: Lithobates septentrionalis (assembly GCA_037952835.1). Classification (NCBI taxonomy): domain Eukaryota; kingdom Metazoa; phylum Chordata; class Amphibia; order Anura; family Ranidae; genus Lithobates; species Lithobates septentrionalis. Next base: position 272,329 of record JBBDGP010001518.1, read on the forward strand.
GACTGTTTCTCGAATCCCTCTCCACGCTATCCACAAATAAAATAAAAGTTTTGCCTTCAGTTATACAAACATCTCAATGATAATCCCAATGTAGGTATGAAACTATTCAGTCTCAGGGAGTGAAATGCCGCATACACACGACCAAAATTTTCGACAGCAAAGGTCCGACGGAAGGAATCCGCTGGACAATCTGATCGTGTGTGGGCTTCATTGGACCTTTGCTGTCGAAAAATCAGACGGACTTTAGATTTGGAACATGTTTCAAATCTATCCGACGGACTCCAGTCCGGTCGAAAAATCCGTTCATCTGTATGCTAGTCCGGACGAAAACCGACGCTAGGGCAGCTATTGGCTACTGGCTATCAACTTCCTCATTTTAGTCCGGTCGTACGTCATCACGTTCGAATCCGTCGGACTTTGGTGTGATTGTGTGTAGAAGTCCGTCAAAAAGTGCGACAGGATTCAGTCCGTCGAAAGTCCGGTCGTGTGTACACGGCATTAGAAGACACGGGGCCACACAATGAGATTGAAAGAGAAGCAGTTTAACTTTAAGCTGCTCAGAGGGTTTTTCATTGTCAGGGAAGTAAGGATGTGGAACTCTCTTCCACAATCAGTGGTGTCAACAGAAGTATTGATTGTTTTAAAAGACTCTTGGACGTGCATCTTAGCGAACACAATATACAGGGATATGGGAAATGATAAGCTACACGAACACACACCAACATAGGTTGAACTGGATGGACTACTGTCTTTATTCAACCTTACCGACTATGCAACCCCCTTCCCGTCCAGCCCTAGTGTCCCTTTAATAGGGACTGTATCCCTTGGGGGATAGGGGATTTTATGATGATTGGCTGTTACAGTGGTCATATGATCAGGAGCTGATCCCACCAGCTACTGATCATTAGTGGGGGATGAGAGCCATCTTTGACAGCTTAGTCTCTGTAATGGGAGTGTGGTCTCAGCATTTGTGGCGTGTAAGCATTAAAGCATTAAAGCTCACCCTTTTGTCACCACACATATGTGTCATGCAAGCGGCAACAGGTTTATGGCTGCAATTCATATCCCTTGTGTTCTGTACTTGTGGTTTCTCACTTTTTTTGTAAGCCAAATTATGAAAAAACTGAAGAACTTACTTGTAAAAAAAAAAAAAAAAATCCCATGCCCTCTTTCTATTCTGCCCTCCAGTTCTACTTGCACATCTTTCTCCTCCCTTCACATAAATATGAACTCTTGGTTGAGCTAAGTATACATGTTTATGCAACTGCCAGCCAAAAGTCATGGGTCTGCACATCCAATTGTTCTCCTAAGTCAGTGGCTAGAAGGGTTACTAAACCCTCGTTTTTTTTTTTAAATAACAAACATATCATACTTACCTCTGCTGTGCAGTTGGTTTTGCACAGAGTGGCCCCGATCCTCCTCTTCTGGGGTCCCTCAGCGGCGCTGGTGGCTCCTCCTCTGCTCGAGTGCCCCATCGGAGAAGCGCTCTCCTTCGGGACACCGTGCGGGCGCATTGCCAAGTCCTGCTGCTGCGTCTATTGACACAGACAGCAGGACTCGGCCCCGCCCCCACGTCATTGCATTCGATTGACAGCAGCGATAGCCAATGGCAGCGCTGCTATTAATCTATCCAATCAGGACACAAGGCACCAGCCAGAGCTGGTGTGCTCGTTCCCAATGCAGGAATTACGGGGCTAAGGTAAGTAAAATGGGGGCTCGGGGGCTGCTGCACGACAGGAGGTTTTTCACCTTGATGCATTAAGGTGAAAAATCTCGAGGGTTTACAACCCCTTTAAGCAAAGATTGAGATTCAGGTGAAGGTCGCGTTTGCCAGAACGGAGATGCACAGGTGTTCCATGCAGGTAGTCCTATTCATGTCAATTGGGACACAGTGGCCGCAGGGACACTGGCACTGCTCCGAATTTGACATCCATGCGGGTGTGGGGTCCCCAGGCGCAAACAGCGTGCATTCAGGGACCCGCACAAATGTCAAATTGGAAACGCAGCAGTGTATGAATGGGACTGCATGCATGAATCTCCTGTGCATCCCTATGCATTCAAACACAACCCTTGCACAGGCATACGCATAAGTATTCCTGTGTGAAGAAGGCCTAAGAGTGCAAAGAGCAACAGCAACCAATCAGGTTTAAATATTATTTTGCTAGATCAGTAAGGAGATCATTTCTGATTGGTTACCTATAGGATTTATTACATGCAATTGTACAAAATAAGAGTTCCTGTTACCTCTTTCAGCTTTGGCAGGTTTCTGCTAACAATCACTGTGTCACAGCCATGCCTGGGGAATTAATGAACAGGACAATCAATGTTACAGAGTACAACCAGGATAGAGGAGCAGAGAGGGGGGACGACAGATAAAGAAAGAGTGAGAATTATACCTCATGAATATTTCAGCAATTCGGAATCCAATCCCTGAGCCCCCTCCTGTGATAAAGGCCACTCTGCCCCTAGATGGGAGAGAGGAACCATGTTACTGCTCAGGTGACAATGTTACATTCATCCACAGAAGTATTTCCTGACAGAGATAACAGATTTTCCCACACTTGCCCAGTTCTGCGCTACTTCCCAGATGGAAATAATTAGAGCTGAGCTCTGGAAATAGCAAAGATTGTTTAAATACAAGAGTCGTGTGAACCCTTCCTGTCCGGGTCCCTGCCTTCTATCTGCGGCTACTTCAGAACAGACTTCTCGCCTTTATCTGGGCACATAAACGCCCCAGGGTTTCCCGCTCTACGCTCATAGGTTACGGGGTGGGCTGGGCGTTCCGGACGTTGCAAAGTATTACCCGGCAGCCCAAATTTCCCAACTCTCCATGCTCCACGCAACTTCTGATATCCGCTTATGGGTTCTCCTGGAGGTACCCAATTGCGCGCCTGTCCCTATCTCTGCCTTATTGTGGCTACCCCCTAAAATGCGGCCGCCTTCTGCCAGCCCCCTCATGATACACAGTCTGAAATTATGGGACCTGATACGATACTCAGGCAAGCTTATGTCCCCATTCTTACCGCTGCTTCCCCTCTTGAATAACCCTATGTTCCCACCTGGCCTAGAACAACCCCACATCTTCTCATGGTGGCCCACCCATGGGTTTTCCCTGGTTCACCACTTTCTTCATACCCGCGCCTTTCCCACGTGGTCCTCGTTTCGAGAGACCCATGAAGCTCCACCTGCCGATCTCCTCCATTATATCCAACTGCGACACTGGATAACTTCCCTTCAGCGCCTGGGCTCCTTTCCGTATCAAATAACTGCCTTTGAGCACTCCTGCCAACATTACCCAGGTGCTCGCGGCACCATTTCCATGATATACTGCTTACTAATTGCTGGCAACAATTCCACTACCCTTTCCTATGTGCTTAAATGGGAACGCGATCTATCCCCCATAGATCTAGCAGACTGGAGTCAAGCCTGGTCCAGCATAGCAAAATGCTCCTTTAACACTGCCACGTTGGAGGCGGCCTATAATGTCCTCCTGCGCTGGTATTGGGTGCCAGCCCATATCGCCAAATCAAACCCATCATGCAATGACAGATGCTTTAGAGGTTGAGGTCAACGAGGAGATGAACTGCACACATGGTGGTCTTGCCCCCGTCTTGTAGGCTTCTGGTCAAGGGTCTTTGGTCTACTTTCCTCCCTATTTCATGCTCCCTTCTGCAAAGACCCCAAATTTGCATTACTCCATTGCCCACTCCCGGGCCTCTTCTCTCATCAACAAAAACTAGCTACATACTACCAAACGAACAATAGCGAGGGCTTGGAAAAAACCCTCTGTCTCATTCGCAGAGGTCAAGAATTCCTTGACGACCCTCATGATCCACGAGAAAATGTCCAGCGTCCTCCACGACTCCCATGCAAAATTCCTTAAGGTATGGGCCCCGTGGTGGTCCTACACACTCCCCAACCTAAATCCGACTAGTCTAGGTCTGAAAAATTCAACTTGAACTAGCCTCCAGCCTGGGGGACCCCTTTTTCCCCCTCCCATTTCCTCTCTTTCTGGGCCTCTTGCCCTCCGCTCTGTTCTACTCTTATATCCCTTCCTCCTTCCCCCTCCGTTGTTGTATATGTGTTCTTTTCCCCTCTTTTTTTCTTCTTTCCTCTCTTCTCGTGTTTGTTTGTCTCCCCCTACCCTGTTTTGGGGACAACTCCGCTCACCCTTGTCTGCCTTAGCCCCTGGGCCTCTCGGCTTGGGCATAGTGCACTGACCGCCGGCCCTGGCAGACAGGTCAATGTCAGTTGATAAAATACACTCAAAAAATGTTTATTATGTACTTTCATGTAAACCCTGAATTTCCCTGCGTGGAAATTCGTTATCTGGGTTTTTCCCTTTCTCATATTTCAATAAAAAACATTGTACCAGAAAATACAAGAGTCGTGTGTATTCTTACTGGAATCTTGGTGTACTTTGTGCATGGGCCCTGGGTGTCTAGACCAAGCCTGCCAGTTGTAGCAACCCAGGCCCTTTTTAGGAGACATCTTGCCTGCCAGCGCAGAAAAAAAAACTGCAGCTAGCATGTGATCAACAGAGACGTTTAGATCAGGAGTAAGGCATTCTTACTGGAGGAGACCTGGGATGTAGAGATGGGTGTAGGAGGGCAGTCATCACTTTCCACATCTTCTGGAGCTTTATCTAAACCTGGAAGGTCAGACATTACACTTCTTCACAGGACACAAAAAGAGGGGGGGGGGGGGGGGGTTACACAAGACATACCCTTAAAGTGACACTAAAGGTTCGGGTTTTTTTTTTTAAATAACAAACATGTCATTCTTACCTCCACTGTGCAGCTCGTTTTGCACAGAGTGGCCCCGAACCTGCTCTTCTGGGGTCCCTTGGCGGCTGTCTCGGCTCCTCCCCACATCAGTTAACCCCCTAGGAGAAGCGCTCTCCCGAGCGTTTACCTTGCGGGCGCACTCCCCAGTCCAGCATTCGGCATCCATAGACGGCAAATGCAGGACTTGGCCCCGCCCCCCAGCGCTCGCATCCTTGGATTTGACTGACAGCAGCGGGAGCCAATGGCTGCGCTGCTATCAATCTATCCAATCAACAGCCGAGAACCAAGGGCAGAGAGAGAGAGCGCGTCCCAGTGGGACAAGTTCGAAGGTTCAGGTAAGTAAAAGGGGGGGGGGGCTGGGGGGCCGGTCACTGACAGGTGTTTTTTCATCTTAATGCATAGGATGCATTAAGGTGAAAAAACACGAACCTTTACAACCCCTTTGAGGGAACTTTTTGGTAGGTGTTTTTGTACTCTTAGGACGGCTATACACGGTTGGAACCTCAGCCAGTTCCTGCCAAACCTTTAATGGGCAGGCTGAATGTACCAAGTTGATCGATCAACTTGGGTACAAACCAGCCTGCCGGATTCTCTTGCAATTATCACTAGTGGCTGCTACAGCTATATGATGATCACTGTCTTCTCCCGGTGGGGATGGCTTCCCCCACCGGAAGAAGACAATGGCTGATTCCCGTTAACACTGCCTGTGTTACTGGGGGAATCGTGCAAATTCCTTTCCTGCAACCCGTGGTTGCAGGAAAGAAAATTTGCACCATGTATGAACTGCCTTATGCCGCACACACACGAGCGGAATTTCCGACAGAAAATGTCCGATGGGAGCTTTTCATCGTATATTCCGACCCTGTGTATGCCCCATCTGACTTTTTCTGTCGAAAATTCAGACGGACTTAAATAGAGAACATGTTCTATATTTTTCCGACGGAACAAATTAAAAAACGCTCGTCTGTATGCTGTTCCAACGCACCAAAAATGACGCATGCTCTGAAGCAAGTACGAGACGGAAGCTATTGGCTACTGGCTATTGAACTTTCCGTTTTCTAGTCCGTCGTACGTGTTGTACGTCACGGCGTTCTGGACGGTCGGAATTTGGTGTGACCGTGTGTATGCAAGACAGCTTGAGCGGAATTCTGTCGGAAAAACCTTCAGAGTTTATTCCGTTGCCAAAACCGGTCACATGTACAGGGCATTAGGTGTTTTTTGTTTGTGCACAACAGCGGATTACTGCACAGATCTGGAAGAAATACACAAAGCACACCAAGATTCAAGGAAGAATACACATGAGCAATGTATTTAGACAATATTTGTTTAGTCCGGAGGACAGCTTTAATATAAGTGTTCTGGTATAAAGGGTGTACTATAGTTTACACCTGTATGATTGCCGTGTTTACCTGCACAGGGGTGTTCTGTGCATCTCTATGTAGGCAGTCCCATTAATGCCAAATGGGATGCAGTGGTCGCTAGGGCACAGCTGCCACTCCCCATATGACATCCATGTAGGTGCAGGTGTGTATCCCCCAAACGCAGATAGTGCAAGTTCTAGGATGCATCTGCACCCTCAAGGATGTCAAATTGGATGCAGCGGTTGTGTCCATAAGGCTGCAGCTTTCCAATTTACATAAATAGGACTGCCTGCATGGGGATGCACGAACACCTGTGCATCCCTGTGCTGATAAGACACGCCCTTGCATGGGTGTAAGTTATAGCACAGCTAAAGCTAGTAGTAGCCATAGCTGTGTGAACGAGGTCTAAAACGTAAGTTAGCCCAAAACTAATAATTCAGTTTTTTGTTCATGCTGGAAATGCAGGACTTCTTTCAGCTGCATACCAGAGAGAGTTGTAGTTGTAGTAACCCAGGACTGTTTTAAGAGACATCTTGCCTGGCAGCGCAGAATAAAACTGCAACAGAGACATTTAGATCAGGAGTAAAGCATTCTTACTGAAGGAGAACTGGGCTGTAGAGATGGGTGTAGGCGGGCAGGCAGTCATCACTCTCCACATCTTCTGGAGCTTTATCTAAACCTGGAAGGTCAGACATTACACTTCTTCACAGGACTGCTGAAACAGAGCGGGAGAGAAGTGAAGTAATTATTTGTTACAAGTGGTGGTTACAAGACTTAGCGGTGCTTTACTTGGTAGGCTATGTATAGTCAACATGCTGATCACTCAATGCCCAGCCACTTCATGTATGACCGGCTCCATATACCCCTATGATTACCAGAGCTGTCACTCATACAGTGCAGGTAAGTACACTCTTTAAAGTGGAATGGAAGGGTTAAAAATAATGTTAGCAGGTAGTCTTTTGGTACCATAGACTTTGTACCTTAGAGGCAGGCGGGGCATCATAGGTCCAGGGATCAGCCATCTTGCCTGCACTACCAGGAGACATGACCATATGAAATAAAAATGTGAGAGGGCTCAACCCCAACCACCACACCATTGGGGATGGTTGCCTCTCTTCAAACAGAAACAGGATCCTGGGGCAAGCAGTAAAGATGAAGGGAGGGCAAAGGAAGATGGCATCCAAAACATTCAATCCATGTTTGGAACCCTGGCCATGCAATCCACCAAGTCCACTGCCAGGATCATGAATGGCCATGCAGTAATTAAAGGGAGGAAGATGCCTGGCCCCGAAGAAGCATAAGAAAAAATTGCCATGGACTGAGCAATGAGAAGGTCTTCCGATCTTTTAGAAGCGGAGAAGGCCAAACTAGTAAGTAAAATTGCCATAATAAGGCAGAGCTAGTGGGGATCGCTATAGTAGCAGTAACTACTACATTGATTTCCAGCTTCCAGGGGGATCAGCCAGGTATGGTATAAGCTAGACGAATGTAAGTATGCAAAAAAACAGCCATGCTGAAATGAAAGCTTTAAATACCATCAAAAGAATGCCCTGCCTAAAAAAACAAATATAACATTTATTTGGGTACAGTGTTGCATGACCGGGCAATTGTCAGTCACAGCACCGAAACTAAAAAAAAAAAAAAATGGCCTGGGATTGATAGGGGAATTACAAGTTAGTACTTTGTATACTTATTAGTATGTTTTTTGTTTTTTTTTATTCATACTTACCTCGGTGGATGGAGCATCAGACCGATGCTCCATCTGTTCCCCGCCGTCTCTGCACTGAGAACCGAGCCACTGAACACCGCCGATGGCTCGGGTCTCACTCCTCCCCAAGAGGAAAGATGCTGCCTGTCAGTCAGTATCTCTCCTCTCTGCTCCTCCATGCACATTGGAGCGCTGAGCTGTAGAGGGGAGGGAGCGGCACGCTGAGACTGCTATCAATTAAGGCAGCTGGCGGATCCAGACTTGGAAGTCGGGATGATATGCGCTGCCTCGCCTGATTGCAGTGATATCAGCGGAGAGTGGACTTCAGACCGCTCTCTCCACTGAAAACGGGTCACAGGAGAGCAAAATGAATTACACTCCTGTGACCCATAGGAGGAGAAGCCCAACCTAAAAAGCTCAGGCTGGACTTCTCCTTTAAGTGGTTAAGCTGCTCAGCACTAAGGATAAACTCGGGCGTATTCGCACAGCCCACGTGCAGAGCCCGCCAGGAAGTCGGCACGGTGCTGCGCTAATCACAGGCAGTGAGACATTTTCCCGATGTGCGGCTGCAGAGATCAGGAAATGTCTCACTGCCTGTGATTAGCGAAGCACCGTGCCGACTTCCTGGCGGGCTCTGCACGTGGGCTGTGCGAATACGCCCAAACTCATCCTTACTCAGCACCTTATGTGCACATTTCTAGGTAAAATATATGTACAGTATATCATATTATAATAAGACTACATAAAATATGAAATATAAAAAAACAACAATTGTACAGAATAAAAAAAAAATCAAAATGCAGATGCATAAGAGGTTTCTAAGCGAGTTCAGCCCTCCTAGTGCATTACTGGTATCAAAAACTACAAACCATAGACATCTATGCACTATTATCTATGAATTGTTATCCATACTCTGCAGTATCATCTGTGAATTATTACTTATGAATTAATATCCATATAATCAGTGCTGGGACAAGGTCATCCAGCGCCCAGGGCAAAGATGCCAAACTGCGCCCCCCTTTGCCTTAGGGTAAGGGTCAGGGTGCCCCCCACCCCTGTAATAAACCATTGCGCCAGGGGCAGCCGCCCCTCCTGCCCACCCCTTGTCCCGGCCCTGCATATAATATACCATCATTCATGCACTATCATCTATAAACTATTATCCATGTACTATTACCTATGAATTAATTCTTAGATTGTAAGCTCTAAGGAGCAGGGCCCTCTGATTCCTACTGTATAAAAGTGTATTAGATTTGTACTGTCTACCCTCAAGTTGGAAAGCGCTGCGTAAACTATTGGCGCTATATAAATCCTGTATAATAATAATCATAATAAGATCTATATACTATTATCTATGTACTATTATCTAAGATCTAATACCTATGCACTATCATCTAAGCCTATATACTAGTGTATATAAACTATTATCCATACACCATTGTATATGAACTATTACCTATGCACTATTGTCTATGAACTATTAGGCAGGCCACAGATTTTGCGATTTTCTTTCCCACAACCACAGGTGCGCAGGGAGAACAAAGTGATTATTGCTAGCGGTGATAGCAGCAGGCAATAATTGCATGTAAAACCCCAACATGCTGGTTGTATCCAAATTGATCAATGGATCTACTTGTGTACAGTCAGTCTGCCCATAAATGGTTCGAATCTCGGCCTATTTCTGCTGAACCGACTGAGATTGTAACCATCTATGGCTGGCTTTACCTATGCACTATCATCCATGTACTATTACCTATGCACTATTGTATATGAATTAATATTCGTGCGCTAACACCTCTGTGCCATCATTCATGCGCAATCACCTGCGCGCCATCATTCGTGAGCTTTCACCTACGTGCCATCTAGGGTTGCCACCTCATCCCTTTAAAGCCGAACACCTTTGAATTACACAGGTTCTGGGGCTCATTCAATGCACATAAGGCACAAAGAGAGTTTAATTACCACCTTAATCAGCCACAGAACCTGTTTAATTCATGTGTTCGGGTTTAAAGAGATAAGGTGGCAACCCTATCGCCATTTGCGCGCTATCACATTTGCGCGCTATCACCTCCGCGCCATCATTCGCGCGCAATCACCTCCGCGCCATCATTCGCGCGCAATCACCTCCGCGGCATCATTCGCCCGCAATCACCTCCGCGCCATCATTCGCCCGCAATCACCTCCGCGCCATCATTCGCCCGCAATCACCTCCGCGCCATCATTCGCCCGCAATCACCTCCGCGCCATCATTCGCCCGCAATCACCTCCGCGCCACCATTCGCCCGCCATCACCTCCGCGCCATCATTCGCCCGCCATCACCTCCGCGCCATCATTCGCCCGCCATCACCTCCGCGCCATCATTCGACCGCCATCACCTCCGTGGCATCATTCGCCCGCAATCACCTCCGCGGCATCATTCGCCCGCAATCACCTCCGCGCCACCATTCGTCCGCAATCACCTCCGCGCCACCATTCGCCCGCAATCACCTCCGCGCCACCATTCGCCCGCAATCACCTCCGCGCCACCATTCGCCCGCAATCACCTCCGCGCCACCATTCGCCCGCAATCACCTCCGCGCCACCATTCGCCCGCAATCACCTCCGCGCCACCATTCGCCCGCAATCACCTCCGCGCCACCATTCGCCCGCAATCACCTCCGCGCCACCATTCGCCCGCAATCACCTCCGCGCCACCATTCGCCCGCAATCACCCCCGCGCCACCATTCGCCCGCAATCACCTCCGCGGCATCATTCGCCCGCAATCACCTCCGCGGCATCATTCACCCGCAAACACCTCCGCGGCATCATTCGCCCGCAAGCACAACTCCGCGGCATCATTCGCGCGCAATTACCTCCGCACGCTATTACCTATACATTATTATATACAAACTATTATCCATGTAATGTTAGCTATGCACTAACAATGGGATCTGCAGGCTATGTGCATACAGCAATGATCTGTATATTAGATCTCTTAGATTGTAAGCTCTATGGAGCAGGGCCTTCTGATTCCTCCTGTATTAAAGTGTATTGTAGTTGTCTACCCTCAAGTTGTAAAGCGCTACGTAAACTATTGGCGCTATAGAAATCCTGTATAATAATAATATTAGTGGTAATGAGTGATGATCAGAGGTGTGTTGATAGAACACTGATCAGCAGGCACACAGAGGAAGTGCACAGTCCTGGTGTCCCCTATAGATGTATACAGAGATATATACAATACACGGAGGCAGCCCCCATTATCGCTCCTATTCCCCAATACTCACTCCTCCTGCAGACCTGTCCGCACTTTGTACTGAACCTTCACCCCCCTCCTGTGCCTTCTGAGCATGCGCCGACTCCTGAGCAAGCGATCAGGGGAGATAGCTGAGCGCCGAGCTCGAATAGATTGAAAATAGTTAACCCCATAAATCCCGGGCAGCGTGCGAGGCACAGGAAGTGCAGAGTGTCATGTGCTGGAGGGAGCCGAACAACTGGGAATCATTACAGAGCGGGGACAAGTCCTGTTTATGTCTACTAATACAGGAAGGAGGAAGGAGGGGACACATGATTTCACTCATCAGTGTGCTTTTTATATTTGCATAGTTCCCAACTGTCCCTGATTTGGAGCAATGTCCCTCTGTCCCTCATTCCTCCTCATTTTGGTCTGATCTATATAGTTGTATATAAAATGCACAATAAGTGTTTTCCAGTGCTAAAACTTTCATCTGATTTCTAAATTGCTGCATTTGTAAATTCCAAAAATCAATATAAAGGAATAGTAGTAGTAAAAAAAAAAGCACTTTGGGTTTAACCAATCTTATTTTTTTGTACAATTCTCCTTTAAGGGGGCGTGGCCAGGGTGTGTCCTATGCCTGCATACATTTGCTGATAGGTGTCCCTCATTCCCATCTCAAAATGTTGGGCGGTATGTATTTCAATAAAAGTATTTTATAAACACAGAGCGGTTAATTTACTAAAACGAGAGTGCAAAATCTGGCACAGCTCTGTATATAGAAACCAATCAGCTTCCAGGTTTTATTGCCAAAGCTTAACTGAACAAGCTTAAGGTAGAAGCTGATTGGCTGCCATGCAGAGCTGCACCAGATTTTGCACTCTCTAGTTTTAGTAAATCAACTCCATTGTGTTATTTGTTTATCTCTGCATTAGTGGTCGTTCCTAGTGATGGGCTCGGGCGTGTCAATAAAAGAGTGTTAACCAGTGGCGTCGGCAGGGGGGGGGGGCTGACAGTGGCTGAAGCCCTGAGTAAGTCCCCAAAAAGCCCCGGGTCTCGGGTGGGCACTGTTCTATTATTAGCCCTGAGCGCCACCAAGCGGGGACCGATCTGATTCCGAGTGCGGCCGAGTCACATAGCAGGTCTCACCTTCTGGAGCCTGCAGCCCCTATGATGGACGTCCCATTGGTCCAATGGCGGGACCGCGGGACGTGTGACGTCCATCATAGGGGCTGCAGGCTCCAGAAGGCGGGAATTACAATGCGGCCGCCACGCCACATCGATCTACGCTCAGACAGGCGGCTCTCCTCCTCTCCCGTGGCTGCCTCGCACACCACAGCTGAGCTGAGCTGCTGCTGCAGGACACATGAAGTCTGTCTCCTGGTCAGGTAGGTCAGTGTGTGTATGTCAGGTAGGTCAATGTACTGTATGTCAGATAGGTCAGTGTGTGTATGTCAGGTAGGTAGGTCAGTGTATGTCAGGTAGGTCAGTGTATGTCAGGTAGGTCAGTATACTGTATGTCAGGTAGGTCAGTGTGTGTATGTCAGGTAGGTCAGTGTGTGTATGTCAGGTAGGTAGGTCAGTGTATGTCAGGTAGGTCAGTGTACTGTATGTCAGATAGGTAGGTCAGTGTGTGTATGTCAGGTAGGTCAGTGTGTGTATGTCAGGTAGGCCAGTGTATGTCAGGTAGGTAGGTCAGTGTATGTCAGGTTGGTAGGTCAGTGTATGTCAGGTAGGTCAGTGTATGTCAGTGTACTGTATGTCAGATAGGTAGGTCAGTGTGTGTATGTCAGGTAGGCCAGTGTATGTCAGGTAGGTAGGTCAGTGTATGTCAGGTTGGTAGGTCAGTGTATGTCAGGTAGGTCAGTGTATGTCAGGTAGGCCAGTGTATGTATGTCAGGTAGGTGAGATTAGTGGTCAGCATTGATGGGCACTGGTAAGCCAGGCAGCAACCAGCAAGTGAGCTTACCCCCAGCACACAACCCCACCGCCCAGCCAAAAAACCCTGCACCACTACCGCCCCCCCCCCCCCCCCGTCCCCCTCCCCGTGCCGGCCTTGGACTTCGGGGCTGAAGCCCCTGGTCTTTTTGCCACCTAGCAACTCCCCTAGTGTTAACACAGTAACACAGGGAGCACTTAGATTGTGTTTTTTAATGTTTTTATGATTCCGGGATGACGGCTACCTTCTGAGAGATTATAGACCAGCCACCATCTGACTTTATTTCTCCCCTTTTGAGTGGGAAACCGCATGTTTGACCTTTCTGTGGTGACAGAGGTCACCATATTGAGGTGAGTGAAGCGATGTCGGTGGAGGGCTTATTGTCACAAGGAGTTTGGTGTGTTCTGTTATTCTGGGATCTCAAGCAAAGGGATTGTCCCAAGAACTTTCTGCTGTGCGTTTCTTTCCTTTGGATATGGACTTTAGGTTTGAACATACAAAGTTATATGCGCTGCACCCATTTGTGTATTAGGCTGGGTTCACACCTAACACCAAGGCGGCTCACAGCAGGTGTCCTGTGCGTCCTGGTTCACCGTTTCAGCTGAATTTGGACCTGTAACGGACCAAAAGACGCACAGGGCTCCTGTGCAAATTCGCACCGAAGCCGCATCAGAGATACAGTATGCGAACCGGCTCCATAGAGAGCCGCTCACAATCTCCTGCTATTGCGAATTGGATGCGGGGATCCCGCATCCAATTCGCAATAGTGTGAACCCAGCCTTGAAATGCACTAAAGTGCCTAGTGGAGCGTTGACCAAAAATAATGCATGGGCTTTCTTTAACGCACCACAGTGCATTATTGTGCTCCGCTAGAATTCTGCGTTGCAGTGCCAGTATTATTATCATTATACAGGATTTTATAGCGCCAGCAGTTTACACTTTACAATAAAAAGAGAGACAATACAGCAACAATACAATTCAATACAAGAGGGTTAGGAGGGCCCTGCTCCTAAAAAGCTTACAATCTAATAGGGAGGGGCTACTGAAACATAAGGTAATAACTGTGAGGAATGAACTGATGGGAGAATTAAAAGATTCAGTTGTTAGCTAAACATTGTTAGGCACATATTTAACTCCTTGCTCACCCCTAGATTTCAACCCCTATCCAGCCAGTGTCATTAGTACAGTGACAGTAAATAGTATTAGCAATGATCACTGTTTAAGTGTCACTATAGTGTCAGTCATTTAGTATACCGCCCAGTCAGCGTCAGATTGTCCGCCACACTATCACAGTCCCACTATAAGTCACTGATCACCGCCATTACTAGTATAAAAATAAATTTCAGTGTCTATACCAGACATATAACTTTCACGCAAACCAAATAATATACACAGACTTATTTTTTTTTCTCAAAGACATGTAGTAGAATATATTTTCGCCTAAATTCATGAAGAAATATTTTTTTTTTTTTTAATGTATGGGATATGCTTTATAGCAAAAAAGTAAAAAATATTATTTTTAAAAATTTCCTGTCTTTTTTTGTTTATATCGCAAAAAATAAAAACCTTGGTGGTGATTACTGGTACTTACCACCAAAATAAAGCTCTATTTGTGTGAAAAATTTTTTGTTTAGGTACAGTGTTGGATGACTGCACAATTAGCAGTTAGGGTTCTTTCACACTGGGGCACAGACCACGTTAGCGGTAAAGCGCCGCTAGTTCTAGCGGCGCTTTACTGCTGTTATAGCAGCGCTTTTCGGCCGCTAGCGTGGGAACTTTTAACCCCCACTAACGGCCAAGGAAAGGGTTAAAAGCACCCGTGTTGCGGCACTGCCAAAGCGATTTGCAGGTGCTTCGGCAGCACTGCCCATTCATATCAATGGGCAGGGCGTTTTGGAAGCGGTTTATACATGGCTCCCGCACCACCCCAAAGATGCTGCCTGCAGGACTTTTTTTCCCTTCCTGCAAGCGCACCGCCCCAGTGTGAAAGCACTCGGGCTTTCACACTGGGGAGGTTTGAGAGGTGCTTTTCAGGCGCTATTTTTAGCGATAAAATGCCTGAAAAGCTCCCCAAGGGGTCTTAAAATACTACAGCGCTTCGTTTGTAAAAAAAAAAAAAAAGCGCAGCACAGAATAGTAAAAAATGCTCTGGTCATAAAGGGGGTAAAATATTCCAAGTGGTTAAAGAAAGGTTCATATATTTTTACCCAAACACGCTTAAAACTCAGTTCACAAATTAGCCAATTAATGTACAGTGGCCCAGTAAGAAATCTATGGCCACTAAAGAACATCTAAGCTACTGAGCTGTATCAGGACTACAAGTCCCAGCATCCACATACAATGAGTTTTCTATGCCGGTTAATCTCAGATCTTCCATACAAACTCTGTTCTCCCGGAGGAAATACACCCTTTTCCTAGTTGGAGGAAGCCAGAACCTATAATTAGGTGATCTTCACACCGCTCTGTAGCCTGCAGACTCAAAGCGCCCTCTGAATGCTCACATCTCTCAAGGCGTTGCATTACCTTCCTATTATACACTATCTCACAAAAGTGAGTACACCCCTCACATTTTTGTAAATATTTTATTCTATCTTTTCATGTGACAACACTGAAGAAATGACACTTCGCTACAATGTAAAGTAGTGATTGTACAGCTTGTATAACAGTGTAAATTTGCTGTCCCCTCAAAATAACTGAACACACAGCCATTAATGTCTAAACTGCTGGCAACAAAAGTGAGTACACCCCTAAGTGAAAATGTCCAAATTGGGCCCAAATAGCCATTTTCCCTCCCCTGTGTCATGTGACTAGTTAGTGTTACAAGGTCTCAGGTGTGAATGGGGAGCAGGTGTGTTAAATTTGGTGTTATCACTCTCACTCTCGCATATTGGTCACTGGAAGTTCAACATGGAACACTCTGAGGTTCTGAAAAAAAGAATTGTTGCTCTATATAAAGATAGCCTAGGCCAGGGATATGCAATTAGTGGACCTCCAGCTGTTGCAGGACTACAAGTTCCATGAGGCATAGCAAGACTCTGACAGCCACAAGCATGACACCCAGAGGCAGAGGCATGATGGGACTTGTAGTTTTGCAACAGCT
Source organism: Lithobates septentrionalis (assembly GCA_037952835.1). NCBI lineage: Eukaryota > Metazoa > Chordata > Amphibia > Anura > Ranidae > Lithobates > Lithobates septentrionalis. The sequence continues at coordinate 288,440 of JBBDGP010001518.1, forward strand.
GGAGGTCCACTAATTGCATATCCCTGGCCTAGGCTATAAGAAGATTGCCAAGACCCTGAAACTGAGCTGCAGCACGGTGGCCAGGACCATACAGCGGTTTAACAGGAAAGATTCCACTCAGAACAGGTCTCGCCATGGTTGACCAAAGAAGTTGAGCGCACGTGCTCAGTGTCATATCCAGAGGTTGTCTTTGAGAAATAGAAATATGAGTGCTGTCAGCATTCCTGCAGAGGTTGAAGGGGTGGGGGGTCAGCCTGTCAGCGCTCAGACCATTCGCCACACACTGCATCAAATTGGTCTGAATGGCTGTCGTCCCAGAAGAAAGCCTCTTCTAAAGATGATGCACAAGAAGTCCGCAAACAGTTTTCTGAAGACAAGCACCCAGACAGTGATGTCAACTGGTAGCTCCAACCTCTATAGGATACCAGTTGACATTAAACAGTTGTTCAGCAGACATGCGACATGCAGCCAATCCTTTTGGTCTTTCCATAAACATGAATTGATTTCCTCTATTAAAACAATACAACTCATTAACTACACACGCGCATATTCAATAAGCAAATGTTGACCCTTCTGCTCTGAAGGTTAAGGTCAAGGCTCTGGCCAACCCCCCCCCCCCATTTAATGATCCCAGCTTCTAAATTTATTACAGTGGATCAGAGCAACCATTGCATACTAAGCTCCCTAGTTTCAGGGAGTTCCAGGTCTCTGAAAAATAAAGGACTGCACCTACTGCCATGGCAAGGGTGGACTCCTGGGGTTTGTTCCCCACTAATGACACCACCTGCATAGAGTTTGTAAATCCTCACTGGGTTTTTGCAAGCTTCCGCCATAAGCTCCATTCCTCTTCTGATCCTTAAAGGTTTTACCCAACTGGACCTGAACTTCTGCAGGTTTTCTCAGTGAGCTCCTATCTTTTTATGACCCACAATGGTTTCAGCCAACAAGCTTCTTAATTTATTACAGAGGCTCAGAGCATTCCATTGAGAGATATGGAGGGGGGACCAAACTTTGACCCTAGAAGCAACCATAACAGCCTGTCCTGACAACGTCATTTCTGCTGAAAGGCGTTGGGCGTGGCTGCCACGTGACATCATCACACATGCCTGCCGACCGGGGCCTGATGGCCAACTCGGTTTTGTTTCAGCCTACTACATTGGAATATCTGCTATCGATAAAGCTGAAATTGTTTACTTATATTCTAGGTGTTTTTTTGCTATTCATTTTGGCGCTATCGGGTTTTACTTACTTCACGATGGATCTGTACCTGTTTTTATGTTGGTGGTGACATTGCATGGTGGATGAGAGAATCCCAGCGGAAGACGAGTTGGAGATTGGGACACCAGGTGGTGTAATTTACTTCAGCACTGTCTGACCACTTACTGTATAATCTAATGGTCCATTGGATCTGGTAAGCGGCCCTCACGGAGTGTTTACACATGGTGTTGGAAGCATTTTTATTCTTAACAGGAAGTGGAAGTGTGAGGACAATTTTACTCAAATACACAGACTTTCACCTAAGAATCACTATTAATCACGAGATTTCCGAATGAATTTATGGACAAGCAGTTTGCACTTTATTCATTTGTTGCATTAACTTTATTGCACTGGTTTATGATTTAACATTTTTTGCATATGCAGCCCTGCCTTTTGATATATTTACATAACATACTAAGCACATGACTGCTGAGGCGCAATGGGCTTAGGTCCCACTTAACGTAACACCAAGGGATAAAATCCCCTACCACCCTTGCCCTTCACTCCATTAAATAAGACACTTACAACCATTAGGTTGGAAAGGGCAAGGCCACAGCTTTATTAAATTCCAACACGTAACATGTGAACATATTTAACCAGTACCAGTCACAGTCGTACTGTGAGCACTTAACCAAAAGAGGGAAGTGGGGCCTGTCCTTATCATAAGTGCTGAACAGACAGCCTATTTCCAATTTTCCATCAAGGGCATAGCCCATTACAGCAACTTTAACTGCTGGCAAGGTCAAGAAAACCGCAGCAAGCTGTGACATACCAAACATAGGAAAAAAGGGGGCGGGGGGTGGGCAGCTCTTCCAACGACTCTTCCGAAAGACCCAGAATTCCCTGGGGCACACGATTTCCTGAGCTCAGGCCCATCCCATCCCCATGTCCCAACCAATCATTCCCCTTGTCACACACCTAGCCATGCCCCCATCAGTCAAGGCTCTCTTTCCCTAGGGGGTTCAAGAGGCCTTCATTAGTTTCAGGGTTTTCCAGTGGTTTGAAAGATGAGTGACTGCACTCACAGACACAGCAATGGACTCCTGGGATTGATCCCCACCAAGGACACTAACTGCATGGAGTGTGTATGTTCTTACTGGATTTTTGCAGGTTTCCTCTGTGAGCTCCTTCTTTCTTATGATCCACAAAGGTTTTACCCAATAGGCTTCTAAATTTGTTAGAAGCTCACAGCATTCCATTGAGGAATCTGGAGAAAGGGGACCAAACTATGACCTTGATACAACCATTGCATACTAAGCACCCCAGTTTCAGGGATTTCCAGGGGTCTGTAAGATGAGTGACTGCACTCAACGATATGGCGACAAAGGGCTCCTGGGTTTGACTCCCAAGGACACTAACTATATGGAATTTGTATATTCTCACTGGATTATTGCAGGATTCCTACATGAGCTCTGATCCCATAAAGGTTTCACCCAACTGGACCTACTTCATCTTTGTGGGTGTATTACCATGGTAAGAGATATTCATCTGCAACAACCTCTGGGAGCAGAAATCAATGTGAATGGTTCCGTGGTTTCCATAACGTGCTGCAGAACATGTCGGCTCTATATAATGGAGTAAAATAACTCAATCGGCGAGTCGTCCTTTGCGAAGTGACCAGAGACTGTTTAGAACACATTCCTCCTTGAAACACATTTAGCTTTCATCTTAAAGGGTGATCTGCCAAATTGTAGAGAGCAGAAAAATACAGCAGTCCAGAATTCTGCAGGAACTGGCCTACTTTCAATCCATCTATGTGCAGGCTTGGTTTTACACAAGTCAATCCATCCAGTCAGGTCTTTTTTTGCTCAATCGCTGCCAGCGGCTATAGCTGCCAGCAGTGATCATCGTATTCTGCTGGTGGGGAAGGCTCCCCTCCGGTAGGACACAATAGCTCTGTGGGAGCGATTCCCGCATCAACACTGACTGTTGATGGGGGAATTGAGCAAATTTTCTTTCCTTCAACCGGTGGCTGAAGAAAATAAAATTGCACAATGTATGGTCTGCCTTAGGCTAGAGTCACACTACTGTGTGTCAGGAACGTGCACAAAATTGTCACATGCACAGAAACGCATTGCTCACTGCTGTTTCTATGAATTTTTAATGGCAACCCCAGACATTTGCTAATGCATGCAACAAACCGCACTAGTGCCACAGCACCATGTGGTCCAGTGCACCATGTTTTTGGAAAAGGGTCAGGGACTTCTTTACCACATTATTAGCGCATAGGGCAGCCCACTGAATTGAATGAAGCAACAGCTGCCACTGCTCTGTCCACTTTCAGACGATCCCTGAAAACTCATCTCTTCAAAGATGCCTATCTGGCCTCCACCTAACTGTACATTTATTTTCTCCATCAACGCATTCCCCACAGTTATTACCTCTTGTATCTCTTGACGCTCCCTCTCAGATTGTAAGTTCTACTGTGCAGGGCTCTCTGATTCCTACTGTACTAAAGTGGTTGTAAACCTCTCTGTGTCACTTGTACCTATAGGTAAGCCTATAATAAGGCTTACCTATAGGTACTGTAAATATCTTCTAAACGTGTGCCATTTAGGAGATATTTGCTGTACACTGCACTGATGATGTCATCGGCGCATGCGCTGTAAAGAAACGGCCCTCCGTGCCGTTTCTACACTAGCAAGTGCTGTGACTTACGGCTCCCACGTGCATGCGTGGGAGTGACGTCACAAAACTCCGGCCAGTCACGGAGCCGGAGTCCGCGGCCCCAGAAGAAAGAGGGCAAAAGATCAATGTGGCCTCCAGGGGGGACAGCGCAGGCTTTGTTTGCAGGTAAGTGCCACATAATGGGCTAGTATGCGATGCATACTAGCCTATTATGCTTTTACTTTGCAGGAGAAAAAAGAGGAAGTAAAACCCATCAGGGTTTACCTCCTCTTTAAATTGTATTGTAACTACTGTCTGCCCTCATGTTGTAAAGCGCTATATAAATCCCTTATAATAAAGTTTAGGCCCAGTGTATGTGACCGTATACTATTTACGCAGGATCTTGCAGGCAGCAAGTGGTCCCTCCTGCATTTCAACTCATACAGGCATACATGCGTTTATGTCCATATGATTCGAGATGCATACCTCATTCTGTGCATGTGGTGCTGGCGCCTACACATTGTTGGTGAACTACATGGTAAATTAGTCATTTATGTTATGGTGGTGGTGCAGAATGACCCCTGCCTTCTGTCATTCCAAGGTCATTCTTCCCTGCCTCTGCATGAACAACTCACACATATTTAAAGCCAAACCTTTTTCTGCAATATTCAGCTTCAATCCAGAGTTTTCCCCCGCAAATCTTTTTTTTCTGCTGCTAGATATTCTCAGTCTGATGCACAGCATCATTCAACCCATTTCCTCAGAGCCCAGGATGTCCTGGACCCACCCCAGGCTTTGACTGGACAGTGAAAGAAGAAGCAACACAGTAATGCGCTCATCTCTCTGTCACCTTCCTTTCCCATCCTATCAGCATGTTTCACCTATAAGTGAATTGGCTCCTTGTGCTGATTATTGATCGTCAGGGCTTTTTTTCTGCCGGAACTGCATTCCGGAACCTTTGGCAGCCCTCTCCTCTCCAACCTGTCAATTAATACTAAAGCCAGTAGAGGAAGTTTTCTGCACAGCGCACTTCCTCTACTGGCTTCTCTGTGCTAGCGCTGCGTACACAGGGCTGCTGCCCTCGATCACTGGTCAGGTCCCCACCTTCAGCTGCTGCAGTAATTTGGGAGAAAGCTTCCAGTCCTGCCTGCTTGGTGCCGCCGCTACTCAGACTTTGTAGCACAGAGCCGAGGAGCCCTGAAACACCCCCTCAGCTCTGTGCTACAGTAGTGGGAGCTCTCCGGTCCACTGTAGTGTCATGGGAAAAAAAAGCCCTGTTCATCGTACACTCCAGCCCTGCTGCACAAGGGATGCAGAGAGGCTGATACCAGGTCAAATTTAGGGACTCGCACTGATTGTATTAAAAAAACTAAAGATAATAATCTATTAATGATTACATAGGAGCATTGATTTGTGTCTTTTATATATGCCTGTAGTTCAGCTTTAAAGTGGTTGTTAATCCACTGTACTAACATAGTCTTATCCCCTCTGTATCATAAAAACATTTGTTCCCGTGTCTATGTAATGTAAAAAAACTGCCGATTTGTACCTGTATAAGCTGCACTCTGAGCGCTCAGCTGACGTGTCAGCTCCCTTGTTTCTCCAGCTCAGAGCTGAAGTGGGCGGGGCCGAGCCGCCCTGCTGACGTCAGCCGGTGGAGGAGGGGGAGAGAGGAGAGAGAGCCGACAATCAGCTGAGCGGCTGGAGCCATTTATACAGGTACAGATCGGCTGAGTTTTTACATTACACAGGCACAGGGACAGATGTTCTAATGCTACAAAGGGGATAAGAAGATTTATTATTAGATACGAGAGGAGCAGGAGCAGGCAGGGGGGGCGGGCACAGCTTCGAGCAGGGAGGGGGGAGGAAGACAGAGGACACAGGGAGAGCTGCAGACAGGAGAACTGCGGCTGATGGAATCACGCAAATAGACCACGGTGTCAGGGCTCAGCAGCCATGATTATCGTGGTTTGCAGGGGGGAGGGTATAGCCAGGCAGGATCAGCCAGGATTTTTAGGGTATACAGAGGGCCAAATGACACAGCACAAGCACTGTGCTGTATAACATGCTTTAAAGGAACAGGATCTATTTTTTTTCTGTTAACAAATGCTTTAACTATCTATAAAAACAGGAAGGGGACTTGCCAGTTATCACTACTACCAAGCTTGCTGTGGTCGGTCTGCTCTGTTGTAAGAGGCACTTGTTCCACTTGAGGTTACATGAGTGCAGCCATTCTAAAGGCTTTTGAGAATTGAGATATAGCGCCCAATTGACCGATGTAAAACTGTGTGCGGGGGGAGCCTGGAAACAGTGGGCTCTCTCACTTCATAAGTGATGTGAAGTGTGTCTTCAAACAACATCCTGACAGTTTACTAAATCAGTGCTAGAGAACTTTAAAGTATTACTTAAGCCCAGGACCCTGCATTCAATATATCTGTTTTCCCACAGTACACAGAACATGGAAATGCAATTATTTTAGTAAATATAAACTGCTAAATACCTTTTCTCATCAGCAGTATATAGCAGTCTTGTGACTTCTATCAGTATCCAGCCGAGCACTGGTTAAAGTGTGTAGGAGGCGTGTTCATTCTCCTCTGACTTTCCTATGAGGCTGCATGACTCCTGACCCTCTGCCTGGACTGTGCTGATTGGCCCTTTGCTGATCACATGCACTCTCCCAAAAAAACAACTCTCTAGCAAAAAACACCAGACTAAGCATGTGCAGAGACAGTGGAAGAAAGAGAGGATCAGAGAAGACAGGATCAAACAGCCTTTTTACACAATGCGGAGGATTATCCCCTTAGGTTCCACAGTGAGTATAACAAGCATGCTTTACTGTATATACAGACTGATTATACTGTTGTGGGTTTAGTAACACTTTAACATATTGTCTCAATCACTAAAGAACTAATACCAGGCAAGAGATCAGCGTTAAATAATATTACAGTTTAGGCCTACTTTAACCTCTCGGCGCCTGGGCCTTAAGGCTGCATATTTGTGTGAATTTCCGGTCAATACCGCTGTGCACCTGGCACAGTTACCGGTGCATAACCGAAAGCTCCCGACCGCAAGCAGCGATCAAGTGACCGGCCTGACAGACAGTCACATGACCTTAAACCCCGCCCACCAGCCGCCATCTTAAACCTTAAGGATCAACAGGATCACCTTTCTAGCGCTGCCTACAGTGCCGTCAGGAGACATTAGTCATCATCAAGCTTTAAAGTGATTTATAGCCTTAAGGTTAAACTTTATGGGCTGCAGGATCCCCCAAGCCCCCCCCCCCCTTTTTTTTCTTACCTGAGCCTAATCTGATCCAACGATGTGCACAAGAGTAGCGGCTCACAGCGCTATCTCCCTCCTCATTGGGCAGACTGATAGCAGCGGGAACCATTGGCTCCAGCTGCTGTAGATCAGATGCTAAGAGGAGGAAGCGGGGGCCAAGCCGCCTGCTATGTGTCAATAGAAGAAGGCAAGGCGGCTCAGGAGCGAGCACACACGGGTGCCCCCATGGAGATGGAAAGTGTTCTCTGATTTGACAAGATGGAAAGGTGGGGTAGTGACATCACCCTCTATATCTTGTCCAATCATAAAATGCTTTGCATTCATTGAGAAAAAGCATCTTCTGAATGGCACCCATTCCGAGCAGGTGACCTGTATTCAGAATGCAGGACAGCTGCTCATCATGTCACCCAGAAGCTAGTGGGAATCAATGCATTTGCGGTGCCTACAACAGTGACTTCCAGATTCCAGGGAATCCCACAGGTATGGTATATTCATCACTACATTGGTCCAAGCTGGACTAATTCCCCTTTAGAGAAAGAGTTCCCAGTATTGACTTGAAACTGTGGGATAATACACACCCCTTGCAGTGATGCCGCTCTCCCACCACTATAAGGCGCTCCCATCTTCTCCTCAACACTCTGGGCTGTGGGCGGGCACTCGCTTCCCAATATATAATGCAGAACTACTGGCCCTGCATTGTACTTGATGACACCAGCGTGCAACTGCTGGCCTGAGCGCCTTACAGAAGAGGCATCTGGGAACCGGTAGGACAAATGGAGGGAGAATGCCAGAGCAAGGAAAAAATTAAAGGAGTTGTAAAGGCAGAAGGTTTTTTTTTAATCTTAATGCATTCTATGCAATAGAATAAAAAACCTTTTGTGTGTAGCAGCCCCCCCAGCACCCCCTAATTACTTACCTGAGCCCCTTCTTTCTTCAGCGATGTCCATGAGTGTCTAGGCCATCCGGGATACCCCTCCTGATTGGCTGAGACACAGCAGTGGTGGCACCATTGGCTCCCACGGCTGTCAATCAAAGTCAGTCAGCCAATCAGGGGAGAGAGCGGGCGGGGCTGGGTCAGGGCTTTGAATGGATACACAGAGTTCTGACTCGGCTCGGGTGCCCCCATTGAAAGCTTCTGGCTGAGGGGGCACTCGATAGGAGGGAAGGGCCATGAGCAGCAAAGAGAAGAGGCGGATCCGGTCAGCTCTGTGCAAAACCAACTGCAACAGAGCAGGTAAGTATTACATGTTTGTTATTTTTTTTTATTTTTTTTAAACAAGACTTTACAATCACTTTAAGCAACACAGCTTACTGCCCCACCCCTAGACCTAATAAGCATTTTGTGTGTTTTCTGTGTCATTCCCAGAGTTCAGAATAAATGAGGACTGGAAAACAGACTAAAAAAATTCCAGCGCCAACGATCGTTTGTTCTGGCTACAAATACTTTTATTTTCAGGCAAACAGTCAACATAAAGGCTTCTGTCTCCTGTCTATGGGTTGCCTAATGTGTGTGGCTAGAAGAGATCCATCCCCAACCCAAACTGGACGGCGGTGAATTTGGATTTGCCAAGCTGTCAGAAATCCTGAGCTTTAGCAAATCTCTCCCAAGTTCCGTATGCTATCTGAAATTATTTACATATTAATCTTCTGCTGAGAAAAGCTGCCCAGATTTCTGCCATCCATTGCAAACTAATTATTATTTGGAAAGCGTTGATAATGGATTACCGTGCCGGATAATGGCTAGTCAGCGGGCACACTAGGCTGTTCTGTGGGCCTGGAGGAGGAAGGCATGCAGCGAGATCGCCGGAATAACTTCCAACTATAAAAAGAGGCAGCAGAGTATGAAAAGATATTTCTTTTGTATCCAAACCGTTTTTATCTACATGTTAAATATCAATGTACCAGGAGGGATAAGTAACGGTGGATATAAAAAGTCTACATACCCCTGGTAAAATGTCAGGTGTCTGTGATGTAAAAAAATGAAACAATAAATCCATTCAGAACTTTTTCCACCTTTAGGCCCCTTTCACACTTTTACGACTTGTCCCACGATTTTGTACTGCAAAATCGTATGACAAGTCATTCTCCATGATTTTCAATGACTACCATTCATATTGGCACGACTTTAAGTCGGACCCGGACCGTACCAGGCCGCATGCCCTCAACATGGGGGGGTGGGTGCTTTGGGGCATGGGGGGCACCCTGCGGGGCCCCCCCACCCCAAAGCACCTTGTCCCCATGTTGATGAGGACAAGGGCCTCTTCCCGACAACCCTGGCCGTTGGTTGTCGGGGTCTGCAGGCGGGGGGCTTATCGGTATCCGGAAACCCCCTTTAATAAGGGGGCCCCCAGATCCCTGCCCCCCACCCTATATGAATGAGTATGGGGTACATGGTACCCCTACCCATTCACCTAGGCAAAAAAGTGTCGATAAAAAACACAGTACACAGGTTTTTAAAGTAGTTTATTAGGCAGCTCTGGGGGTCTTCTTCCGACTTCGGGGGTCCTCTTCCAACTTCGGGGGTCTCTCCAGCGTCTTCTCCCAGTGTCCGCATTCTCAGCCGGCTCCACCGCTATCTTCTGCCGCTCTTTTGCCAGCGGTGGTCCGGACTTCTGCCTTCTTCTTTTCTTCCAGAGATGTTGACACGACGCTCTCTCCAGCTGCAATGGTCTCTGAACGCTCCGCAATGGACTTATATAGGCGGTGACCCCGCCCCCTTATGAGGTCACTGTCCCGGGGCATGCTGGGACTGTGCCGTCATAAGGGGGCGTGGTCATCACCCGGTGACCACGCCTCCTAAAACGTCATAGTCGCAGCATGCCCAGGGACTGTGACGGCATAAGGGGGCGGGGTCATCGCCTATATAAGTTCGTTGCGGAGCGTTCAGAGACCATTGCAGCTGGAGAGAGCGTCGTGTCAACATCTCTGGAAGAGAAGAGGGAAGAAGACGATCCAGAAGTCCGGACCACCGCTGGCAAAAGAGCGGCAGAAGATAGTGGTGGAGCGGGCTGAAGATGCGGACACCGGGAGAAGACGCTGGAGAGACGCCCGAAGTTGGAAGAGGACCCCCGAAGTCAGAAGAAGACCCCGGAGCTGCCTAATAAATTACTTTAAAAACCTGTGTACTGTGTTTTTTATTGACACTTTTTTGCCTAGGTGAATGGGTAGGGGTACCATGTACCCCATACTCATTCATATAGGGTGGGGGGCAGGGATCTGGAGACCCCCTTATTAAAGGGGGCTCCCAGATTCTGATAAGCCCCCCGCCCGCAGACCCCGACAACCAACGGCCAGGGTTGTCGGGAAGAGGCCCTTGTCCTCATCAACATGGGGGCAAGGTGCTTTGGGGTGGGGGGGCCGCAGGGCGCCCCCCATGCCCCAAAGCACCCACCCCCCATGTTGAGGGCATGCGGCCTGGTACGGTCCAGGAGGGGGGGGGAGGGCGCTCGCTCGTCCCCACCCCCATTCCTGACCGGCCGGGTTGCGTGCTCGGATAAGGGTCTGGTATCGATTTTTCTGCGTAGGGGGTTCCCCTTACAATCCATACCAGACCTAAGGGCCTGGTATGCCCCTGGGGGGGAACCCACGCCAGTTTTTTTATTTAAGTTCCCCCTTATGATTCATACCAACTACTGTATGTTTTCATTTGTTAATGCCAAAAATGTGGCAAAGTCGTACTGCTCCCAAATCGCGGCAAATCGCGCGACTTTGAAGTCGTATAAGTGTGAAAGGGGCCTTAGGCTGCATTCACACTACAGCGTTTTGAATCGCGGGGAGATTTGCCGCAAATCTGCCCTTGATTTGACAGCGCCGAGGTGTGAATGACAAAACGCGGGACTTGCATTCGAGATGCCATTCATTTGAATGACACCTCAAATCGCGGTGCGGGTCTGCCGTGATTGTCACGTGATAAATCGGGCTGCAATCGTGGCAACCCACATCGCAGGACGCGTGTCGCCCAAAAGTAGCTCCTGAACTATTTTTGGCAGATGCGGGTTGCCGCGATTGCAGTGCGACAAACTGGGGGGAGTAAAAATAAAAAAGTTAAATAATATGATTGCATAAGTGTGCACACCCTTAAACTAATACTTTGTTGAAGCCCCTTTTGATTTTATTACAGCACTCAGTCTTTTTGGGTATGAGTCTATCAGCATGGCACATCTTGGCTTGGCAATATTTGCACAAGCAGCTGGGACACCTGTCCCATATGTCCCAGAAGACTTCGGGAGCAAGGAGGGAAAGGAGAACGTCCGCTTCTGATCCCCTAAGGCGACCGGAACAGATATGGGAGCGGATACCTGTCAAAATCGTATACCCGCTCCCTCCCTCCTCCCCAAAAGGTCCATTTCACAAACAAGAGCCAGGGGGGAGGAGCCCTTAACCACTTCAACCCTGGAAGATTTGGCCCCCTTATGACCGGGCCATTTTTTCTGATACGGCACTCCGTCGTTTTAACTGACAATTGCGCATAGTGGCATTTTTTTATACTTTTTTTTTTACTAGTAATGGTGGCGATCTGCGTTTTTTATTGGGACGGTGACATTGCGGCGGACAGATCGGACACTTTTGACACTTTTTTGGGACCCATTGACATTTATACAGCGATCAGAGCTAAAAATAGTCATTGATTACTGTATAAATGTCATTGGCAGGGAAGGGGTTAACACTAGGGGCGCTCAAGGGGTTAACTGTGTTCCCTAGATGTGTTCTAACTGTGGAGGGAATGTGGCTGACTAGAGGAGGAGACAGATCGTTGTTCATACTTAGTATGAACACACAATCTGTCTCCTCTCCCCTGACAGAACCGGGATCTGTGTGTTGACACACAGATCCCTGTTCTCGCTCTGTCACGAGCGATCGCGGGTGCCCGGCCGTCATCGCGCCCGCCGGGCACGCACATCAGCCCCGGGGACATGCTGTGCGCGCGCCTGCTAGATCGTCTTAAAGAGCCGATATACAGCTACAATGGCTTGCCCATGGGAGCCATCCTGCCGTAGTATAACCGTGGCGGCTGGTCGGGAAGGGGTTAAAGTGGAATTTCGCCTTTTGGGTGGAGCTCCGCTTTAATGCATTGTATGCATTAAGGTAAAAAACATTCCGTGTCACAGAGTCCCCGCCTCACCCCCCTCTTATACTTACCTGAGCCCATTTTCGATCCAGCGCAGTGCATGAGAGCAGCGGCTCCCTCCTCCTCTCACAGGTTTTGCTGAAAGCCGTGGGAGCTATTGTCAATCAAAGCCAGTGACAAGGGATTAGGGGGCGGGCTGAGTCCCCCTGTCTGTGCCAATGGACACAGACAGTGAGGCTTGGGAGCGAGCCCGCACAAGTGTCCCCATAGAGGGCAGGTTTTCTATGGGAGCACTCACCAAACTGGAGGAGTCAGGAGCACCAGTAGGGGACCTGAAAAGAGGAGGATGCAAAAGTATGACATGTCTGTTATTTAAAAAAATAAATAAATAAAATATATATATATATATATATATATATATATATATATATATATATATATATATTTACATATATATATATATTTACATATATATATATTTACATATATATATATATTTACATATATATATATTTACACTCACTTTAAGTCTCCATCATTCCCCGCATACCAGCTAAAAGTTTAAACAGAACTAAAGGCATTTTTTTTATTTTAGAACGAGTAAGGGAGGGTTATAACCCATCATTTATTTTTTTTTGTATGTCCTCACTAGGGATCACTCCCTGTCCCATAGCCAAAACAGGAGGCCCAAGTTCACACCACAGAGGATTTTTTTCCTGCATTAAAAACGCATAGAAAGTAGTTATATGGTTTTCATTGGCATAGTTCACACCAGTGCTTGCAGTTCAGAAAAAAAAAAAAAAGTAGAACAGCATTTTTCCGGCCCTGGAACGCTGTAAAAAACATAAAAAAAGGCACCAAAAATGCACTGGAACACATATGTTTTTATTTAAGGTTAAGAAAAAAAGAGGGGGAAAAATACACTGGACTGCATCAAAAACACGCATGCAGAAAAGCGTCTGGAACGCATCGGGACTGCATTTCTATGGTGTAAACTGGCCCGAAGTGAGAGGAAATCCCTCCAAAAGGGATGGATTCCCTGGTTGTCACCAGAAGTAGTGTCCCGATTGGAAGATTTCCCTTCTATTCCTGCTCCAAAATTTGTGATTATCTTACCACTTTAGGTAGTAATGCTAAATTTGAAAAAATTGAGAGGGGAGATTTCCCCAGAGGGGGACACAGACAGCAATAAAAACCGACAGGTATTCTAATCCTCTATCTAAAACAAAAAGTTTGGCAGTGAAAGGGTTAAACAATGAAAAAGAAAATGGACTGGCAGTGAAAGGGTTAAAAAAAAGTTTGTTTTAACAAAAAAATAATCTTTTTTTGCCAGTGAAAGGGTTAAAAAAAAGTTCTTGTTTTAACAAAAAAAATTTAATCTTTTTTGGCAGTGAAAGGGTTAAAAATTGGAAAACATTTGGTTCGGCAGTGACAGGGTTAAAAACAAAAATTTAAGGGAGATGACGGTTTGGCAGTGAAAGGATTTAAAAATGGAGGAGAAATGCTTTGGCGGTGAAAGGATTAAAAAAAAAAACCCACAACTGTACCACTGTGATGTCATCACCTGCCCCTATATAAGGCTGCTCAGGAGGCTCTGGCATCAGTAACTGAGTGTTCATTGTACAGTGAAGACCTGTTATTTTCCCTCTCGAGTTTTTTCTTGCGGTATCATTGGATACGATTTTATTCGATGCAGTTTTATTACAATTTCATTCTCGCAGGCTTAAAGTGGAGTTCCACCCACTTTTACAACTCTTCACCACCCCTCACTAAACTGTGCACTGTAAACAAATTGGATATTTTTTTATTTTTTTTCTCAGCACTTACTGTATATCTGCTGTATTCATTTTTCACTTGCTCCTCCCTGGCCGCGGCCCATCACATAATTTCCTGTTTGCAATGCCTTCTGGGAAGGGGCAGCAACTTCCTCTGAAACTGCCGTTGCTATGGAAACCGACCTGAAACCTATTACACTGCTTGTGCTGCACTGAGCACGTGGGGTGGCAACTTCCTCTAAAACTGCCGTTGCTATGGAAACCTGAGCTGAAACCTATTACACTGCTTGTGCTGCACTGAGCATGTGCGAGATCTGCAAGGATGAGATCCAGGAAGAAATACAGTCTGGCTTCAGATGCCCACACCTAAGATGGCCACGGCCTGCTGTAAGTTTATAAAATAACAAACTACTGCTATAAACTAACAAAACAGACCTTAGTTTACAGACTAACTTTACTAGAATACATTAAGTTTGTGTATTATAGGGGTATTTTTATTTAAAAAGTATAATTTCGGCCGGAACACCACTTTAAAGCGTGTTTTATTATTCTTCATAATGAAACAATTTAAATGTAAACAGATTGTTTCTCAAAATAACAACATTGAGAAACCAACCAATGGAAGCCCAGCTATGGAAGGAGGTATCAATCAACAGCTTGCAGATCCCCTAACTAAAAAGCCCACCAAAATGAGGGCTTGGGCTTTTTTATGGGGTTTCTTCAGAGCCGTTATTGGATATTTAGTTGCCTTCTGTAAAGCCAATGGACCACGCTGGAACACAAAACATGGGGCTGGTAAGTATTGTGGATATTGATAGATACAAAACACTTTCACTGTATTCTCTCCCCCCCCCCCCCCCCCATTGATAACAGTGACACCCCCCCATATGTACACATGTATAGGGATGGCCATAGACATTGCTGGCTTTTGTCTTGTAAACAAGACAAGTTTTTAAATCAAGAGAATCAAGCAGCTATTTTTAGATCTGTTGACACTGAGCCAAGCCCCCCCCCCCACCTTTTTTTTCAAACTGTCACCTGCTAACCATCTGGGTTTTTTTTGTTTTTTTTTCTTACTATCTTATTACTGGCTGGACTGATGACCTCATTGCCAAGCAACAAGATGGGGATGCCAACTAGCTGGCAGAAATGGAAACATGGAAAGAAAAAAAAAAAACCCCACATACATGTTTTTAACCCCTTGATACCCACATAACACATATGCATAATTGCCAAAATGTAAAAAAAGATTTCCTGGGAAACAGATTTTGGCTTTGCATGTAGCAAGCAATTGTAGGCAGAGAATGTATTTTCATTTACAATAGGAGTCGTTCTAGAAGACGCATATCAATAAACCAATGCCATATATTACAGTGACGGTAAAGCTTGTTTTTTTGATTTTTTTTTTACCTGCTCTGTGCAATGCTGAGAAAGAAAAAAAACAAGCTTTCCAATAACTTTAACTACTTCTGGACCGAGCCTATTTTTGACACTTGTTTACAAGTTAAAATCAGTAATTTTTTCTAGAAAATGACTTAGAACCCCCAAACATATTATTTTTATATATATATATTTAGCAGACTCTGGAGAATAAAATGGTGCTCATTGCTATATTTTATGTCACACGGTATCTGCGCAGTGGTCTTACAAACTAAATTTTTGGGGGAAAAAAATATATATTTTTTGAATGATAAAATTAGAAAACAGTAAAATTCGCCAAATTTTTTGCATATTGTGAAAGATGATGTTATGCTGAGTAAATAGATACCTAACATGTCACGCTTTAAAATTTCACACATTCGTGGCGACAAACTACTGTACTTAAAAATCTCCATAAAAAAATGTTAACAGTCACCAGTTTACAGTTACAAAGGAGGACTTTTAATGATATGCCTCTTGTAGAACAACTCCTATTTTAAAAAAAAATACACCCCTCTTTCTCGCCAAGTGCCCCGATAACAAGACACTTGACAAAGAGTGGGCCTTCGCCCTACCCCCCGCCCCCTTGGCACTGGCTCTGATTGACAGCTGCGGGAGCCATTGTATCTGAGGCAGTGAGGAGCAAGAGAGCCTTGGCTCTGGTGTACATCGCTGGATCGAGATCAGGTTTAGGAATGCATTTAAGGGGGCTGGGGGGAGCTGCATGCAGAAGGTTTTTTTTAGAAATGCAGCAAGATAAAGAACCTGCCTTTACGGCTGGGTTCACACTAGTGCGCTGTGTGAAATTGCATGTGATTCGCACCGTAAATCACAAGCGATGTCTGTGTGTTGCGAATTCAGCCATACAGATTGTATGGCTGAATTTGCATCGCATTGGGACCAAAGTTGTGCAGGACCCTTTATTTGGTCCACATCAGAATCTGATCGCATGCAATCCGATTCATGTCCGAACTGACAGTTTGCACTGCAATATGCGAACTGATCTGGGGGTGTCATTAACTTTGTATTGACGCCTGCAGCGGTTCACAGATGGCAGTGTGAAGTGCCTACGAGTCGGGTGCGATGCGGGAACCCGTGCTGGATTCTCGCATCTCACCAGTGTGAACTGAGCCTACAAGCACTTTAAAGAAAAACAAAAACAATAAAACACACTGGTGGGAAGCATGTACACTAATCCCAAGGTTTTGCAAGGTGCGGACATCAAAGCGGAGGCCCCCCCCCCCCCCACGAATAATTAAAAGTCAGCAGCTACAAATACTGCAGCTGCTGACACTTACCTGTCCAGGGAACCCGCGATGTCGGCACCGCAGCCGACCTTTCGGCTTCACAGCCGGTTCCCTACTGCGCATATGCGAAGCGTGCTGCGCTAATTGGCCCGGCGGCGGAGAAAAGGGGGGGGGGGGGGAACTTCTGAGAGACGGCATTGTCTCCGAAAGTGAGGAAGGGGACCTGTCAAACAGCTCCAGTCTCCCCCCTTAAATAATATAAAGACACTTGCCTGTCCAAACATCCAGAGCTGTCCTCATCTGAGCCAATTCTTCAATCCCAGCCTCTTCTATATAAATCCACCAGAGCAATCCAGTAGATTGATATAAAACAAGAGGCTGGGATTTTAGTTAAATTACAAGAAACAGCAGAGCTGCAAAGTACTCAGCCACACCCAAAAGTTAAGTTATTGTCCCCTTTCTGCAGTGACACTACCAACCCCCCCCCCCACGCCCCCCTCCCCGCTGAACTAATGGGGCCAGGGAAAGTATTTTTTTTTAATTGCTTCAGATTCATTGAAAGTACAGAGACCCATTTGCTGCTGTGATGTTCTGATCTCAGGGCTGATAACACAATTTCTTGGCAAAACTGGCAGTTAACAAAATCTCTGCTTAGCTGGTCTGACAATTGACAAACCCCTGCCACAATGTACAGCCAGGCAGGTGACACCACTACTTCCTGTCGAAACTTCCTTTGTGACCCGCCCACTCATTTAACTATGCACCATCATACTGCTGAATATATACAAGTATAAATACTTGTTGCTGGCTTTCAGTCATGGAATTTTAGTGGGTCGGCATAACTGCTAGGCAACCAGCATTTCTATACGAAGGCCAACAACAGTTGTTCCTATGTCACCATCATGTCCAGTTTATTTATTGTCCCTGGCACTGGAGCTTTGAACTATTTCCTTTCTAATTTGATGTTGTATAAAGAAAAATATATGAAATGTAGGTAAAGATGCTAAATCCGATTCCTCCTTTATTAGGCCCCTTTCACACTGGGGCGGTTTGCAGGCGTTATTGCGCTAAATATACTGCCTGCAAACCGCCCCTAAACAGCCTCTGCTGTTTGTTCAGTGTGAAAGCCCGAGGACTTTCACACTGAAGCGGTGCGCTGGCAGGAGAAGAAAAAATCTCCTGCAAGCCGCATCTTTGGAGCGGTGAAGGAGCGTTGTATTCACCGCTCCTAAACCGCTCCTGCCCATTGAAATCAATGTGACAGCGCTGATTTACCGCCAACGCCCCCTACCACCCCAGTGTGAAAGGGGCCTTACAGATGAAGGTAAGATTTACGGCCGTTCAGGCTCCAGCAGAGTGCAACACGATTATAAATTTTTGATATAAATTTGATAGAAAAAAGTGATCAAAATATTGTTTGGGTACAGTGTTACATGACTGAGTAATTGCCATTCAAAGTGTGTGAGCACTGAACGCTGAAAATTGGTCTGGGCAGGAAGGGGGTGTAAGTGCCCAGCACTTTCACCCCCTTCCTGCCCAGGCCAATTTTCAGACTTCAGCATTGTCGCACTAATGACACTGTTATGCAACACTATTTAAAAAAAAATAAATTAGACAGATAGGAGCTTTCTTTTGGTGGCATTTAATAAGCACTGGGTTTCTTTTATTGCTAAACAAACTTATTTTTTTCAAAGTTGTTGAAAAAAAAAAGTTTTAGTTTCAGTTATAAAATTTAGCAAAGAAGGAATTTTTCCTAAAGGTGTTGTTGTAAAGGTTCCCTTTTAAAAAACAAAAATGTCATACTTACCTCTGCTGTGCAGTTGGTTATGCAGAGTGGCCCCTCAGCAGCCCTGGTGGCTCCTCCTTTTCTCGAGTGCCCTGTCGGAGAAGAGCTCTCCTTCGGGACACCCGTGCGGGCACGCTCCCGTGTCCATCTGTTGACATAGACAGCAGGACTCGACTTCCGTGTTATTGAATTTGATTGACAGCAGCGGGAGCCAATGGCTGTGTTGCTATCAATCTATGCAATCAGGACACAAGACACTGGCCGGAGCTGGTGTGCTTGTTCCCGTCGCAGGAATTACGTGGCTCGGGTAAGTATAAGGGGGGCTCGGCTGCACTAAAGAAGGTTTTTCACCTTAATGCATAGAATGCATTAAAGGTAAAAATGCTGAGGTTTACAACCCCTTCAAGAAAAGGGTATGTCCCATATCTCCCCAAGGAATTTATCTTCTACACTGAGGTGTGCTGATGAGGGGCCACTGATGGGCAGTTAACCTGCACAGCTCAGCACTGATGGCGCTGCACTGATAATCAGAGCAGTGATGATCAGTGCCCCGATTCTCAGTGTAAACAATGTACTCACTGTGCCCTGTTGGTTATTGACTCTCCTTTCCTCACAGACACAGTGTGAGGAAAGGAATGCCAATAACTGGCAAGTCTGTTTACATGTGATCAGCCTTAATTGGACACAGCTGATCACATAGTAAAGGGGTGCTGGGATTGGCCCTTTACCATGATCTGTGATCAGCTTTGCCCAAAAGGACAAAGTGGTCACAGAGCGCATCCCGCAGGAGCCACGGTTTTGGGAGGATGTCTATGGAAGCGGAAGCTGGAGAGTCGCGGTGTAGCCATCTTTAGGCTATAGCGCAGGGGGAAAGGAGTTCATAGTAATGTAAAATCCCCAACAGATTCCTCCATGCACAGAAACAAGGTGCTTGAAAGAATCCCTCCGCCTTAACATTGTATTCAGACAGCAGCATCCGCCACTGTCAGAATACACCAATCAGCGGCTACAGGAAAATTTTCTAGCATGTCCCTTCTATCAAGCTGGAATGGTGATCACACACACATAACCAGCTGAACTGTCTGAATATTGATGAGTGTATGGCTAGCTTAATGCTGACACCAACTCCCTATGGCAGGGATATGCAATTAGCAGACCTCCAGCTGTTGCAAAACTACAAGTCCCATCATGCCTCTGCCTCTGAGTGTCATGCTTGTGGCGGTCAGAGCCTTGCTATGCCTCATGGGACTTGTAGTTCTGCAACAGCTGGAGGTCCGCTAATTGCATATCCCTGCCCTATGGGATGAACATCGATTGGGATGTTAACTGTTTTATCAACTGATAAAAATTATAAATAAGAATTCCTGTTTATATTCCTCTTTTATACATTTATAGTTATATGTGGATATATTGTTCCTAAACGTTTTGGTTAAAAAAAAAAAAAAAAAAAAAGTTTTATTGGAGGAAAGACAGCAAATAGACGCAACTTACACGTTTATATATTTTTATTGTAGTTTGAGGGCTTTGTTAAACTATTATGCAATTTCATTGTCCTGCAATGCCATTCTGTTAAAAAGCCACAAGATGGCGCAGAGTACTATTTGGCATTAATAGCCTTTAGTTCCCGTTGACAGCGTACCGATTTGACACGTCAAATCGCATGCCAAATCAAAGCCTATTGCCAGCAACGGCACCGTCCGAACTACTTTTGGTGACTTCAGGGGCGATTTCAATAGACACCTGTGCATGAACCTGCACAGATGTCTCTCAAATTGCCCCCCCAAAATCAGACTGAAATGCCGGTTCAAAATCGCACGAGTTCCGCTGAACGCACACAATTTCAAACCCACATTCAGTGTGAACCTAGGCTGTATCTTTAAGCCATTTGATCAATGAAAAAGATTTATATTACTTAAAGCGGGGCTCTGCTTTAAGTCCTTCTCCCCAGCTCCTGTTTGTGAAATGGAGCTTTCGGCGAAGAGGGAGTACCTGATTTGACAGGTACCCGCTCCGACTGCCTTAGGCAATTGAAGCCGAAGTTCTCTACCTCCCCCCACCCCACGACACAACAGGTCCCAGAACACTTCAGGAGCAGTCACAAAGTGCAGGTCTGCTCACACAAACGCAGTGGGCACCCAGCTACAAGCTGTGTCCGGGTGCCAATAGTAAAGCCGCCGAGGGAGGACAAGGGGACAAAATGGCTGCAGTGAGTACACCGTTGGATCATGCCACAGGCGAGCGACTGTTTATAAAAAGTCAAACTACAGTTTTTGTAGCTTCTGACTGTTAATTTTCACTTAACCTCCCTGACGGTACTCCCTAGTGTGGCTCGGGGTTAAATTTCAGCATGATTAGCGGTAACCCAGAGCCACACTCGGGATTACATCTCAGGATCCTGGTGCAGGTTACTTACCTTGTCCCCAGGATCCTGCTATGTCCCCCCCCCACGGTGTCTGCAGGCTCCGTCCTCTGCCTGAAGCCTCTCTGTGCCAGGCTCCGTTCCCTGCGAGCGTCGTGATGCACAGGGGCGAAACCTGGTGGCAAATTTAAAAAAAAAAAAATAAAATAAAAAAATAACATACAGTACTGTAATCTTACAGTACTGTATAAAATCATTTCACTTCCCTTTTTGTCCCCAATGCTTTGGCCAATGCCCTGCATGCAGTTTTATATTATATATACTGTTCTATCTGCCTGGAAACTGGAGATTGTCCATAGCAACCAAAAAGTGTCCCTTTACGTCAAAAGTGGCTTTAGACCAGCTAGAAAACAGCGATAGTAAATTAGAACACTTGCAGAATTGAGCGATAGTATATCGTGGGGAAATGTATTTTATTATTTTATATCTTTATATTATATTATAATTTATGTTTTTGTGTTTCAAACTCAATCATACCCGGGATATCTACTAGACTCTTAGTGGACAGATCTAAGTGCGTTACTGCTAAGAATTACAGACCTACAGTATAAAAACGCCAAATTTCTATGCAAAATAATTGTACCGGTTTGAAAACGCAAAAATCTGAAATAATCATAACGCCAGGGATGTTAAGAGAGACTGGAACTCCGTTTTTAATATAACACTCGGCAGTTTCTAATTTTTTTTAAATGCTTTTTGGCTGTGCCTTGATATGTGGAATACCCTGGTTACTACCAGTGTTACTGTATGTGGAGCATATCAGTTAATATCAGTGCTCCCGCTACTCCTGGTATTCAGAGAGCAGGTTAATTTTCGGCTCTTTCTAGTATATAAAGTGTGCTGCTGCCGTATTTTCACGCCTCAAACGACGTCAACTGAAAACACACGCAAGACGGGACCTACCACATCAACATACTGTACGCCATGGCCATTTTTTGGGTTTGAAACAAAGCGCTGTTACTTTAATAAACTGATTTTATTTCTACATACTACACTATAGAGGCTCTTTTTTTCTTTTTCTTTTTTTTCACTGAAGATATGGCCATATGCCTTGGATCTGTGCCAGCTATTAAATGACCATTCAACCCTTGGAGCATCTGTGCCATTGGAGTGTTTGGGAGATCTGCATAACCTTGAGCTTCTGTGACTCTAGCTTGAAGGTCCTTGATGTCTGGTTAGCGGCTTGGGTTGATCACCTTGGTGCTAAGTGAAGTCTAACATTACAATGGAAGCCGGTGTTGGGTTCTTCTGTACTGTATATGGATCCAGTAGTCTGAATACTAATGAATTGAAATATATGGACTTTCTTATTCTCTAGCGCTGCCTATTTAGAATTTTAAATTGTTATTCTGGTTCCTGATCAATTGGACTTTGTTTGCTGGCTGCTACTACTAATTATGTAATATATTAGCACTTTACTAAACCTTGTCCAAGCGTAGAGGTTTTCATTTTTTTTTTTATGACACCATCTCTGTAGCCTTCTGATTGCAACGATCTACCACCAACTTTTAAGGGGGCATAAGACTTCTGCTTTCACAGCAAGCAAAGGTCCCACACTTCAGTATGCAGGGACATAACAGATTTGATACTGTACATTCTCTCTGCTTTGCTATTTAAGCCAGATGGCGTTTGTTTCAGTTCTTTAAAACAGCATCCATTATCCTCAGTTTCCAAGCAGTGATTCAGCATCAGCCCCTGCACTATGGCTGTGTGATGAAGTTCAGCACAGTACAGGGTTTATATAAATAGACACTTCGCAGGAAGAACAAGATCACAGAACACTACGACATTCCCATGGGAGGAAAGCAATGGAAAAAAAAAAGCCACCTCATGAATGCCCTTAAGACAGATGCTATAAACAGGACACCGACACAGCTGTATACAAAGTCAGAAGAAAGAAAAAAATTTGAATATTTATTGAACAGTAACAAGAATGGCTGGTGAGCTGCCAACTTCCCTAAAGTATGGCATGGACGGAAAGGGTGTCCCTTTAACCAATGGGCCTCTCTCAGAAGGCATGATGCCAGTCAGCAGCTGTTTAAAGGCTCCTTACAAGAGTCTGTATGGCTAGGAGGCCACATAGCATTAAACTTGATACAAGTCATTGTGATCAGACATCTCCCACTCGATCAGCTCCGAACCGTGAAACCACAAGCCGATTTCCCGCTCGGCTACTTCTACAGAATCGCTGGCATGGATGATGTTCCTAAAAAAAAAAAAAAAAAAAAAAAAAAAAGAAGAAGAGGGATTCCTTTAAAAATAGCATTCCAGCAAACATGTCCTTCACAAAGTCCTAACTCTACAGCCAGCTCCATTGCCTGGAGAAAAAGTCCTCTATTCCTGTCTGATTGAAAATGCCGCTCACCTCACTGGCGCCACTGGTTTAGTGACCAATTGAGACCAAGCACAGCCAGGCAACTAGCATTTAATGTTTAATGAATTTGGAGTTTCAGCAATTACAGTCTGCATAACGCTTGTATAGTTTTTCTTGCAAAAGCTAGGAAATCCATGCTTTAAACCTTTCACTGCCCAACCATTCTTGCACATTTAAAAAAAAATAATTTTATAGTGGGTGATGGGGATCCCCAATACCACCCACAATTGCCATATTATCCTTGTTGTCTGGCCCCTACAATCAGAACAAAAATAAAATTTACTCCGTCGCTTTTTGACAGAGGCCCGCAGTCATGATTGGGGGTTTTAACTAAACATTTTCTGAAAGCAGACACCCTAGAAAATAAATAGTGGTAGGTCCAATTTTTAGCTCACAATATTAGCACAAAAAGGTTTATGAAATGCAACATTAAACTTTAGTTTTTTTGTTATTTTAGGGCACACAAAATGCATTACTCATTTTTTGGGGAGAAAATATAAATAAGGAGGTTGTGCCAAGTAAACAGATACCAAACAGGTCAAGCCTTAAAACTGCCTGCACCCGCGAAACAAACTTTGGTACCCTATATTTTCAATAGGAAAACGTTTTAAAAGCAAAACCAAAAAGAAAAAAATTCCTAATTCACCAGCCAGCCTGTTACCAACTGACTTAACCCAACCGTTTGCGTTTAAAAAAAAAAAAAAAAAGTCAGCAAAGGTGTCCCGCGCTTCCCCTCTCCAATATTCCAACAGTACAAACAGCTAGCCACTGCCCCACCTATAACTGGCCTTCACAGCAAGAAGCAGTGCTGCCAACAATTACAGGGGGTTGGTGGAAACAGTTGGACAGCTGCCCGATTACTTTCAACGCATTTTGACGTGCGCAAGTTTACCCACTGCATTGGACTACAGTGTAAAAAGGGTCTAAAGCAAACCTTTTGCTCTGCATGGACAAGGAAATGGTTTGCTTTAAGATAGGCCCTGGAACTGAATGGAGATATTATGCAATTGTCCCTCGTGATCACCATGCACATGATTGACCTTACACCAGCCTAGCTCAAACACCCTTTCCTTAGCTCTGCAGGCTCGGTCCATCCCCACCCAAAAATAGAGCTTTCTTTTGGTGGCATTTAATCACCTCTGCAGTTTATTTTTTGTGCGATAGACAAAAAAAAAAAAAAAAAAATAATAATAATTTTGAACTTTCCTTTATCAATTTAGGCCAATATGTATTCTGCTACATATTTTTGGTAAAGAAAATCCCAATAAGCATATATTGATTGGTCTGTGCAAGTTATAGCGTCTACAAACTATGGGAGCCATTTTTTTTTTTTTTTTTAAATAGTAATGGTGGTGATCAGCGACTTATAGTGGGACTGCGATATTGCGGCAGATACGGACTGTCAGACACTGACACTTTTGGGGGACCAGTGACAGTAATAAAAAGGATCAGTGCTAAATAAATATGCCACGGTCACTGTACTAATGACACTGGCTGGGAAGTGGTTAAACACCAGGGGGCAATCAAAGGATAACTGTGTTCCGAGCCAGCGTTTTAGTGTACTGTGGGAGGAAGACAAGGATTCATGCCTTCCCTCCTGTCAGAACGGCGATCTGCCTTGTTTACATTGTTCTGTTGTAAACAAGGCAGTCATGGCTGAAACACGGTAGCATCTGCTGTACCGATTTGTCTTTTATGGAGAATCAATTTGGAAGTATTTAAGAGCATGTGTGAAGTTGTGGATGCTCCGTTATTGTGTTGGCAGCCGAGCAACTGCTTATCCTGCACCGGACAGCTCAGGAAGACTTCTGGATAATTTGGGGTAGTAGCACCTTTTCCTTTCTTTTTGCCTGACCGCTGTTCTGCCTCTGTGCTGGCAGATCAGCAGGTGTCGGCAGACATGGAGTCCACAGTATGCGCAGATCAGCTCCCGCTGTGTATAATCACAGTAGGAGCAGCTCGCCGGCAGCACGCATCCTACCTAAAAGCGTTGGATCACATACTAGGTACGTGATCTGGCGCTGCAGTGCTACCGTATATGTTATACGGTTGGCAAGTGGTTAAATTGAACGCCATACCACTGTAAACATTTGTCAGCTGGGTTCAATGCCACCACCACTAAAAAGTTTAAAAAAAAAAAAAAAGTTAATCCTAAACTATTAGGCCTCATTTACACTGGCCTTGTAAATTTCTAAATGCATATAAATGTAATGATTTTTCAATAGGGTCATTTACCCTGTGCGCTCATCATTGTTTAAAAGCAGTTAATTTAGACATGCTTTGATAAAATAGAATTTAGTGCGTCCAGGATTCAAATAGACATTCAAAAGCATGTAAACATAACTAAACTTGTCGGAACATCTACAAATGCTGGACAAAGTCATCTGGAAGGCATAGAAGTGGTTTCTACTTCCCAGATAACTTCTACATTTATGTGGTAGAGGGCAGGGCAAAGCAACAGGTTCGCTTTATTGCACACCTTCATATAAAGCCAGCCATAGATGGATCAAATCTCGGCTGGTTCAGCAGGGACCGGCCGAGATTCACTCCACCTTTGGGCAGGTTAGTTGTACCAAAGGTCGATCCATCGATCGATGGCAGGGAAGGCCCAAACTGGGGTTGCAGGAAGGAAAAATCAAAATTAAACGCCTGCCTTAAGCTTCCCCATCGTCAGCATGGAATGATTTAGATGCTCCTCTAGAAGTGAAAAATCCTTTGGTTTCTGGAGGAGCAGGGAAATTAAGAAAAGGTGTATGCTGCTGAAGATTACAGCAAACCTGTTTCTTTGCTTTGATTAGGCAAGCACATGATTACCTTAACCTGGTCAAGGCTCTGAAGGTTCAATTTTTAGCTTCCCTCTTTCTGTTCCCTCTTCCTCCTTTGATCTCCCTTCCACTATTTCTAAAAGCTTAGGAACGTTTTTGGCCATTCCCCTCACCTCAAGCACTCTTCCTCAGCAAGCACTACACTTCCAAGGCTGCAGAAACTCCACCAGGGCCATGGTGCTTTAACCAGTGTTCCAATCTCAGGACCCTTTTGGATGTTACCTGCTTACTTGTGCACACATGTCCCATTGATATGTTCATTGTTGCCTCTCAATTTGATTTGTGTTTTACAAACTGCATGATACATAAACTGTAAACCTTTGTAAAAAAAAAAAAAAAAAAAAAAAAAAATTTCGCAATAAAAAGCAGTTGGGGGGTGGTGAGAGAAACATAATGAACAAAATGGGAGCCACTCCAGAATCAGCAAACTAAGTATTACCAGTGCTACATATCATTCCAGAGGTAACGTGGCTCTTACCTGCTGATATGGACACTGAAGTCTCCACGCACAGTACCCGGCTTAGCTAGTGAAGCATCTGTTTCACCAACCATAAAACGAGAAGTGCGCACAACATTGCACCCTTCCCACACCTGTAAGGGGGGAAAAAAAAAAAAAAAAAAAAAAAATAAAAAAAAAGCATAAAATGACCACATCCATTATTGTTGCAGTAACCATTTTTAAATTGCCCATTCCTACTTAAATTTTCCTGCAGAGTCACAGCAGAACATACATACATTTATCACTTCAGGGTTCACCAGCAGGGGGAAGGAGGTCCTAATTTCACTATATGGATCTATAACTATCACTAGAGGGATCACTAGCAGGACGAAGGTGGTCCCGATTCTCCCATATAAATATCTTTGATTATCACTAGAGGGATTGGCTGCATGAGGAAGGAAGTCCTGATATCACTATAGATCTTTAGTGATCATTAGCGGGATTACCATAGGAGAAAGGAAGGCAGGGTCCTTATTCTACCAATAGCAATCTTTAGTTATCACTAGAGAGATCGCCAATAGGAGGAAGGAGGTCTCGATTCCACCATATTGATCTTTAGATGGATCACCAGTAGGAAGAAGACAATCCTGATTTCACTATACAGAACTTTAGACCTCATTTAGAAGTAAGAAATTACTTGAACACTTAGGACTTTTTCTACTGTCAATCTATGAGGTTTGTACAGGTTAAAAATTTAACACCCATTATGCACCTATAAAATTTGATATACGTACAGAAACAGTAGCAGACTTAAACCAAAATCATTGAAGTCAGGTGATGACTAAATGGAATACATACCATGGCTACCACAGGTCCAGACCCCATGTACCGTATAAGAGATGGATAGAAAGGTTTTCTTCGCAGGTCGTGGTAATGTTCAGATAGAATTCCTTCTGAGGCCTAGACAGAGAAAATGTACAAAGGGTTGTTTAACACGACCCGGTCAACTCCAAACAATATTCTGATGGCAGTTCAGATGGATGTAAAGGCAATGCAATAAAACTGTGCATGCAATTAATATTTAGTAGTTACAATTGTGTCCATGTCTAAAAATGACAAGTCTATAAAGTCCAAAGTCTAAACACACACAATATCTCTCCATTATGTTTTTTTCAAACTAGCAGTCATGTGACCACTTTAGGTGGTTATAGTTGCAGGCTGGGACATGACTAAAAGTACATTTCCTGTCATGTTGCTGTTAGGAGCACTGCATCTCTCATCTTTGAGCTTCTCAGCATGGTGGACTGCACACTACAAAGACTAGGTTCCCACTGTTGTGCATTCTTTTTTGCATTAACGTGCATGGTGTAATTTTTGTGACAATGCATCACAACATGATAGTGAGTTACTATGATGCAATGCATTAGTAAGGTGTGCAGCACACAAAACATGCATTTTATCATGTTGTGCCGACATGTGCGTTATTACGACATGGCAGTGTGAATTTTGAAATACATATAAGTAATGACAGGAGGGGAAGGTCGGCCACAACTGACCTTCCTCCATGATGAAATAGAAAACAACGCTGTGTCGTCACATTCAGTAGGGGTGGCCATTAGTAAAGGGTGATAACACTGGAGTATTCCACAACCACCTAACAGTTGTGACACAGAGGTAGCCATTTTTTCTATGGGAATTAGTTTTTTCTCTACATCAGCATAATGTGAGCAACAGGATACAGACTGTAACAGGTAGCATCAACACAAGGAGCAAGTAAGGCTGCCCGTAGATGTTTTTTTTGTTCTTTCCTCCCCCTTCAAATCAACCAGCAGCCTGATCAAAAAAAATAAAAATAAAAAAAAAGGATTCCCCCATACACACGTGAAGTCAATCTTCCCTACTCCTCCACTGTCAGAATATTCTGATCAGTGGTGCAAACGATTGGTTGCAGTTGCTGGTCGAATGGAAATTTTTCATCTGTTAAGCATGAATGGCCATAGATGGATTGAAAATTCGGCTGGTCCAGCTTAAAGAGTTACTAAAACACACAACAGTAAATCAGTCCATATGTGCAGTAAATACACATGTTCGTCAGAACACCATGGCTCTTGAATTTCACTCCAAAACTTTTATTGCAGAAAGATCACATCACAACATCGGAGTAACACAGGACCTCTTAGACAGGCATGTGATGACGAACACGACATGCCCTGACGAAGGGGTCCCATGTGACTCTGAAACATTGCACTTATCCTGTTGTGATGTGATCTTCCTGCAATAAAAATTTAGGACTGAAATTCAAGATCCATGGTGTGCTGGCGAATATGTGCATTTACAGTATCTCACAAGAGCACACCCCTCACATTTTTGTAAATATTTTATTATATCTTTTCATGTGACACTGAAGAAATGACACTTTGCTACAATATAAAGTAGTGAGTGTACAGCTTGTACAACAGTGTAAATTTGCTGTCCCCTCAAAATAACTCAACACAGCCATTAATGTCTAAACCACTGCCAACAAAAGTGAGTACACCCCTAAGTGAAAATGTCCAAATTGGGCCCAATTAGCCATTCTCCCTCCCTGGTGTCATGTGACTCGTTAGTCTTACATGGTCTCAGGTGTGAATGGGGAGCATGTGTGTTAAATTTGGTGTTCTCTCTCACACTGGTCACTGAAAGTTCAACATAGCACCTCATGTCAAAGAACTCAAGAAGATTGCCAAGACCCTGAAACTGAGCTGCAGCACGGTGGTCAAGATCATACAGTGGTTTAACAGGACAGGTTCCACTCACAACAGGCCTTGCCATGGTCGACTAAAGAAGTTCAGTGCACATGCTCAGCGTCATATCCAGAGGTTGTCTTTGGCATGGGATCCCCCAGTCCATTACCAGGTCCTTTGGGTCTGGTATGAATATTAAGGGGAACCCCGCGCCAAAAAACAAAAAAAGAAGCGTGGGGGTCCCCCCATAAATCCATACCAGACCCTTACCCGAGCACGCAACCTGGCGGGGGGGCGGGGAAGAGACGAGCACCCACCCCCCCTGAACCGTACCAGGCCACATGCCCTCAACATGGGGAGGGTGCTTTTGGGGTAGCTCCCCAAAGCACTTTTGTCCCCATGTTGATGGGGGACAAGGGCCTCATCCCCACAACCCTTGCCCAGTGGTTGTGGGGGTCTGCGGGCAGGGGGCTTATCAGAATCTGGAAGCCCCCTTTGACCCCCAGATCCAGCGCCTCCCCCGTTTGAAACACACACACCACAAGACAAATAAAAAAGTCCCACAAAGTCCATTCATCTTCTTCTATGGCTCCGCCAACGGACCGAAAAAAAAGAAGAAGATCCGCCTCCATGGAAGGCACCCAGCCTTATGACGCTTCAGCGTGGATGACAGTTCTTTTATGAGTGAGGGCGGGGCCACATGGTGACGTACCCTGGGTGACCCCACCCCCCTCTGGACACACAGGGACTTCCCAATGGATCCCCCGTGGCGTCAGAGAGAGGCGGGGCCACCCGTTTACATACCCGCGTGGCCCCACCCTCACTTATAAAAGAACGGTCAACCGTGCTGAAGCGTCACAAGGCGGATGCCTCCCATGGAGGCCGATTTTTTCATTTTTCGGTCCATCGGCGGAGCCATAGAAGATGAATGGACTTCGTGGGACATTTTATTTTTTTTATAAAGAACTTGTCAAAAGGTGCGGTTTTTTTTTTAACACTTTTTTTGTTAAAATGGTACGTGTAAAATCACTGCTCCCGAAAAAACTTCAGTTTT
Source organism: Lithobates septentrionalis (assembly GCA_037952835.1). Lineage (NCBI taxonomy): Eukaryota > Metazoa > Chordata > Amphibia > Anura > Ranidae > Lithobates > Lithobates septentrionalis. The sequence goes on from JBBDGP010001518.1 coordinate 318,715, forward strand.
TTTAAAACTTTTTTTTGCATGGATACATGTCCCCTGGGGCAGGACCCAGGTCCCCAAGCACCTTATGACAATAACTTGCATATTAACCCTTAAAATTAACACTTGATTTTTCACGCTCGTGCCCCATAGACTTTAACGGTGTTCGAATTTTTTGCCTGTTCGCATGTTCTGCTGCGAACCCAACCGGCGGGTGTTCGGCTCATTCCTAGTGATCAGCACAGGGCCAATCAGCACTGTCCAGACAGAGGGTCAGGGGTCCTGCAGCCTCATATGACAGAGTAGGAAGGAAACTTCTCTTACAAGCTTTAACCAGACACCAATAGAAGTCACAAGACTGCTATATACACTGCGGATGAGAAAGGGTATTTAGCAGTTATTTGCTAAAATTGCATTTCCATGTTGTGTACTGTGGGAGACCAGATAGTGACTGCAGGGTCCTGGGTTTAGTAACACTTTAAGGAGAGTGCAGTGATGACTCTGTATGCTGCTGACTCTTCACTGTACAATTCGTAGCAGGGTGGATTGGATTTAAATCACTAGTAAAAAGGCTAGATTTAAATCAACTTGATTGAAATCATAATTTTTAAAGAATTGTCATCTCTGTCCTGCAGCGGCCCCTCTTCTAAACTGTTGTTGACTCACCAACCGTCCCATTCACTTTAATGGGAAGGCTGGTGATGCGGCAGTGAAAACAAGGTGAGTGGATGCCCACTAACAGGCATTGCCGATGATAGATCTGAAATGACAGGTGCTCTTTAAATGTAAGGACTTATTCTTGCTGGTAGTTAGAATCTTTATTATTTGCAAACAAAATGAAGATTTCCCATTTAGAATAAGCTGTCAGGTTAGTAAAACAGCAATATCAGAACCGATTCAATCATACAGTTTGTAGTGCACATAGATTTGCAAAACAATTGGATAAAGGAATATTCCTGAACTTTGTTTTATCTAATGGTTCCTGTCAAATTGTGTGAATGCATCAATGCAAGGATTTTTTTGAAAAAAAAAAAAAAAAGTTATTGATTTATATCCACCCTGGTTCATAGGCTGGAGGTGTGTACTGGACCCCGTTTAGCTGCAGTGGAGTTCCATTACCTGGCTATGATGCCTGGCATGACTATCTAGATTACAAAGCTGGCTAAACAGAATTGCAGATCTATGGCGGGTAAGACTGAACATATTCATTTTGGAGATGCTGTCCCAGACAATTCAGCCGGCTCAATGTGTTGCAGCAACTGGCTCATTACAAAGTAATTATGCATTTCCTTCCCTCGTCACATACTGTTACAGACTGTCTCCTAGAGAAAAGGAAAACACTATTACTGTGTACTGCAACCCTTTCCCCTCCAAACAATCAAACCCCTGCCACACCTGTATGCCACAAAGTGGAGGCCAGCTGAAATCACAATGGGGTACTCTGCCACTAACCTCTTCTACAAATCTACCCAAAAAGAGCATTTTACATACAGCCCTACATGTAAAATATGTTCCATTACATAGACATTATTACTGAATCATCTAATACATGTGGTACAATTAAATATTTCAATTTGTTTCAGCTCCAGCAGATCTGCAGTGAAACCTGGCTTAGTGTTTAGACTGATTAAATAGGAATAGAGGTGAATGAGGCTAGTACAGCGTCGGCAAGAAGCTGTGCGCTTTGGCGACATGTGGTGCAGAAAAACGCAGACATGCTGTGTTTTTCTGCAACAGACATCAGGCCAGCATTGTGGTGTGAACAGAGCACACAAAAACCAAATGTTTTCTATGTACCCTAGTGGCCACCCGTATTTATCCAGTGTGGAAAAACAAAGGACACCTGTGTTAATGAGCCCCTAAGTTTCCCATACAAACACCTAATAAGAGACTATATTCAAACCTATCCACCCAACTAATGTCGAGTTAAAAACTAGACCATGGAGAGGAGAAATCGGGGTCTAGGGAAAATATAGATTGTTGAGAATTCGTCAAGAGATTCCCTAAATTTGCATGAGTTTCCTCCGTTTTTGGCTATGGGACAGGAAGTAAAGGGAGATCTCCCCAATGGGACGCAGATGGCAAAAATAAACATTACAGGGGGTTATAACCCTTCCTTATCCAAAAAAAATTTCTACTTCTAAGTGCTCTTTCACATGGGGCGGATCAGTGATGATCCGCCCCGTGAACACCCGCTTGCTTAGCGGGGATCGCTCCCCCGATCCCCGCTGAGCAGGAAGATGACAGCTCCGTCGCTGCACACTGTGCAGCGACGGACCTGTCAGAGCGCTGCTCTCCCCAATGGGGGATCGGGTGATGACGGACCGTAGAGTCCGTTGTCACCCGATCCGAAAACGGATGGAAAAGTAGGTTTTTCCTCCGTTACACTTTTTCAGATCGGAGCGGGTCGGATGTCAGCGGACATGTCACCGCTGACATCCGACGCTTCATAGACCTCCATGGAGTGTCCGTTCAGGTCCGCCTAAAAATAAAACTGACAGGCGGACCTGAATGGACAGTCCGTGTGAAAGAGGCCTATGACTTGCTTTGACTACAAGTCCCATCATGCCTCTGGGAGTAATTGTAACTACCAGCCTTGCAGTGCCGCATGGGAAATGTAGTTCAACAGCTGGAGGGCCCCAGGTTGCCTACCCCCGCTTTAGAAGGTAAACTAGACTTTCCGACATAAGCCTCATGGCCAAATTAGCCCTTTAGCACTAATCTATTCATGTAGTGACGTTACCCGCTGCCTAAAACTAGTCTCTACATAACATTCTGCATTAAATGGAAAAAAAAAAAATTGACAAAGCAGCATAGGCATCATCGTCAGACTTTACATCATCGCAAACCACCACATACATATATTTTACAGAATACGCACTGATGAATCACACAGCTGGAGTACAATGCTGTCTGATGAGGAATAGTTACACAACAAGTAGATCTTCTGGATGAGACGGTTTATGTGCATTAGAGAATAGGTTTTGTGACCACATTGCACACCAACAATAAAAAAAACAAAAAAAACAAAACAAAAAGTACCTGCAACATTTTCATGCCCACTAGTTTGAACCCGCGATGTTCAAAGCGCTTGACAATCTCACCAACCAGTCTTCGTTGTACTCCATCTGGTTTCACTGCAATCAGGGTCCTCTCTCTAATATCAGGGGCCACTGGAAATAAAGAAAAACAAAAAACCAGCACAGGTTATGGTAAAGCATAGAAATCAAACAAACAATCTCCACTTATTTCAGTATTGAATGGAGTAAGCCATGACTAGTGCTGGCAATAATGGAAGTCTCGAGGATAGATCTAGAGATACATCCCTGACTCCGGCTTCACTAATAAGTTGCTGACCTGGAACAAGATGCAGGAGATTAGGCTTTACAAACGTCACTGGCTGCATGCTTGCTCCAAGTTGGTTACTTGCCTGGCAGAGACCTAAGAGAGAGACTTATCCAAAGAGCGCTTGGATGGTTGTAAACTTTGGACATGAAATATGAACAACCTGTATCCCTCTACACCAGTGTTTCTCAAATCCAGTCCTCAAGGCACCCCAACAGGTCATGTTTTCAGGCGGTCCATTATTTTGCACAGGTGATTTGATCAGTTTCACTGCCTTAGTAATTACCACAGCTGTTTCATCCGAGGGAAATCCTGAAAACATGACCTGTTGGGGCATCTTGAGGATTGGCGTTGAGAAACATTGCTCTATAGCATGTACTTGTCTCAATTCAGAGCACCAAGTGTCTATTTCTGTCCACAGTGTCGTTCCTCTATCAGCATGAATCACTTCTGAAAAGTTTTCCTGACACCGAGAAAGAAAAAAAAAAAAAAAAAAAAAAAGTGGTGACAGGTGAAGGCGCAACCTGTGATTAAAGTGGTAATAAACCTTTCTGTTAAAAAAAAGTGGTAATAAACCACCGTATATTTTTTTTAACCTGCAAGGCAAAGTTAGAATGTGCTAGTAGCTTAGAACGAAGCCCACCAGTGGCGTGCCGTCACCCAACAGGGCTTCAATCGGCCCTCCTTCCAGGTTCGTGAACTCCGGCTGTGAGAGCAGCCGGAGCCGCAATCAATCCCGTGTGACGCCATTTATGGCACAGGACTCAAGGAACGGCCGGTCAGCTGTTCCTTCAGAGCACATGCGCCGGAGAGGTCACCGGCTGCACCTAAAGTAAATAGCTCCTAAACGGCGCACATTTAGGAGATATTAACAGTACCTATAGGTAAAATTCATGCATGCACTTTAACAGCCTTAGCTCTGTTGAAGGGGGATGTTGTGTCCCTTCCATCCAATCAGCTCTCAGAGCTCTCCCCACCCCCCGCTTTTCAGAGCTGAGAAATTCTGCACTTTGAATGGATGTAGGGGAAAGACCGCTGTAGATAAACAGGTAAAACTTATGTAGGAGGATTTGTGTCATCTCTGTGTACCACCAGAGGCCAGTCACTTCACTGAGTATATGTAAGGGTTTACAACCACTTAAACCAATTCCCGCCCACCATATAGCAGAATGACATGCGCAAGCTGCGTGCATCGCGGCGATTATTGGCGTGGTGTGTAGAGGTCGACCGATATATCGGCCGGCCGATATTTGGCTTTTTTTACTTAATCGGCATCGGCCGATTGTGCTGATAAAAAAAGCCGATTATAACTTCAGCAGTGACTTGCAAATGACTTCTGTAATAGAAGTCAATGCAAGTTTCCTGACATTATCTGTGGAAAGACTTCTCCTCCTCTGGGCAGCCTGCCAAGTCTGATAAGAAGATACATTTGTATCTTTTAGTTCTTTTTATCAATAGACTGAACTCCGTGTGTAGAAGTTCTCAGTTTAACCATTTAAAGACCAAATCTTTTCTGACACTTGTTGCTTACAAGTAAAAATCCTGTATTTTCTGCTAGAAAATCACTTAGAACCCCCATACATACATACATACATACATATACCCTAGGGAATAAAATAGCGGTTGTTGCAATATTTTATGTCACACAGTATTTGCGCAGCGATCTTTCAAGCGCAATTTTTTTTGAAAAAAATACACTAATGAAATTTTAAAAAAAAAATAAGCACTAAAGTTAGCCCATTTTTTTTTCATCCAAAAGTTTTGATTACCTGTTTTTGTGTATTTAATGTTTAAGATAGTTATTTTTTTTAAATCTAAATTCTACATACAAGTGAACTGATTGGAGGTTTGTTTTGTTTAATAAATGTTTAATATGTAAAAAATTTTCTGTATCACTTATTACTTAAGGCTGCTTTCACACTGGAGCGGGCAGGCGTTGACGGTAAAACGCTGCTAGTTTTAGCAGTGCTTTACCGTCATTTTAGCGGCGCTATTTGGCTGCTAGCGGGGCGCTTATAACCCAGCTAGCGGCCAAGGAAGGGGTTAAATGCGCCCTGAAGCGCTGCTGCCGAAACGCTTTGCAGGCGCTTCGGCAGCAGTGCGCATTCATTTCAATGGGCAGGAGTGGTGGTATACACCGCTCCAAAGATGCTGCTTGCAGGACTTCTTTTTAACATCCTGCCAGCACATCGCCTCAGTGTGAAAGCACTCGGGCTTTCACACAGACTGCAGGGGAGCCATTTGACAGGCACTTTACAGGCGCTATTTTTAGCCCAAAAGCCCCCGAAAAACGCCCCAGTGTGAAAGGGGTCTAACTGTTAGATTTTATGAGATGAAGGGGGAAAAAAAAAAAAAAAAAAAAAAAAAAAAAAAAAAAAAAAATCGGCATCATATATCGGCCATCGGCCACCGCGATTTCTAAATATCGGCATCGGCCAGAGAAAAACCCATATCGGTCGACCTCTAGTGGTGTGTCAGTGGAGGGGGGGGGTACAGTGTTTGCGCTGATTATCAGGATCACCAGGGCAATCAGTGCCCATTAGTGCTGCCCATCAGTGAAGGAGAAAGCTTACTTATTTACAAAATTTCATCACAGAACAAAAATTTCTACCCCCCCCTTTCAAATTTTAATTTTTTTTTATTTGCTTAGCAAAAAATAAAACCCCCAGTGAATCGCCCTGTATTGAAGTGGTTAAATATAATGGCTCCAGCAAGGCTGCTCATAGAACAAGGGATCCCCAGTGAAGCGCCCTGTATTGTACCAAAAAGCGATCAACTCCAAGCATATGAAATTCACCAGGAGCGCAAATCCAAAAGTAAAAAAAAAGTAAACAAAACAACAAACAACAAACAAAAAAGCAAATAAAAAACAAACACACACACACACACACACACAGTCTGTGCAGATGCTGTGACATGAATGGGACTGCCTGCACAGAGATATATGGGACACTCGTACATCCCCATGTGGGCAAACAGGGCCCTCACACAGGTGTACACTCATGTAAACGAGGACTACATGTGGTTTTCATTCTGGGAAGTCCATACATGCCAAAATCGAATGTTAAAAAGTAAAAACTTTTCAAAGTACTTTCTAACAATCTTTGCAGCGCTGTACACAACGCTCCTACAGTGCCCCTGCCCACTGAAATCAATGGGCAGCGCCACCAAACCGCTGGTTTTAACCCTTTCAGCTGCTAGCGGGGGTTAAAAGTGCCCCGCTAGCGGACACAAACCTCAGCAAAAAAACTACAGGAAAACACCGCTAAAGATAGTGGCGCTTTACCGCCGACGCCCCAGTGTGAAAGTAGCCTTAAAGTATCAAGAATGTCATGTATATTGAATCTAAAATGACTCCAGGGAGATAACAGATGCCAAATAGAAGATGTACACACAAGACAGGATGGGATGCTGAATTTTTGGATGACTTTCTGATAAAATCTAGAAAAAGACATAAGCTAACCATCTATTGCAGATGTAAAATGACATTTTAGGGGAACCATTTTCTGGGGAAATCCCGTTAGGCCACTGCTGCCTTCTCATTCTGCAAATGCTTGTTGCCTGGCTGTCCTGGTGACCCTTTAGACCAGGGGTTGGCACCTGCCACTGCTAGACATCCGACCCGTCAGGGCCCGTGATGAACTCACGGGCACCTGGCCATATCAGAGCTGGATGGGGGCGGGAACTGCTGGAGTTAACTTTTTTTTCATTACACAGCAGGTGATTGGTTGCTAGGATCGCCCAGCAACCAATTACCAGCCTGTAGATGTGAAAAGTTAACTCCAGCAGTTCCCACCCCCATCGAGCTCTGTACACCTGTGTAAGGGGAGAGGGAGACACTATGGGAGTGATGTGAAGGGGTACAGAGGATACTGCAATGGGGGGGACCCCATCACCCCTGGGGACAGGGACAGGGTCCTCCCCCCCCCCCCCCATCAGGAACCCCATCTCCAGACTATGCTGGCTGGCGTCAGCCACCATTGGGTGCCTGGATGGGGGAGGGGCAGTCAAATCTGAATCCCTAGCCACATGCTCCCTCGGGGTGAACCGGTGTTCTGACATATACTGTCCTCCTATCAGATAGTGTCCGCTCCGTACTGCGCATGCGCAGCGCTTGCGCAGTGCGGAGCAGAAGGAGATGCCGAAAATGTCCGAAGTTGATCAGCAGACCATCAGCTGTACACGGCGCTTCGGCACTTCTTAGCGATGGCTGTGTAAGAGGGCCGCTCGCCACGCTTCGGGCACGGCCTCGCTGCACTCGGCAACTATTTATTCTCACTCTGTGTCAACTTGGATAGTAGGGAATGAACCTGGACATAGGGTGAGAATAACAGCGCAGGCGCCGTGTACAGCCGATGATCAGCCGTTAAACTTTGGAGACTTTCGGCGTCTCGTTTGTCCTCCGTACTGCGCCTGCACAGTACAGGGCGGACACTATATGATAGGGGACTATATTTGACAAGACACCGGCTTTGTATTAGTGAAGCACCTTATAGTGAGGTAAACCTGTACAGTTATTACCATGTTAGGATGTTATCTTCATTTATTAGCAGGTGATGCGGCCCTCCATGCATTGAATCCGGCCCTTAAGTGGATAAAGGGTTGCTGACCTCTAGACTCAATATTGTGAGTCAATAACCCAGAATGTGCATATAAGGCATTCTGACTTTCCTGATCTGCATACTTGTTCTGCAAAATGACTCATGCGGGTCACCATTGAGACAACCAGCATTATCAAAAGAAGTCTGCAGTAGCAGTTTCCACGTTTTGTTTTTCTGGGAAAGGTTTGCTTTACACAATAAGTCAGATTTATACAAAGTGAACTTCTCCCATTTGCCTCCCTTAGCTGACCTAACCGATGCCACCCTCTCCCTCCACAGATCAGCTCATTTACCGAGATCTGCCATCGGTGACCTCCAAGGATTGTTTACATCCCACAAGTCCTCTCTCCTCGTGGCTGTGCCTATGCAATAGAACCCCCACAGAAGTCTATAGGGCCGTCTCCTTGAGTCTCACAGATGGAGACGGAGGTAGATGAGACCAACAGCAGGCCAATCCCAAGGCAGATGCATTTATGTCGTCCCCCCCCCCCCCCCCAATGGAGCCTGCAAAGCATTGCAACCACGATCAGTGTATCATGGATGCAATGTACAGCCAATGTATGACTCTTGCTGACCATTCCTCCAGCCTAGGTCCTCATTGAGGTTTGGGCCTTCGGTAATGGGACTAAAGGAAGTATTATCGCAGACTGACTTTAAATCAGATTTTCACCACCTTCCGTAAAGGTTCCCATTAGGGTTGTACAGATAGCGATACTAGGCATTTTTTGCGAGTATCGGTACACATGAAAATTCTCCGATACCCAAAGCTGATACAGGATGTGACAGTGTGGAAGCAAGCAGTCTCCGATAGTCTCCTGTATCATGTCCGCAGTCTCCGATAGTCTCCTGTATCATGTCTGCAGTCTCCGATAGTCTCCTGTATCATGTCCGCAGTCTCCGATAGTCTCCTGTATCATGTCCGCAGTCTCCGATAGTCTCCTGTATCATGTCCGCAGTCTCCGATAGTCTCCTGTATCATGTCCGCAGTCTCCGATAGTCTCCTGTATCATGTCCGCAGTCTCCGATAGTCTCCTGTATCATGTCCGCAGTCTCCGATAGTCTCCTGTATCATGTCCGCAGTCTCCGATAGTCTCCTGTATCATGTCCGCAGTCTCCGATAGTCTCCTGTATCATGTCTGCAGTCTCCGATAGTCTCCTGTATCATGTCCGCAGTCTCCGATAGTCTCCTGTATCATGTCCGCAGTCTCCGATAGTCTCCTGTATCATGTCCGCAGTCTCCGATAGTCTCCTGTATCATGTCTGCAGTCTCCGATAGTCTCCTGTATCATGTCCGCAGTCTCCGATAGTCTCCTGTATCATGTCCGCAGTCTCCGATAGTCTCCTGTATCATGTCCGCAGTCTCCGATAGTCTCCTGTATCATGTCCGCAGTCTCCGATAGTCTCCTGTATCATGTCTGCAGTCTCCGATAGTCTCCTGTATCATGTCCGCAGTCTCCGATAGTCTCCTGTATCATGTCCGCAGTCTCCGATAGTCTCCTGTATCATGTCCGCAGTCTCCGATAGTCTCCTGTATCATGTCCGCAGTCTCCGATAGTCTCCTGTATCATGTCCGCAGTCTCTGATAGTCTCCTGTATCATGTCCGCAGTCTGATAGTCTCCTGTATCATGTCCGCAGTCTCTGATAGTCTCCTGTATCATGTCTGCAGTCTCCGATAGTCTCCTGTATCATGTCCGCAGTCACTTCTGCCTGTTGCCTCCTTCCCTGCACCAGCGGTCACCTCTTCCCCATGTCTCCCATCCCCCCCCCCCACACACCAATCACAGCCTTTTCCATTCCAACTTTTCCACTCTACAATCCCCATTTTACCCCACCCTCACTTACTCCTCTACCTACCCTCCCCCCTCCACAGCCTCATCCAACCCCCCCCCCCCCCCCCTCTACCTACTCTTCCTAGGCGGTATCGGTAATTGATATTGGCGAGTACTTGAGGGAGAAAAAAAAAAAAAAAAAGTGGTCACTGGTAAATCCTTAGTTCCCATCTCCCACACCCTACCCTCCTTCCGACCCCCAAATCATCCTTCCACAATTTGTTTTGTTTTTTGCAGTCCAAACCTGTGCATTGCGCAGAAACAGCTTAGGCCTTTCCCAGTAATGTGAAGGAGCCCCTGTGAAGTGTTTGTGCATGATCCTGTGAACTGCCTCCTGGGAGGTAAAAACACCTCTCAGGAGGTGGTTTGCGAGATCTTACACACACGCCACAAGGGTGGCAGCATTTTACTGGCAAAGTCTGGTTCTGCGCATGCACTAGAAACAGTGCATGGGCAGATACACCACAGCACTCTCTGCTGGGTCCCAGACCTGCCAGAGACCAGTGATGAGCGTCTGTGCATGCGCTGCATCTTGATTCAGGACAGCAGTGCAAGGAGAACTTCACACACACAAACACCAGCCACTTTATTAGTTACACCTTGGACCCCATTTTGCCTCGAGAACTGCCCTAATTCTTTGTGGCATAGATTCAACAGGTGTTGGAAACATTCCTCAGATTTTGGTCCATATTGGACATAATAGCATCACGCAGTTGCTGCAGATTTGTCAACTGCACATCCATGATGGGAATCTCCCGTTCCACCACATCCCAAAGGTGCTCTATTCGATTGAGATCTGGCGAGTGTGGAGGCCATTGGAGTACAGTGACCTCATTGTCATGTTCAAGAAACCAGTGGTGAGATAATTGGAGCTTTGTGACATGGTGCATTATCCTGCTGGAAGGAGCCATCAGAAGATGGGTACACTGTAGTCATAAAGGGGTGGAGATGGTCAGCAACAATACTCAGGTAGGCCGTGGTGTTTAAAATGATGCTTAATTGATACTAAGGGGTCCAAAGTGTGCCAAGAAAATATCCCCCACACCATTACACCACCACCAGCCGAAACCGTTGATACAAGGCAGGAGGGATCCATGCTTTCATGTTTATGCCAAATTCTGACTCTGAAAGTCACAGATGAAATCGAGATTCATCAGACCAGGCAATGTTTTTCCAATCTTCTATTGGCCAATTTTGGTGAGTCTGAGATTTGTAGCCTCAGTTTCCTGTTCTTAGCTGCAGGAGCAGCACCAGGTGTGGGCTTCTGCTGCTGTAGCCCATCTGCTTTAAGGTTCAATGTGTTGTGCATTCAGAGATCGTATTCTCCATATCTTGGTTGTAACGAGTTGTTATTTGAGTTACTGTTGCCTTTCTATCATCTCCAATCTGCCCATGGGATTGCAGGATGCAATATTCCAAACAAAAAACCAAACACCAATGGAGTAAACATGGCCGTGGCACTTTATTATAAATACATTTTGTTAATTATTTAAACCAATAATCTTTCAAGATATGCATTTGAAGCAATAATTCTGCTCAGTCCTCATGACTCAAGCATAAATCAAAAGTATTAAACAGTCCCCCTTGAAACAAGGTGACAATCCTCTTAAAGGGCCAGTGATGAAGGGTGGGAGGGAGGGAAGCTTGTAGTGTTGCTGCCGACCACTCTGAGGGAAGACTCCTGAGAAGCCCCTTTTATAAGGAATTCCAAGATTCTGGAAAAAATAGAAGCTTTCTTAAAAGGGCAATAGAAATTATAGTACAACTGGGGCAGAAGTTGTTGCTGCCTTAACCACTTCCGGACCGCCGCTCGCCGAAATACGTCCCAAGTTTGAAGAGGAATATCCTTGTTATGGCAGCAGCTAGCTGCCATAACCCCGGTATCCTCTTTTTCGGCCGGCGGTCTGGTTTCCGATAATAGTGGTCTATGCGGCGGATTCGTCGCAAGATCACTTATCTGCGGCGAGAGAGGGCCCGGAGCCCTCCGCTGCTTACTAGAGCCGTCGGCAGCAACGGAGGTGATCGGATGTTGTTCTATGCTGGGTATGGAGACGTGAGGGGAAGATGGCTCCCACCCGTCTCCATACTATTGCAGGTGGAAGTCACTTCCACCCCATAGCTCTTAAAAAGGGCCTTTTTTTTTATTATTTTTATTTTGCTTTGCATTTTAACCCGAGATCTCATATTTAAGAGCTCCTGTCATTCTTTTGTGTTTACATTCCTTGTAATAGGAATAAAAGTGACAATTTTTTTTTTTGTAAGAACAGTGTAAAAATAAAAAAGGTAAAATAAGGGGGAAAATTTTTTTTTTTATATAGGATTACATTTAAACTGGCTCCGTCCCGCCGAGCTCGCGTGCAGACTCGAACACGAGCAGCGCCCGCATATGAAAACTGTGTTCAAACCACATACGTGAAGTATCGCCGCGATTGGTAGAGCGAGAGCAATAATTCTAGCCCTAGATCTCCTCTGTAACTCAAAACATGCAACCTGTAGAATTTTTTCAAAGTCGCCTATGGAGATTAAGGGTAAAAGTTTGTCACCATTCCACGAGCGGGTGCAATTTTGAAGTGTGACATGTTGGGTATCAATTTACTCGGCGTAACATTATCTTTCACAATATAAAAATAAATAAATAAATAATAATTGGGCTAACTTTACTGTGGTCTTATTTTTTTAATTAAAAAAACGGTGTATTTTTCAAAAAAAAAAAAGTGCGCTTGTAAGACTGCTGCGCAAATACGGTGTGACAGAAAGTATTGCAACGGACACCATTTTAGTAGTTTTCTAGCAAAAAAAACCGTATTAGGCCTTGTACACATGATAGGACCTTGTTGTCGGAAATTCCGACCCTGTGTAGGCTCCATCACACATTTTCCATAGGAATTTCTGACACACAAAGTTTGAGAGCAGGCTATAAAATTTTCCGACAACAAAATCCGTCGTCAGAATTTACGATCGTGTGTACACAAATCCGACGCACAAAGTGCCACGCATGCTCAGAATAAATGATGAAATGAAAGCTATTGGCTACTGCCCCATTTATAGTCTTGACGTACGTGTTTTACGTCACCGCGTTCAGATCGGATTTTCCGCCAACTTTGTGTGACTGTGTATGCAAGACAAGTTTGAGCCAACATCTGTCAGAAAAAATCCTAGGATTTTGTTGTCGGAATGTCCAACCGTGTGTACTGGGCATTAGAAAGCACACATAAAAGGGGCAATATAAAATACATTAATGCTGAGGAAAAATGCTGTTGCTGTTTTAAGCAATAGGAAAGCAGCCGCAAGCCCATGAAAAGTGGGCCCAAATGAATTGAGCCCACCCCCCCCCCACCCCCCATTCTCCTCTGACCTCACAAAGGCATTTTTGTCCACACAAGTGCCACTCACTGGATATTTTCTCTTTTTTAGACCATTCTCTGTAACCCCTAGAGATGGTTGTGTGTGAAAATCCCAGTAGATCAGCAGTTTTTGAAATACTTAGACCAGCCCGTCTGGCACCAACAACCATGCCACGTTCAAAGTCACTTAAATCCCCTTTCTTCCCCATTCTGATGCTCGGTTTGATCTTCAGAAAGTCATCTTCACTACGTCTAGATGCACAAATACATTGAGTTGCTGACATGCGGTTGGCTGATTAGCAATTAGTGTTACCAAGCAATTGAACAGGAGTAGCTAATAAAATGGCCGGTGAGTGTAGTATATAAATTACACTCACCCCACACTAGATAGGGTAGCGCTCCTTCTCCAAAAAAAAAAAAAAAAAAAAAAAAAAAAAGTAAAGTCAGCAGCTACAAATACAGATACGGAAGCTGCTGAGTTTTAATAAAAAAAGGATACTTAACTGTCCAGGGATCCTGTGCTGCCCTCACCTGGGCTGGTTCTTCGCTGGACTTTGGGTCCCCTGCACCAGAAGATTTACCAAGACCCCTTTCACACTGGAGGCGTTTTTCCAGGCGCTTTAGCACAAAAAAAAAAAAAAAAAAAAAAAAAAAAAAAAAAAAAGTAAAGTCAGCAGCTACAAATACAGATACGGAAGCTGCTGAGTTTTAATAAAAAAAGGATACTTAACTGTCCAGGGATCCTGTGCTGCCCTCACCTGGGCTGGTTCTTCGCTGGACTTTGGGTCCCCTGCACCAGAAGATTTACCAAGACCCCTTTCACACTGGAGGCGTTTTTCCAGGCGCTTTAGCACAAAAAAAAAAAAAAAAAAAAAAAAAAAAAAAAAAAGCCAGAGCTTAAATCCCAGTGTGAAAGCCCAAGTGCTTTTACACTGGGGCGCTGCCCTGGCAGGGCGTCACAAAAAGTCCTGCCAGCAGCTTCTTTGCAGAGCTGAATACACCGCCCCTGCCCACTGAAAACAATGGGGCAGCGCCATTATACCGCCGGCAAAGCACCACTGCAGAGGCGTTTTGCGGGCGGATTTAACCCTTTTTTTTCCGGACGCTAGTGGGAGTAAAAACCGGCCCGCTAGCGGCCGAATAGCATTGGTAAAATGACGCCCGGACGCTTTCAGTGTGAAAGCACCCCAAGGGAGGCCAGCTGCAACTCCTTGTGGCTTCACAGCTGGCCTCCCACTGCGTATGCGCAAGCCGCACTGTGGTTTGTGAATGGTCCCGCAGCCTCCTGGGACCTGTGATGTGTCCCAGAAGGGTGAAGGGGGGGGGGGGGAGGGATGCTAGCAGAAATGGGTACCTGTTAAAACCAGGTACTTGCGCGCCCCCCCCCCAAAAAAAAGGTGGTGTCCAAAATTGGTAGAGAAAGGAAGGAAGGAAGGAAGGAAGGAAGGAATGAATGAGGGGGTTGGAAGAGAACAGAGGAACTTCCCCTTTTGGGTGAAGTTCTGCTTTAAAAGTCCCCAAATGTACATCGAGAATTACAAGCAAGAACCCTTCTATGTGTGTAATCAAGGTTTTCAATCGCCGATCTAAAAATTAGGAAGAAATGAGACAGACATCCGGGAAGTTAGCAGTTACGGACGGCGCCAACAATAACACCACGTACAAGAAGCAATAACAGTGCCAGGGATCATACGGGTACAATATTCTACATTCAGAGATATAACCCGTGTAATAAAGTAAAACTTCTCTTTAAAAGAAAAAAAAAAAAAGAAAAAAATTGTGGCCAGGTAAATCGAAGATGCCGGATGGGATGTTTATGGAGGAGGGGAGGTAGTGCCCCCCCTTATGAGGCCACTGCAAACAGCGGAAGGAGGGGGGGGGGGGGTGATGGTGTATGTATGGGAGGAGAAAGTGAAGACAGAGGAACTTGAGACACGGGCACACACACAAAAAAGGCACAACATACATTCTACAAATATAGATTACATACCAGACTCGGCTGCTCAGCCTCCATACGCTCTACTGTATACACTGAAAGCAACACACATACAATCCTGCTAAAGCATTTGCTGATGAAGCAATCAAAGATTTCTAAACCCCAAAAATGATTATTTCACCTCGCCATTCCTTTGATGTGGCGGACGCATTCATTTCATTTTTTCCAGGTTAAACACTTTAGAAAGTACAGAAAACATCTGCTGATCCTTTGTCCTGGTCACTGAGCCTAAGTGGGTCCAAACATACAAAAGTCCACTTGCACAATCTCCTTTAGTGCCGGTTCACACATCGCTTAGGACTCGTGGACACTGCCCTATGCAAAATGCTGGGGGTGTCAATAGAGAGTTAACGACACCCCCAAATCGGTTTGCATATCGCAGTGCAAACTGTCAAATGGTGCAGGAATTGGATCGCATGGGTGTGCACACTTATGCGATCCGATTCGGATAAAAAAAAAAAAAAGCCCTGCACCATTTTGGCTGAATTCGCATCACACAGACATCCCATGTGATCCGCACAGCAGCGCACATCACATGCGATGTCCAACAACGCACAAGTGTGAACCCAGCCTTAGGTCTCATTCACAGGCATAGGCATATTTTCTGCACAGAACACAGGTTCTTGCTAGCAAAGCGGGCAGAAGATTCTGAATAAAGTATGTATTCACATTTAGCATTTTGGGATCTCAGGCAGAATTGCAGCAATCAAAACGTATGTTCGGGTCCCATTCATTTTCAATGGCATCTAAAACAGGGTGCAGTTTTGCCGCAAATCACAGCAAACCGCAACATGTGAAGCATGTCGCCCAAAAAGGAGCAGGAGCTCCTTTTGGGTGACAAGTTTAGCGCGCACTGTGAAAGTCGTGGCAAAACTGTTTTAGATGCCATTGGGAAAAAAAAAGAAAAATATGGCACCTGAGCATGCATTTTGCAATTGCAGTGCAATTTGAAATCACGGGCAAAAATTGCAGCAATCCTGCCCAAGATCCCAAAATTTGGATGGAGGCTTAGACACCAACAATTCTTCCAGTGACCTAAACCTTTTCAAGCGCGCCCTGGCGTTCTCTTCAAAAGTTATTAATGCTCGGGAGAAAAGGATCAGCAATCATGTGACCACCATGATTGGTGGTCAAAATAGTCACATGATAGGAAGCTAGTCCTGCCAGCTACCAATGTCTTCTAGGGACCAGCACCTTTCTTTTCTGAAAGAGCAGGGTCAGCGATTTACTCTGCTTTAGTTTGTTTATGAATGAACAGGGGCCTCTGTCTCTTGTCCATTCATCTTCAGTGCAGCTGAGGCTGTTGAGAAAGGGACTGGGGAATCTGTGTCCTCAGTCCTTTTCTCTGTGTCAAAAGGGGAGATGTCAGGGGTCTATTTAGACCCCTGGTATCTCACCAAAGCCCCCAACAAGGCTGATAAACACCCCCCCCCCCCCAAAAAAAAAAAAAGTAAGTAGTATCTATTATTAATCTCATGTAAAATATAAATGTAGGAAGGCCAGTATGGTGGCCTGAATTTATGGGAGGAGCCCGGGGGGTATTTAAGTAGCCCACTCACCTGTGGTGCTTGTCGGTTTTCTGTGCGTGATATACGTCACTAGGCCGACGATTCGAATACCAGCGTCCGCAAGTTCTTGTCTCGCAAATTCCCGCATTCGCAATTTCCGTGCTCGAGAGTTTCGACGTCCGTGTTACCGATTCGTAGTCTGTACCACGCGTCTGGCTCGGCTGTTGCAGGTAGGGTCCCGTCGGACTTTTGTTTTCACTAAACCGTGATATCAAACTCACGAATCACTCGCAAATTTCACAACGTAACCGCAATGCATACCACTCGCACCATCGTTATGTTACCATTTCTCGTTATTTGAATAAACCACCGCGACATAGACGTCGCTTCATTTCAGGCATGTCTAAATTGTTACCACGCGTCAGACAACCGTTGGGATTCGCAATTTCTTATCAACGTCAGTTCGATACCAAGTCATGTCTCATTTCAGAACATTTCTAAACATATCTAACATTTCAAACCATTTCGAATCATTTCAGTCATTTCAGTCACGTACCGCGCTCCGATTCGAATCCAGTTGCATCTAAAGATGCACCGATTCGCTCCGGTGTGCCCCAGTAGTTACGGCCTCATTTCAGTACATGCTCCAGAGTCACGTTCATTGTCAGTCGCTCGTTACGACTCACCGATTCGTACCTCTGTCATGGTTATCATTTCACTGCCACGTATCACGCTCCGATACGAATTCAGTCGCATGGAAATGCACCGATTCATCTCGGTGTGCCCCAGGTATTTGCCATATTTCAGTACATGCTCCAGAGTCCGAATCGCAGTCAGCCGCAACAGCAGCATGATCGATTCGCACCTCGCACTTACCGCGCTCCGGTTCGAATCCAGTCACATCTTCGATGCACCGATTCGTTACGGCGTGCCCCAGGGCTCGGCCTCATTTCTGAACATGCTCCAGAGCCCGGTTAGTTGTCAGTCGCAGTTTGCGGCTCACCGATTCGTGCCTCTTTCATGGGAAATCATTTCACGGTCATGTATCACGATCCGATTCGAATCCAGTCGCATCTATGATGCAACGAGTCCGGTTCGTTGTCAGTCGCAGTCGCGACATGATCGACTCGTGCCTCTGTCATGGCACGTGCCTCTACCATGACAAATCGTTTAATTCATTTCACTCATTTCACTGTCATACCGCGCCCCGATTCGAATCCAGTAGCATCCGAGATGCACCGATTCGTCCCGGCACGCCCCAGTTGTCTTGGCCTCATTTCATTCGTGCTCCATAGTCCGACTCGTCGTTTGTCGCAGTCGGAAAACAAAAAAAAAACAAAAACAAAAATAAATAAAGCAGTATGAATAAATAAAACGTTTCGGCCTCATCCAACACCTGCATCAGAGCTTGGTTAGCTGTCAGTCGCAGTATGACCAATTCGTGCCTCTCTCAGGGCAAACATTTCACCGTTACATACCGCACTCCAATTCAAATTCAGTCGCATCCGTGATGCACCGTTTTGTTCCGGCATGCACCAGCGTTTTTCTTTTGCCTCATTTCAGTACATGCTCCAGAGTCTGGGTCGCTGTCAGTCGCAGCTGCGGCACCCCCAATTCGTGCCTCTGTCATGGCGAAACGTTTTCATTCATTTCACTCTAAGGCAAACATTTCATTTATTTCGTTGTCGCATGCCGCGCCCCGATTCAAGTTTAGGGCATCCGTCAGGCATCGATTCATCCCGGCAAGCCCCAGTTGGCTTGGCCTCATTGGCGCAGTCATGGCACACCGATTCGTGCCTCTGTCATGGCATAGACATTTCACTCATTTTATTTAATGTCATGCACCTGTCGCTTAAACGTGTTACAAGTTACTTTTCAAGTCAGGTAGTCAAACCCACCACCGGTTGTCATCTGTCATTTTCCTCTAGGTCAGTCAAGTTTAAAAAAAAAAAAAAAAAAAAAAAAAAAAAAGGGCCACACCCAGTCTTCCTTCGAAGCTCAGTCATGGTCTCGATTCATTCGTTGAAACCTTCGCCTCACTATCCCCCCTCAGTCACGGGACACATCCAAGCACAACTTCTTGCATTCGTTGCAAGCACACATCGAAACATAACTTCTTGCAATTGTTGCAAGCACACATCCCATCATAACTTCTTGCAATCGTTGCAAGTACGCATCCAAACAGAACTTCTTGCAATCGTTGCAAGCACACATCCAAGCACAATTTCTTGCAATCGTTGCAAACACGCATCCAATCATAAACTTCTTGCAAACGTTGCAGGCATGCATTCAAGCACAACTTCTTGCAATTGTTGCAAGTACGCATCCAATTACAACTTCTTGCAATCATTGCAAGCACACATCAAAGCTCAACTCTTGCAGTCTTGCAAGCACATGCAGCAATACGAACTTTTCACAGTCACTACAAACACATCTCTAGCGACAGGAACTCCCTTGCAATCGTTGCAAGCACACGTTCAAGCACAACTCTTACAATCATTACAAGACACGCATCTTAGCATAACTTCTTGCAAACGTTGCAAGCACGCATCCAAGTATAACTCCTTGCAGTCCGTGCAAGCACATGCAGTAATACGGACTTCTCGCAGTCACTGCAAACACATCTCCATTGACACAAACTCCCTGGCAATTGTTGCAAGCACGTATTTAAGCACAACTCTTGCAATCATTGCAGGGCTCGTATCTTAGCATGACTTCTTGCAATCAGTACCAACACATTTCCAGTGGCACACAATCAGTCACACATCATTCTTCAGTGGCACTTAATTGGCCAGTTGTCTCCAGCTGGCTCCTCGTAACACTATCAGGCTATACCTAGCCAGCATCCAGCATTTGTTGTCCTTACAGGACCCCAGAGAGTCATCCGTGTTTACGGCTCATACAGTAGGATCCTTTCTACGTGGCGTCCAGAAGCATCAGCCCATAGCTAACGGCAAACGCTTGCCCATCACAACTGCCATCTTTAGGGACATGTCAAAAACCTCAGCCATTCCCCAGGCTAGTCATACAAGTAGCCATCTACCTGGCCCTCTGGTTTTCTACGGCCTAACAAATTCACTTTTACTGGCACAGGCAGCCAGGTACTATGTAGACACCACTTGACTCGCTGGTAATACCATTATGTCCTTCAGCTTGTAGTCTCTAAAACTCAACAATCCGGAACCGAGGTCTACAATAACCTTTTCCGAATTAACAAACTCCACGCAGGCCAGCCTCCCCCTTGACAAGCGGACCCGCATCAGGCCAGTTCCCCAAGACTTCACCCATACACGGGTGTGTACTAAGAAGTAGCTGCAGTCTTTCCTGAGAATGCAGACCTATCAATGTCGGAAGGTCCCGTACTACGTGGATCGGTGCATCAATGATTATACCATCTACGTCGCCCTTGTCACCCCAGGTAGTGACAGATGCCACAGACATCGCTGCAATTTTTGGCCACCATTGGTTTACAAGTACATGGCCTCCTAAGACCCTCCTAAACCCCGGGTTTACCCGTACTTCCTCCCTCTTCAAGCTACACCCGGTCATGGCAGCCGCTCAACTCTAGGGTCTTATCTGGACAGGACAGGCCGTGGCTTTTGCCACCGACATCCGGTCCGAGGCGAGCCTCTTGACGAAGCCAGGTCCGCATCGCTCTGTTTTGTCCTTCCTGCGCAGGCTGGTGTAATTATCTTGGCAACACCAATTTAATGTCCACTGCACATTCGTTCCAGGCTGCCATCTTCTGGGACATGTCTACTATATTAACCAGTTCACCATTTGGCCTTCTCCCCAGTTTAGTCATACAAGCAGCCATTTACTTAGCCTACCACGGGTTCTGGTGGCCCAGCGAGTTCACCCGCAGCAATCCTGCAGTCCAAGTTCTGTGTAGTTGGCTCGCTGCCAACACCATTTCATCCTCCACCTTGCAGTGTCTAAAACCCAGCAATCAAGCTCCAGGATAGACATCCATCTCTATAAAATAAACAACGTCCGGTAACCATACTCGACCGCCATAATATAAATATAAATATATATATATAAATATAAATATAAATTTTTTTTTTTTTTTTACAAATCGGGTCACCTTAGGTAAGACGCCTGCATCCACAGCCTGTCACTGACTTGTACAGGCGACTGCAAACACCCATGATTCCTGGGTTTAGAAACACTTCTTTTACAGTGTTGAGTCCTCCCCTGAGCCCATGCAAATTAGCCCTAAGGCCTCTTACACACTGCAGCTTGGAAAAAGCTCAGTACAGCTTATTTTTTTGACTGAGCTAAAATACAGCCAATTAATTGTAATGTGCCCATGCACATAAACAAGCGCCATGTATTCAAGCAAAAAAAAAAAAAAACTGCATTTTTTGGTCAGTAATTTACGCCTCATGCGCGCAATAGCGCACATTTTTGTACAAATATCTATTAACATTAACGCGAGAATAAGTTTGCGCGCATTTACGTGAAAATGCGCAAATGCATATGTGCGAAAATGCATAAACAAACAAAAAAAAACAAACAAACACACACCTTTCTAGACTGAATTCTGCTATTGAAGATTTGCCCTCACTTCCTGTCCAGCTGACAATGTTTTACCAGACAGGAAGTGAGGGCAAATCTTCAATAGCAGCACAGAAATAAGCACCTTTTCTTTAGAAGACACAGACCGATGTATATATTTATTTC